>JAJEJH010001387.1:29936-45550 GCA_026122585.1 Anacardium occidentale
GGAAAGTTTGCTCTACCCCTTTCTGCACCACTTCTCTCTGCACCGCCTCTAGGTGGACCTTCTCTACCTCTGGGCTGACCACCACCACCTCTACTGGGCCCAACACTAGCTCCGCTTCTGGCTGGGCACTCAACCATCTGTGCCTTGACTGACGGCACAAGTAGCATACGATCTGGCCGGTAAGGCACTCGCCAGAATGACGTCTGCCACATCTATGGCATTGTGGCAGGGAAAACTGTGGTGCAGTCCTCTGTCTCTGGCTCTGGAAACCCCTAGCTGATCTCTTGGCCGACATTGGCCTCTTGCCTTTATCTCTATCATCTGCTCTCTCGGCTGCTCGGCTCATGGCGCCCATCCTCTGAAGACCGGTCTCTGATCTGAGGGCTCTCCCCAAAGCATCACTGAACTGTTGGGGAGGATACGGTCTAGTCAAGACATCCTTGGCTATTGCAAGATGTAAGTCGTGGATGAATTTCTGCATTCTTCCCAACTCAGTCCCCGCCAAACTAGGGACAAACCTCGTCAAGGCATTGAACTTGGTCGTATATTCTTTAACCGAGCTGGACCCCTGAATCAAGTCGATGAACTCCTGGGCCTTTGCATACATCAACTCTGAACCTCGGTACTCGACATCAAATAGCCGTCTAAACTCTACCCAGGTCATCTGTTGCTCATTGATGGTGGCCTTAGCTAGGCCCCACCAAACCTTGGCGTCACCTCTGAGATGAAACACCGCAAATCGAACCTTCTCTCTCTCTAATAACTTGAAGAGACCCATGATACTTTCCATTGACTCAATCCACTCCTCTGCCACTGCTGGATCTCTAGACCCACTGAATTTTACCGGCTGATACGGCCTTGACAGATGATAAATGGGATGCAGCTTTTCTGATGAGCTTGTACCCACTGTCTCTGTACTCATAGCCTGACTGAACTTGGTAAACCCAACTGGATGCTGATACCCCTCTCTGACAGGCTGAGGCTGAAACTGATAACCCTCTCTGACTGATGGAGGCACTGAATAATACCGAGGCTGAGGCTGAGGCTGCGGCTGAGGCTGAGGCTGCGGCTGAGGCTGTGAATGTGGCTGTGGCTGTGCTGTTCTTCTTCTTGAAGACTGATAAATCTCAAGCTGAGGGGGATTAACTCTGGCTGGCTCTTGAACAATACCCACACCAGCCTGCTGTAAACTCTTTTTGACCACTTCCCCTATCATTTCTCTGAGCTGATCTTGCCTGACAGACACATGGGAAAAGCTCCGAGATCGTCGCCCCCTACTCACACTCACACTCACACTCATGGGTTGAATAGGAGGGTTACTACTGGCCTCGTCTATGAATCTAGAGACATATTCCTCTTCTCTATCTATAGCATCACAAGCAAACAGGGGTTAGAAACATAAAACAAATCAAAACTGAAAAGAAATACCTGACTGTGCTGTGAGGAGGGTCTGGACGATGGCTGCGAGGGAGAAAAAACGAACACCACACACTTACAACTTAAATCTCTACTAAAATGGCACAAAGAAACGCTCTGATATCAACAATGTAGGACTTGCCGCCCTGAGTACCCCTACTGCTGAAAGATACTATTCTTTTATTTAATAAATTAGAAATTGGGTACCCGAGATGGGAATCCTATGAAAAAGAGAATATACTGCTACTGAACACTGCATAAGCGGAAACTGAAAATCACTGAAATATACAATGAGCCCAACTGGCTTTTCATATACTTATAACTGTTCTGTACATCTGTTTTTACATCTGGAATATACAAAATACATACAAGACCTCACAGGTCCAAAACTGAAAAGAAAATACACGTTGGAGATGTGTGTGGGGTCCCCTCTCGCCAGCCTCAATCCACCTGCTCCTCACCAGTAGCAAACAGACCTGAAAAGGAAGGAAGAAGGAAAGGGATGAGTGATAAAGATCACCCAATAAGCATTCCTTACTTCCCTCGACCCAAGCAAGCAACAAACAAGGGCATACATACCTGCTCTCGGCCCTATCATACATCTACGCGCTTGCGGGCGTTGAACTGGTCACTGGATTGCTGATTCTCATTATTAATCAAGTTCTGAAATGAATGTCATGACATGGAAACTGAAATCGAAAAATGCATGCATGTGAATCTCTAAATATACCCAAAGGTACCTGCTGAGCTGATCAGGCTGATGAACACAAGGATTCGGCATCCTGGCCAAGTGGGCTGAACATTCTAGCTATAGGCTAGAAAGCTGATAACTGTGCTGAGCAATCTGACTGGTGTCAGAAAGCTGGGTCCCACAGATGCCCCCTCAAGTTCACCCAAACTGTAACCCATACATTGGGTTCTGAATACTAAAATCAACTGAATTCGAATCCCTGGATCCTCTTTCAAGCTATATGCTATGCTATGTATGTATATGCATCTGTTCTTAACTGAATTCTGACTTATCTGATGATTAATAGCCTTTGGATGGATTACCAAACCTTAAATAAGTCAAATTCTGAAATTCTGGAAAAATCTGGCTGACACACGACCGTGCAAGCAAGACACACGATCGTGCATGCGCACACATGGTAGTGCTGGGTAAAGGCACACGGGCGTTTGCCCCAGCACACGGGACCGTGCGCTGGCCGTGCGACTGGGCGTGCAAGCTTCTGGAATTTCATGGTCATTTCACGCAAATGAAGGACACACGACCGTGTCCCTCATGACACACGGTCGTGTCCTCAGCTTTTCAGACCGTTTGCACTTCGTGCACACGGTCGTGCCTTCATAGAGACAAGGGCACACGGGCGTGCTCTTACGGGCACACAGTCGTGTGCCTTGTCTTGCTTAGACATGGCGCGTCTGAAACTGCTGGAAACCAACCAATTTCTCATCCAAACCGAAATTAAATGAAAGCAACCATCCAAAGCACTTCAATATATACATAGCATGCATCAATTTCATCATCCATCCATTTCTATTGAATCCACCATGGAAACTCAAGCGTTTCTCTCACAACACACACACAAGCAAGGCAAGCATGTTATTTGGTGGAAAATGAGCATCTCAATCAACATATTTCATCACATATAACCAACCAAACATGTTGGAAACGAAAACACACATTTCCAGGCATTAACAAGCATCACAAAACAAGCTGGGAAACTCTGGAAGAAGTAAGAAACACTTACCTCTTGACATGGCTGCTGGAAACTCAAACTCAAGCTAATCTCTCTGATCTCTAGTTGGATTGGGAGCCGCTGGAAGCTAAACTTCTCGCCTAGGGCTAGGAACTGCTGAAATGGAGAAGAAGACATTGAAAACGGGTGAGAAAATGCAATAACTCTCGCCTCTCTCTCATTTTCTACCCACCTGCACGTGCGTGCAAGCATGATGCACGGGAGTGCACCAAGGGAAAATGGATGAAATCTATTTCCCGCGCTTCGCATGATTAAAACCTCCCTAAAGGCATCATACGAAGGCCACACAGCTCTGGAAAACTACTAACTCACCTCTGAACTCTTCTAGACTCCCAAACTATTCTTGAATTCTATTTCTAATCCCAAAACTCTACTCCTAAGGGCTTTCTAAAACCTGGGATGCTATAATCTATTCCTCAAGATTTCCAATGCATAAAGAACATGAAGTTGAGCCGAAACACTCTTATAAAATATAGATCAAAAGTCTACTATGTTTTTGTCTATAAATTTTCTCAACATCAAGCAGTTTGTTAGCAAAATAGAGAACTCATACCGTAACTTCGTATTGAAACAATGTAACTAGCAAATACCATCAAATAACTTCTCCCTTTATATGACAAATTATACCCTTATCATGTATACGATCCCATCAATTCATGTTTACATTTACATATGTATCACATTATAAGAGATGATAGATACCTACAAGGACATGAACTCCACATCTGATAACCATCTAATCCACACCATTTTCATGTAAAGTTTTCAATCAAAGATACATTAAATTCATCCTCTTACTTGGTTTCTTTACAAAAAGAGTTTGTTATTGTTCTAACACTGAGAGAATTAGGTTTTCTTAAATTTATAAAATCACAGGTGTAAGGTTTGCATCGTGCATTTCATGCTTTTTTTTTTTTTAAATATACAATTTTAAGTTTGATACTTGACATAAATGGTTGTTCACCAATTTAAAATATACTACATGACGGGTTGTCCATTTTATCTACTTAACACAGCATGAATGGACGTGCATCCTTCATGCATGGTCATTCAATAACTTAATTTACTCGTCCTCAAACACTTGGTCATTTTCCAATTATCCAATAATCAAAATAACTCAAACAAATATAAAAAGATGAAAATGCCCTTGCTACAAACCTGTCGGTGTTACGCTTCCTTGTGAAGCCTTGCCACTACGTAAGTTCATTCCTACTTTTTCGTACGCTTTTTGCCATGCTAAGGATGTTCGCTTTAGTGGGGGCCAGCAATTTCCCTATGGATTTGCTGACACTATTGGGAGACCTGTCTACATGGAATTGATATTTAATCACACCAATCTATCAGTGCTCTTACATGTCCATTGTAAAGTCCCTCCCTTCCTCCCGCCACTAAAATGCAAGGTTTTTCTTTTGTCACTACTGAAATATAGAAATGAAGTTACATGATGGCTAACAACTTAAGCTTTTGGCTTGAAGGTGAACCAAATATCAAATCATTCTCACCATTTTCAATGCAATGATATGGCTCCAACACATCCCAAAAAATTTTGCAGCTATGCGCTTTTGATTTTCCACAATAAATATGATGTATCATATTTTGTAGCAGAAAGAAAAGAGAAAGGCCATCACCGCCAGCAGAACTTTACAATCGAGCTAACCTTTAGACTTTAGACTTTGGCATCTACAAATGATCACTTCACCGTACTCAAACCCCACTCTTTGAAATAAATTTGCAGAGTTTTGTTCAAGGTCCCCAGTAAATCTGCTATCTCCAGTATACCCTATCCAGTATCCCTCAATCAAGAATCTTAATTTCTTCCACGTTGCATACTATAGAGAAATCTACTGATGACTCCACTGCATCAATACCCCACTGGATGAAAAGGAACTTAACTGAAATTTGTTAAGTCCAGTGAGGGCTGCCTAGTCCTAGTAATATTCATCATGACCCCCACAAGACCAGATGAACATACTTGAAGACTTCAGGAGATCTCTACATGCAAGGGAGATCAAAATTATTGTATCCAAACATGTTAGAACTTTAGACCTGGTAACACTATCGATTAAATGTTTTAGCTTTTTCTATTCATTTTGTAACAACCTGATTTAGTTCTTAAGGAAGACCCTGGCATGTGGGCTATCTGGTTTTTTAGTGTAAGTTCTGACACATTTAATTTGAATAGCTTCACTTTTCCAGAAAAAGTAGAGATTTGAAATTTAACTTCTTCCTTTTTTTCGGTTCAAAAGAAAAATGGCACTGATGGGTCATCTAATTTGGCACAACCCCACAAATATTAAATTTTAAAAAATTTTAAAAAAATTTTGAAATTCAAAAAATCGCAGTAGCCGGCAGCGGTGGCCACCCATAATAGAACCAGGTGGCCATTTCCGGTCACCTGGTTCTAGGGGAGGCCAGATCTGGCCTCCCCGTTCGGTGGAGGCGGCCAAATCGGTCGCCTCTAGTTTCGGAGGAGACGACCAGATCTGGCCTCCTCCGCCAGAAATAAAGGCCAGAAACGGCCGTAAAGGGCCGGCCTTGGCCCCACTGGCCGTTTCCGGCCTTTATTTCGGGCGGAGGTGGCCAGATCTGGCTGCCTTCTCTAAAACTGGAGGCGGCCGATTTGGCCGCCTCCACCGAACAGGGAGGCCAGATCTGGCCGCCTCCACCGAACAGGGAGGCCAGATCTGGCCTCCCCTGGAACCAGGTGGCCACCTGGTTCTATTATGGGCGGCCATCGCCGCCGGTGCCGGCGGTGGTGGCTGCTGCGATTTTTTGAATTTCAAAATTTTTTTAATTTTTTTTAAAATTTTTTTAATTTTTTATATTTACAAATTATTTTATGAATTTATTATAAATTTTTAATTTTTGAAAGGGTAATTTAGTAATTTTAATAAAAATAATAAAAAAATGGGTGATAGGTAGAAATCCAAGCTTTTAAACTTAAGCGGGTGAGACTTTGTCTCCGCCTTAAACTATGGGTGGGAAATTGTCCTTTGGCCATATATGAATTAGTAATTATTGGGGAGCATGAGTGGACAACAGTAAATAGTCATGTTACTAGGTACTATTTATTGTTTTTGTTATTTCAATTGAATTTTTTGATTCCTATGAATCACAGGGACAAAGCCATTATTTTGTGCCCTTGACTGATGAATTGTGATTAAGACATACCGCAATTTTTGCTCTCAATGTCACGACTAATCGGGTGACAAAAGGGGCTCCAGATTTTTCGCGTTCTTTCTTTTTCTTTTCTGATTTTCGGTTCACAGATATTACAGGCATTGTGCCCAAAGTTTGCTTTTTATTAAAATGCTAGTCCAAGTTTCTACTGATAACATGGTTTACGTACGACATGTGCTTTATGGGAAACCAAGTTTATAAAGATGCCGGACATATTACTGCTTCATCTGTCGAACTTCTCTGATTCCGAAAATTTTTGTATGGGAGCACACCATGTCTGCCTGCTTTGAAGCACTGGATTTTCCAATTCTGAGCTTGTCATAGTCTGGCTTCTCCTAGTCAGTCCTTGACTGACGACAATAATTGTTTATAAAATTATTGGATTAAAACTCAGCATTCATTCCTTGACAGGACGGCTTTATTTCTGGATCAAAGTAGCTTTCATATGTTGGTTCAGTATGCCATGCATTATATTCTCCTTCTGAATCTAAAAGGAGTATAAGTAAATTAATAACCTGAAGATTTAGATAATTGTTACAATTCATACTGTCGGGGAACAGTTCCCATTTCCTTTCTTAACATAAGTCTCCTTCTTTCTATGTTGGGCCTTTGTCCTTCATCCTTTTGAGATTTGACTGTGAGTGTGTGAGGAAAGGAAAGTTTTATACTAACATTGTTGGTGTTTTGCAGGTTTTTATTTGGCTAACTTGGACTTCATAGAGATTATTTCCATTTTTAGGTGCTTTTGGTACCATTCCCTTGTGAGGTGGGCTGTGTACTTTGATATCGATTGTAGGCTTTTTGGCTCAAAGTGGTGCTTGAGAGGCGGTTCTTCCTTCTTCATTGGTGGCACTTTCCTTGTGGACTCACCGTGTTTTTTTCTTTCTTAGAAATTTTGGAGATAGGCAAAACAAGACTCTTGTGAAAGAGAGGATTTAAAATTCAAACGAGGCAAGAAACAACGGCTCTTGTATGAGGGGGCATACTCAAGCTTCAACCATAGCAAAGGACATAAGAATTCTGTTTTTTCAAGCTTATGGAACCATGTCTTTGGCTGCCATATGAGTATAAAATAGCATATAACACTTTGGTGTGGCAAGCTCTACAGCCTCATGGTTCAAAATGCTTTCCAATGGAGGCTTATGAGCTGGGACAGGTCTTTTTCATGGGAAAATGTGAATTACACTTGCGGGGACCTATTCGCCTTAAATTGGATCATCGTAGGGCCTCCTTTATATTATGCTTTCTTTGCCAAAACTGTTTTTACTGATCACTGGTACAATCCGTGAACAGTGAAATCTGGCATTTTCCAGGATGCTGCTTGGTTTCTGTCTCATTTTGAGGCTCTCTTTTTATGGGACTAAGGTGGAGTTTTTGGTGTTTATTTGGCCAAAAATCTTGTTTACATACAAGAGGTTAAGGAGGGCTAATGGGCTGCTGGATAAAGACTATATTTGTAATACTTTGGGCAGCTTGTTTATGCCTGCCGCTACGTTTTTAAGCGGGAGGCAGGTTGCTTGCTTAGACCTGGAGGCAGCATACAGCAGGCTTCTTCTGACGATAATTTTTCCTTCTGGTGGGATGATTTGGAGGCTAGATTTCAGCCTGTCTCTTTGAAAGTTGCAGGCCGGATTTCCAGGTGCTGATGCTTGTACTAAAGTTATCTGTCTTTATCTTCAAGCAAGCTCCTGTTTTGAGGGTAGTCTGCGATAGTGGAGGAATTGCCCCTATTTTTGCTTATCTTTTGTAAATAATTTTGTTTCTACAAGGTTATATAATGGTAATTTGTATTTGATTAGACTTAGACTTGTGCACTATTTTGTGTATATAAATAGTGATTATGAAAATAGGGGTTAGGTTTGTTAAATAATGCAATGCTTTCGTTTGCAGACGAGTTTCTTCGCTGCGTGTTGATTGTTTCGGGCCTGCCCGTTGTTTTTGGATTTTTATATATTCTTTAATTACAAAAAAAAAAAAAAAAAAAAGAAGGAGAAAGGAAGGAAACTAGAGAAACCTGGAGAAGAGGAACTTCAATGTTCAATGTGTTATAGTAACAAAGCCAAGTCTTGGAATTAACATAAAAGCATATAGGCCAAGCCCTAATCCCTACTCCACAAATTTTGGCCCCGCATTCTCAATGTCATGGTGTTGAATGATATGCCGTCTATCTTCAAGGCGCATCTTATATGCATCTTCATTTGGACACCGAAGATCAAACAAGTTGCAGTATTTTGGCTGCATCAGTATCTCTTCATTACCTTTCCGAACACTTAAGTTTCCAAGCTCAACCTTGTGCTTTTTTACCACGTAAGTGCGGTTTGAACAATTCTGCACTCGTGCAATTTCACACCTTGCACCACCTCTGCTGGTTAGCTTCTTTGCAGCCCTGACCAACATCATTCCTACATAATATTATATTATATTGCTTGGCCTTATGCTTTTGACCATCGAGATGTTGCTTATAGTTGCAGTGACCAAAGCAAGGTACATTGCGTGTTGCACAAAAAATTACATCCATTTGATTTGAATGCATGGGGTCGCTATTCAATGTTTGCGGCTGTTAGGCAGCAGGCTTTGACCGCCACTTGTTGCTGCTTTTCTTTCATGCGAGAAAGTCTAGGGCTAGAACTTGGAAGTAGGACTGCTGCTTGGACTTACACTTGGGCTTGATGGTGACACCTGAAACAAGAAGTTACAACAACATTAGCTACATGAAGGGAAAATGGTCACTATGAAATATGAGCACAAGAAAAAGTGAGAACAGAGCTATTTGCTCAAATGTATTTTTGGAAACACTGGATAGATAGCTTTTGTACTGCCCATATCTAGATCAGTGCTTACAAATTTAATCAGAAAATGAATCCAATTGAGAAGGTTTACCTGGCCACATGCACTTCATCTCAATAAACTCTATTCCAATGAACAAAGACATAATGTTGAGAGTTACTGAAAAATATAAACTCAAGTTGCAGCTGGGGTCTTTGTAGTCATCTATATAATGCACATTACAAAACCACATCAAAGCTCACCATCAGCTGGGCAGGATCTTTCTTTAAGACATCATCAGATTGCAACTGTGACAAGAAAATCTTCCTACCTTATGCTAGTTCGCTTTGGATTGCAAGCTCCACATCCATAACATATTTGCAGCCCTCAAAACCCATTTCTAGTACAGTTAATGCTCTACAGTATTTTGCATGGAAGTTCTCATTGATTAGATTCTTCATATACTAACTAAGGACCATGTTTGAAAGATCATACGCATAAAAAATTAGCTCCACTATATGGAGCAAAAACCTTCAGAAGCAAAAGAAACGGAAGACTGTTACAGAACTAAAGATTCTATTTTAAAACCATGCTTGAATCTTTTATTTAAAACCAAATAAACCCAGAACAAATCCTAAGAAATTTGAAAGAAACAAATTAACAAGAAATAATAAGAAGGGGCTATTTTTCTAACTGGACTATTGGGTTTGTCCACCCATGACGGATCGATCTGACCCATGTTATGTAAATTACCCTAGACAATTGGAGACGCTTGGACACATAAATTGTTTCAAAACTACCACAATTAAAAAGAAGCACAATTATTTTTCGCCTCAACACACTACACAAAACAAAAAAGAGAGGAGTTTAGAACTTAGAATCCTAAAAACACGGTATGCGATCACAAACATGTGTCACGAAAAATTAATTACGTCGCTGCATGTCAATTCAATCTCACAAAGTAATGATCTAGGTATGTGATTTTAATCCTGTATTTACTTTATATAATTGGATTGATTTTTCTAGCAATGCTATCAGAGCTTAGAGTTGCTATAATTGCAATGCTTATTACTCAGTGAATTAATAATTTCGATTCTTTGTTAATTTGTGTTGAAATTAGTTGAAATTTGAACTTTTGGGTTTGACTTAATTAAAACAAATTACATGAAATTGAGGCTTAGTGTAACACCCGTTACCATATGTATTACTGTTATTATATTATATACATTTATTATCGAAATAATAATATTTTATTATATTGTTATGAGAAAAAAAATTTTATTAGTACATACAGCAAGGATCCTACACAACTGTTGACTAAAAATATATGCGCTATACGGAAAAAATGTGGCGTGATGGTATGCTAAAAACCTACTGAACAGTATCTTGAATAAAACTTATATTTTATTATAATTAAATTAATATTTGAAAACATATATGATACTGTATATTCTATATACATGAGTAATATAAGCATGCAAACTAACATGTTATCTACTGAAAATTAAATACATATATATATATATACATATATAAAACTGAAAACATCGAGTAAAAATCCGTTCAAATTGTATCATACTCTTCAACCATCTCGTGCTCCAACTCAGCTTCCCAAGATGCCAATTTGCAAGATAAGAAAACTGAAAGGGATGAGTGACAAGTCACTCAGTAAAAATCTCTCATTTCTACCCTTAGGTAAGCTCTAGGCTTTCTAAATCAATTGGCTAGCTGTAATACAAATAAACTTAACTAAGTTCTTGATAGCCTAATAGCTTTTTCTAATCTAGCTCTAGGTTTTTCTCTATCTTGACTTCTTATCTTTTTTACACGTCTAGTCGAATAAACTCTACTTAGCCTATGACTACTCTTATTGCTAAACTAGCAAACTTAACTTGGTCCTCAACTGGTTATGTAAGCTTTTTCTTCGGTTCTAGTTTATTTTACTGCTTTTATTCTACTTCACACATTGTTATAAGTGCGTATATGAGTATATGTGTACGACTTAGTATGAAAATAATAAAACTGAAACTAGCTCACTTAGTTCTCTTCTCTTTTTGAAATTCATTATCCAACTTTTTTATTTGATTTTTGAGATCTATAATACTCTCAAGTTCACTAAAGATCTTGATTGAGTTCTTTTAGGTTTATACTTACAACGTATATCGTGCAGTTAGTTTCTGTTATTTTTTGTTTATAGTTCATAATTTACTTATCTCTTATCCTATTGTCTGTATTTTGATTTGTCGTTGTTTTGTTTCTCATCTACTGCTCTTTTATGGCTTATTTTGTTATGCATATGGTATTTTGTACGTACTTATATTTTTAATTTTATATATTCTAACTGTATTACTAATTATCAGTCTGTCTAATAGTTTCTCTATTGTCTTATTGATATACATTATAGTTTCTCTGTTCTGCTTATTCTTATACTATGTATGACATAATATGAAGTATATTGAAATTATGTCTGATGATGCTGAAAATCATAGTTGAACCCTTGGGCTAAAACTAGTTTTCTAAAAATACTAATAAAATTTGAAAATTCTAAATACTTAAAATACTAAATAAAACTGTTTCTAAAAACTCTATGTATCTGAAAATACCTACTATTGTATATAGACTAATGAATACAAGGATTTGGCATTTGGTCATGTGTGTCATCAACTTTTTGACACTCGATCAATAGGCTAAATTCAGATAATTGATACATACCAATGCATATATCAATATACACTGATGTTGGCTCCCTTTCTAGCAAGTGTATAAATGCACACCAACGTATATAAATGTAGCGTTGGCTCTATTTCTATTAGGCATGCAACTTACAGATGTCCTTTCGTATTCATCTTTAAAATAATATTTGTATCATCGTCTTTTTACATTGAAAATATATGCATGTGGATCATTTGATCCCTTTCTGAAAACACTATCATGGCATGTTATGCTAAATGATGTTATTCAAGCATGAAAATGTATTATTTCTCTTTTTCTAATTACTCTCTATATAACTGTACAGTTGTTATAGTTTTGTTTTGTATTTCTTACTAGAGCTTTTAGTTTTATGACTTATTATGCTTATTAATAAGTTTTATATAAACTGTTTTGAGTTCTGTTATATATCTGATGGTTTTTTGTCTTATATGTTTCTATATTGTTTCTATAATTGTTTTTCTATTTCCATTTGTTTCATGATCGTATTTTACTGATTATCTAGGCTATTTCTAAGTTATTATTGAGTTTCTCTTTACTTATATGTGGGAATGTGTGATTCTGAAAAAATATTTTATCTTACGATTTCCTATTCTTTATTTTAGAAGTTCTTTATTATAATTTTCTCTATCTTTTTCCTTTTTCTATTTATTCTTATACTTAATTTGTTGTTTCTTTTCTTATTCAACTTAGAATATTTGATATGTTCCCTTATTACTGATATTTTGCTGAATAGGAATGAAAATCTTTACTTTTCATTAAATGCACGAGTGTGCATACTCAGACACATAAGGGTGCATGAAGGTGCACAAGCCTTGTGCTAGTCATGCAGTCTAATCATGCTAGTTTTTAAAAATTAAGCTTATTCTTCTCTACTACTAATACACGTTGTGACCTTCAAGCGCACGGTCATGACCCTTCATAACTGCAGCTATGCATGGCTCACATATATGACCATGACCTTGCTAAAACAAGATTGTATGGGTGTGCGTCCATTGAGCGCACGGACATGTGTCCTACTCTGTTTCGATGACCATGGCTGAAACGTGCAAGATCACTTCTAATCTCAACCCAAATCTTTATTAAACTTAAATTAAACTTATCTTAACATATATTCATGCAAAATACACTATTATAAACACATTTTCCCCTATTAATCGCAACCAAATACATCCTACCATGTTTTTAAACTCTTAAACACACATATATGCATTAAGGGAAACTAAGCATGCTTCTACCTCCAAATTTCTCTTCTATTTCATCATCATCATTTTATAATCATGCTAATAAACTGGAAACATGCTTATATTACTGAATAATCTATCTAAGAGACTAGACACTTTGAAAATAGGGAAAAAAGTAAGAAAATACATACCTAGAGTTGTTAACAGCTTCAATCTTTCTATCTTTTACTAAATCCTAATTGGATTGGCTGCTAAAAGCTAGCTGATCTCTCTCTTAATTTGGTTAGGGTTAGCTAGAGAGAAAAGAAAAGAAAATGAGTAAGAAATTGGATAAAGCAAACGAAGGAAAAATACTACTTTATATATCAGCAGACATGTACAGGCGTGCATGATAGAAAAGGGATGCACATGCATATGTCTAGAGACGCATAGTCATGCTCTTTCTATAAGCTGCATATAAAATCTCTTAAAATGACTATTTTACCCTCTTAACTTACTAAGGTTACTTTCTGACTGAAAAAGCTCTCTTTTAACCCTGATTCAAGGCCTAAAAGGTCATTTTAACCTCGGGATAATAGACTTAGGAATATGTTAAAATGATGTTTGGATATGTGTAAAACCCCAAATACTAAATGGCAAATTACCTAGAGGGGGGGTGAATAGGTTATTTAAAAAATTTATCAAGTTTAAAACTTTTCCTATTCAACCAACACAAGCATGCAAATATATAAATACAATTAAGCACAATTAAATGACTAAGCAAATATAAATAAAGAGAGTAAAGGGAAAGAAATGCTCAGCCGATTTTTAGAGTGGTTTAGAGCTTCTCCACGCCTTCTACGTCCACTACTCCAAGCAACCCCACTTGAAGATTTTTCTTCCACTAACTTTAACCCAAAGTTACAATAGTTTTTTTCAACAAGGGAATTTCGCCCTTAATAATAGTTTTGATACAAGGGATTGCGCCCTTAACTTAGTTTTAATAGGGATTACGCCCCAACACTAGTTTCATGGGATTACGACCAAGGGTTTGTGTAGCATCCCAGGTTAGAAAAGCCCTTAAGGGTAGAGTTTTGGGGTTAAAAATAGAATTCAGGAATAGTTTGGGAGTCTAGAAGAGTTCAGGGGTGAGTTAGGAAGTTTTTCAGAGCTGTGTGGCCTTCGTATGATGCCTTTAAGGAGGTTTCAATCATGCAAAGTGTGGAAAGTGGATTATATCCATTTTCTCTTGGTGTACTCCCGTGTGCCATACCCTGCACGCCCGTGCAGGTGGGATTAAAGGGAGAGACACGAGAGAAATTAGTTCATTTTGCTCACCCATTTCAGCTTTTCCTTCTCCATTTCAGTAGCTCCCAGCCCTAGATGCGAGATCCAACTTCTAACGGCTCCCAATCCAGCTAGAGAGCAGAGAGAGTAGTTTGATTTAGAGTTTCCAGCCGCCATGTCAAGAGGTAAGTGTTTCTTACTTTTTTCGTGAGTTTCCAACTTGCTTTGATGATTGATGGTTGTTTGGAAATGTGTGTTTCCATTTCCAGCATGTCATATATGTTTGGTTGTTTTGATAATGATGATATGAGGCCTTGTATGTTGATTTTTCCACCCAAATGCATGCTTGCTTGACTTGTATGTGTGTTGGTGAGAGAAGTGATGGATTTCCATGGTGAAATCAGCAGTAGTGGATGCATGTTGAAATTGATGATGGTTATATGATTATAGAAGTGCCATTTATGCGTGTTTCAGTTTAATTTGAGTTTGGTTGAGGTTTGGGGTGGATTTCTGTATTTCCAGGTGAGTTCTGCTGCTACAAACCCAGGTGCACGCTCATGTGTCCGCAGACGCACGTCTGTGTGCCTGTGTTCTTACGAGCGCACGCCTGTGTGCACGAAGGGCACACGGCCTGGAATGCAGAGCACACGACCGTGTGTCCTGAGGAACACGGCCGTGTGTCCGCTTTATGCGTGAAATGGCCAGATGTTCCAGTAGCTTACACGGCCAGGCACACGACCGGGGCACGGTCCCGTGTGTCTAGGCACACGCCCGTGTGCCCTTGCCCAGCACGGTCGTGTGTCTTTCCTGCACGGCTGTGTGTCAGCTTATTTCTTCAGAAAAGGTAGAAAATGACTTATAAAGGCTTGGTAATCCATCCAGAAGGCTAATAATCATCAGATAATCCAGAATTCTGATAAGAAATGTAGCATATACATACATAGCATAGCATATAGCCTGAAAGAGGATCCAGGGATCTGAATTCAGTAGTTTCAGCATTCAGAACCCAAAGTATAGGTTACAATTTTTGGTGAACTCGAGGGGACATCTATGGGACCCAACTTTCTGACACCAGTCAGACTACTCAGCACAGCTCTTAGCTTTCTAGCCTGTAGCTAGAATGTTCAGCCCACTTGGCCAGGATGTCGAATCCTTGTGTTCATCAGCCTAATCAGCACAGCAGGTACCTCTGGGTATATTTAGAGTTTCACATGCATGCATATTCAGATTTTAGATACCATGTCATGACATACATTTCAGAATCTGATTAATAATGAGGAACAGCTAATCCAGTAATCAGTATGTACGCCCTTATTTGTTGCTTGTTTGGGTT
>JAJEJH010001388.1:0-22087 GCA_026122585.1 Anacardium occidentale
TATGCTTATAAATCATTTCTTATCTGAATTCTGGCTTATCTGATGATTAATAGCCTTTGGATGGATTACCAAATCTTTAAAATTCATTTTCTGCATTTTCTGGGAAAATCTACTGAGCACACGGGCGTGCATGCGCATACACGGCCGTGCTGGCCAAGGACACACGGGTGTGCGCCCAGGCACACGGGAACGTGCGTAGGCCGTGCCGCCAATCGTGCAAGCTACTGGAATTTAGTGGCCATTCACGTAAATAAGGGGACACACGATCGTGTCTCTCAGGACACACGGTCGTGTCCTTGCATTTCAGGTCGTGCGCACTTCGTGCACACGACCGTGTCCTTGCAGAAACAAGGGCACACGGGCGTGCTCTTGCGGGCACACGGTCTTGTGTCTCGTCCTGCTCAGACATGGCTCACCTGGAACGCGCAGGAACCCATCTAAACCTCAACCAAAATCAAATTAACTGAAATCAAGCATCCAAGGCACTTCAATATATGTAGCATCCCAGGTTAGAAAAGCCCTTAGGGGTAGAGTTTTGGGGTTAGAAATAGAATTCAGGAATAGTTTGAGAGTCTAGAGGAGTTCAAGGGTGAGTTAGTAGTTTTCCAGAGCTGTGTGGCCTTCGTATGATTCCTTTAGGGAGGTTTCAATCATGCAAAGCACGGGAAATGGATTATGTCCATTTTCCCTTGGTGCACTCCCGTGCATCATGCTTGCACGCCCGTGCAGGTGGGTAGAAAAGGAGAGAGACGGGAGAGTTATTACATTTCTCACCCATTTTCAACCAAGTTTTCTTCTTCATTTCAGCAGCTCCCAGCCCTAGGCGTGAGATCCAGCTTCCAGCGGCTCCCAATCCAGCTAGAGATCAGAGAGAATAGCTTGGGTTGAGTTTCCCAGCAGCCATGTCAAGAGGTAAGTGTTTCTTACTTCTTCAGCGCATTCCCAGCTTGTTTGATGATTGCTTGAGATGTTTGGAAATGTGTGGTTGCATTTCCAGCTTGTTTGGTTGATTTTATGTGCTGAATATGATGTCAGAGATGTTTATTTTCCACCCATGAGCATGCTTGTTGTTTGTGTGTGTGTGTTGTGAGAGAAAGCTTGGCCTTCCATGGTGGATTCAGTAGTATTGGATGGATGATGAAATTGAAGTGATTTGTTAGCTTATTAAAGTGCCTTGAATGCATGTTTTAGTTTAATTTCAGTTTGGATGCGGATTTGGTTGGTTTCCTACATTTTCCAGGGAGTTCTGCTGCTGCAAAACCAGGTGCACGCCCGTGTGTCCGTAGACGCACGCCCGTGCGCCCGTGTGTCCTGAGGGACACGGCCGTGTGTCCGCTTATTGCATGAAATGGCCAGAAATTCCAGAATCGCACACTCCCAGCCGCACGATCTCGTGTGCTGGGGCACATGCCCATGTGCCCTTGGCCAGCACGGCCGTGTGTGCGAGTGCACACCCGTGTGTTTTCCCTTGCACGCCCGTGCTTCAGCTTTATTTCCCAGAATTTGCAGAAAATGAATATTAAAGGTTTGGTAATCCATCCAAGGGTTAATACTCACCAGATAATCCAGAAATCAGATAAGAATTTTAGCATATGCATACATGACATAGCATGTAGCCTGAAAGAGGATCCAGGGATCCGAATTTAGTAGATTTCAGTATTCAGAACCCAATGTATGGGTTACAGTTCGGGTGAACTCGAGGGGGCATATGTGGGATTCAGCTTTCTGACACCAGTCACACTGCTCAGCACAGTTTGCAGCTTTCTAGCCTATAGCTAGAATGTTCAACCCACTTGGCCAGGATGTCGAATCCCTGTGTTCATCAGCCTGATCAGCATAGCAGGTACCTTTGGGTACATATAGAGATTCGCATGCATGCATATTCAGATTTCAGTTATCATGACATGTCATCCATTTCAGCATATAATTAATAATTAGAAACAGACAATCAAAACAGCAGATTCAGCGCCGGTAAGCGATTAGATGCATGAATAGGGCCGAGGCCAGGTATGTTTGCTGTGCTTGTTGTTTGCTTGGGTTGAGGGAAGTAAGGAATGCTTACTGGGTGATCTTTATCACTCGTCCATTTCCTTCTTCCTTCCTTTTCAGGTCAGTTTGCTGCTGGCGAAAAGCGGGTGGACTGAAGCTTGCGAGAGGGGACCCCACACACAGTTTCAGTTGTATTTTCTTTCAGTTTTGGACCTGATGGGTCTTGTATGTATTTTGTACATTCTCAGATGTAAAGAATATTGTACAGAAACGCTTATATGTATGAAAAGCCATTATGGGCTCATTGTATATTGGTTTCAGTTTCAACTTTCACGTATGTAATCAGTAGCAGTAGATTTCTTTTCGTAGGATTCCCGTCGCGGGTACCCGATTCTCAGTTACATTAATAAAAAGAAACAGTATCATTCAGCAGCAAGGGTACTCGTGGCGGCGGGTCCTACGATATACACATATTCATCATCAATTTCATCCTTCATCCAACATCATGCAATTCACCATGAAAATCTGATATTTCTCTCACTACACACACACCAACAAAGCATGCATGTTCTTGGGTGGGAAACAAGCATTTCAATCATCACATATCATCTCATATAATCAATCAAGCATTCCATATCATGCTGGAAATGTAAACACGCATTTTCCAAACTTTATCAAACATCAAAGCAAGCTGGAAATGCACGAAAGAAGTAAGAAAAACTTACCTCTTGACATGGCTATTGGAGATCTCTAACTCAAGCTATTCTCTCTGATCTCTTGCTAGATTGGGAGTTGCTGGAAGCTGGATCTCGCACCTAGGGCTGGGAACTACTGAAACAAAGAAGAGATTTGGCTGAAAATGGGTGAGAATGCATTAAGCTCTCGTCTCTCTCCTTTTCTACCCATCTGCACGGGCGTGCAAGGAAAAGTGCACGGGAGTGCACCAGGGAAAATGAATATAATTCATTTCCCGCGCTTCGCATGATTGAAACCTCCCTAAAGGAATCATACGAAGGCCACACAGCTCTGGAAAACTTACTAACTCACCCCTGAACTCTTCTAGACTCTCAATCTATTCCTGAATTCTATTTTTAACCCCAAAACTCTACCCCTAAGGGCTTTTCTAACCTGGGATGCTACAATAAACATAATTAAAATGTTATAATCTTGCATGCATGCATTTTTCTTGATTAAATTGACCTTGATTCGAACTTTTCAATTTGAGTATTCGATCCGAATTGATTGCTTAAATTCGATCCGAAGAATCGTTGGCATTCGAATCCGTGTTGGACGTCATTCAAAACTCAAAATATCAAGGATGTTGCTTTGGAGAAGTTTTGGGAGCTATGGCATGCAAAACTGGCTAAAAAATAGGGGAATAGAAGAATGGAAGACAGAATCCAAGTGTCGCAACGCCATGCTATGGCATGCTCCATGCATGCGGGCAGCGCGCGAGCAAGTGCGCACATTGCGCACACGCATGTGAGCAGTGTGAGCACGCACATTTGCGTGATAGGGCCAGGCAGGGTGCGCACGGGCGTGCACGGGGCCATGCTCACTTAGGGTTTTTCCTTCTTCGCTCATTTTTGGCCCGATTTGCATCCGATTCGACTTCTGATTTTTCCATTGGCTTCGTATGAATCCATTTGATGAATTTTGATATTTTTGTGTGCCGTTTTTGAAATTTACAAGTACCAAGCATGATTCGAAGGCCATGGGAAAATTTATGCGAATGGATCCAGAATTTCTTGCGAATGCTCCAATTGAACCCGAATAAGCTGATTTTTCTTGTTTTGATGGCTCGAAGCGGCTTCAATTTGCTAGAGAGGCAATTTGGAGGCACCAAGGCATGGATCGATGATAATGTTTCCGAAATCACAATTAGACTCGGATTTGGATACATATCAAAAACCCTTGCATAAAGGATGAATGCAATTATTTCTTACTTCTCCTTTTCTTCATGAAAAAATGCCATAGAGATTCAGTGTCAAAATACGTAGAATTTAAAAACAAAATATAAAACAAATTGTATTGGTGTAGTCATTTTTTGGATCAATCCAAGTGAAAGAATCAAATTCGGATATAATTTACTGTATTTATATTTTATAGAATTAAATAAATAAATCCAACATTAACCATGGTTTGAAACTGGACTGACCATCAGTTGTTCGATCTATAATTGATTTGAATGAAGTTTTAAAAATGATCAAGTCGTTAGATTGTTTTGAATTGAAGTTGAAATGGGTGAATTGTGTTGGGTTGAGCTTGTTCAGTTGAAAATGTTAACAATCCAGTATTAGTGGAATTCTAGAAGCGATTAAGCTATTGGTTTGCAATAAACCCTTAATAGACTGAGTGAATTGAGTTGGGCCAAAGATGAGTCTAATCTAAGTCTTTATTATAGGGGTAGTGATATGAATCCGTATTTGCGTCCATGTGTAAAACCGAATGTGACTTCAACAATCAAGTTTTTGACGCCCTCAATTTGTATGTCAAGCCTTCAAAAGTACATTTCAGTTTTTTATGCCCAGAAAAGAAGACCAACTGTGCCTCTGAAAGTCATAATTCCAACCGTGCACGATAATACCAATGCCTTCCAGATTAGTGTGCATAATATTTTTCATGGCTTTTGGATCATGTTTGGAATTCAAAAAATTCAGAAATGGCACACCAAAGAGTCAAAATTCATCAAGTGGCTTCATACGAAGCTAAGGAAAAAAACGGGACTCAATTCGGATAAGAAACGAGTGAAAACGGGCTGCGCGAAGATTTCCCCTGCCTGGCGTCACAGTGCCGCGCTCCAGACCTGCGTGCGCACGCGCCCGCACGCTGCCTTGCTGCGCACGCAAGCGTGCACTCACGCACACCTGCGCGCGCGCCCAGCACCCCAACGCACGCAGGCCCAGCTCCCGCACGCCCAGCGCTTGGCTGCTCCGCACGCACACCTGCCTGCGCGCGCACCCGCGTGCGCACTTGCGCACTGTGCACTGCATGCCGCGGCATGGTGCCGCGACATCTGGATTCTGCCGCATTTTGGGAATTTTGGTCTTTTCAAGCAATTTTGGCATGCTTCAGCTTCCAGAACTCCTCAAATGCATTCTCCTTGAGGATTTTGAATTTCTGATGATTTCCAACGACAATTCGAATGCCAACGACTTTTCGGATTGAATTCAAATATTCGATTCGAAAATTCGGACCGAAGACAAATTGATCAAGGAAAATGTTTGCATCCAAAATTGTTCTATTTTTATATTTATTTCTGATTTATTTTGTAATGTAATTAGAAAATATGTGAATTACTTGCTATGTCTTTGGCTTTTATTTTATTTTCCTAACTTGTAATATGGTGTAAAGTAAACCAAAGTTTGGTTACTTTAACCATGGTTTGTAAAGCCTATATAAAGGCTATTTTTCTCATTTTGTAAAAAAGACTTGAATATTAAAATTAAACCCTAAAGCTTTGTGCTTTTGCTTGGGATAAAGAACTTGTTGGTTCTTTGTATCCATTTCTTTCCTTTATCCAATTCTTGTTGCAAGAAAGAATTGGTGGTGGAGATTCAAGTGGGTGAGCTTTGAAACAAGTGGGTGGATCTTCCTTTAAGCTTGTATCCAAAGTTCTTTAAGCTTGAATCAACTTCAAGTTGGTGGATTTTATTGCTTTAGACTTGAGGATTATTTTCTTGCAAAATCTTGTACCAAGTAAGTATTTCATTGTGTTGAGAATTGAATTTATCTTCCTATCTTTCATTGTGTTGATTGAATGAGGATATTTGATGTTGAATATTGATGGGCTGAAAGTTGATTAGAGTTGTAACTAATTTTAGAGTTGAAAGTGCTTGAATTTGGAGTTGTTTTTGATTGAAAATTTGCTTGTTTTTGTGTGAGCTTGGCCTTAATATTTGCTGGGTTTTTGGAGTGCCATTTGATATCATTTAAGAGGTTTAAGGGCTGCCATAATAGGCCAGGTAGATTTAAACTGAGTCAAATTTGAATTTTTTTTGTTTGAATTCTATTCGAATAAAAATAGTTTGGTTAGCATTTGTCGAGTTAAAGATAAAAGTGGATTGAATTTAATTCAAATGAAAATAATTTAGTTTGAGTTTAAGTTTATAGTTTGAATCTATAACTCAAAATTGAGGCTCAGATTCATTGTTTGAATTTATAAACATTCAATTTCGAAAATTCATTATCAAAGCGCATGTCAAGAATATAAACATTCAATTGATTGTCTACTAACACAATAAACTCTATTAATAAAACTCATTTGGATATCAACTTCTTTTTTGTCAAAAGCAAAAATAATAACTTTAAAATGTCATTAAAAAAAACACAAAATTCAATTTATTAAAATAATTGTTGAGTTCTTAGAGCTATAAATCTATGATAATATAAAAGAATTCCACCTTATAATGATTTGAAAATATATATTTAGTGGTTGTAATTACAAATTAAAATAAATAATTAATGGACAATGCATATATTTTAAAATTCAAGTGGGTCAAGTGACTCTATTGGTTACCATGAATATAATCACCCATAAAAGTAATCAAGTTATTATTTTATTTTTAATTTAAAATTATCTAATTATAAAATAACATTTTATTATAAATTCATGTAATATTCTATTTTGATAAATAACGAAATAGCAATAAATAATCACTGTTATGCACCCAAAATTTTAATATAAAGTCATTGTTGAAACATAATTTTTATGAAAAATGAATCCTTCTTGAAACCTAAATTTTGTTTTAAAAATATTAATTTAGAATTGCTAGGGTTGGAATTGCTAGGGTTGATGAAGAAAGCGCCTGGGGAGAATCATTTCTCTTATCTTGATAATGGGTCAATTTTGGAAACTTGGCAACTGACAAAGGCAACCAAAATAGTAAAAAGGATCATGAGATAGATTCAAAACCTGGAACGTAATATACAAATGAGGATTACCTTGTAACTCAAAGAAAAGCCCGACTCTTTATTTACATGTGGCTCATAAAAAGACTAAGTTTGCCATGTGGCCATGCTTTAGAACCATATTTTGATATTTGAATTGGGTATTGATTCAATAAAAGAACACGATTGAAGTGATGATAGATTAAATAAATATTACAATAATATTTAATTATACATAATTATTATCAAATGATATATGATATATATCATTTATTTACTACATGATATATGATATATAAGATTAGATTAATCACTAAGTTTCAATCGAATCTGATTAACCAATCAATTTAATTTCGGTTTTAAAGCAATAGTCTAAAACTAACAGTTTTTTTTTACGAACTCATAAATAGGATAATATGATTTCATACAATAACAATACACCCAATGAGTTATGCTTCAATTTTAGAGCAGAGATTGAGATATAATGTAGCATCCTGGTTTTCGAAAGCCTTTTCGGTTAGAGTTTCGGGGTTAGAATTGAGATTCGGAAATAGATTGGGAGTCTGGTAAAGTTCAGGGGTGAGTTGGTAAGTTTTCGGAGCCATGCGGCTTCCGTTGGAATCCTTTCGGAAGGATTCGATTAGGCGAGTGAGTGGGAAATGAACTAAGTTCATTTTCCCTGGTACACGCCCGTGCATCATTGGTGCACGCCCGTGCGTGGCATAATATATAAGTGAGCCGTGAGCTTTATGTCATTTTTCTCACCCAAGTTTTCTCTTTAGCCAAAGTTTCTCTTCCAAATTGCAGCTCCCATTCCTAGCGAAGAAATTCAGCAACCGGTTGCCCCTAATCCGGTTAGAGAGCCAAGAGATTAGAGATTTGTGAAGTTTCCCGAAGCATGGCAAGAGGTAAGTGTTCTTTTACCTTTCCCTTGCGTCTCCCAGCTTGTTTGATGAGTTGTGATGCCATGGATGAGTTTATTACATGTTGATGAATGTTTGGGATGCTTTTATGGCCTTGCATGTTGAGTTTGATGGCAAATTTCCACCCTTGAAGCATGCATGTGTGATGTGTGTGCTTTAGTGAGAGAATCATGAATCTTCCATGGTAAATTTGTGATGAATGAGTGCATGTGGCATGTGAAGCTTGAATTGTGTTATTTGATGTGTTGAGAACAGGTACTTGAAATGGCTTTGCAATTGGATGTGTTTTGGTTGGCCGTTTTGTGCATTTTCCAGGCGGTGCTTTGTTGAAGAACCAGACGCACGACCGTGCGCCAGCATGGCACGGCCGTGAGCCTGTGTTTCTCCAGATGCACGCCCGTGTGCACGACCTGTGCACGGCCAGAAAATGCATATGCACGCCCGTGTGTCCGCATATGCACGCCCGTGCGTAGGCATTTTGAGGGATGATAAATAGTAAATTTCAGTAGCTTGCACGACCAGCTGCACGACCAGCGCACGGTCCCGTGCGTCAGGGTGCACGCCCATGCACGTTTCATGCATGCCCGTGCATCAGCAGATTTTCAGAAAATGATTATTAAATGAGAAATTAAGCATGCGAATTCAGAATAAAGGTTAATTGGCTCCAGATAAGCACCAGATGAGCATGAAATCAGATAATAAACTGCATGTGCATATCATGACATGACATGTAGTTTCAGAGAGGATCAGGGGATCCGAATTCAGCAATATTCAGAACCCGATGTACGGGTAAGAGTGTAGGGTGAATACGAGGGGGCATCTGTGGGGTTTAGCCTTCTGACACCAGTTAGAACGCTCAATAGTGGTACAGATTCAGTTCTTGACACCAGTCAGATGATTCAGTGGCATTTCAGTTTCAGCTCTCTGACACCAGTCAGATCGTAGCAGTACAGTATTCAGATTCAGCTTTCTAGCCAGTAGCTAGAATGGTTAACCCACATGGCCAGGATGCCGAATCCCTGTATTACCCAGTCTGATCAGCACAGCAGGTACCCGAGGGTACAGAGAGGTATTCAGATGCATGCATCCAGTGTTTTCAGTTATCATGACATGACATATGCATCATGACATGAACATATATGATAATAATGAATGAATGAGATCCAGATTATCAGTTTTCAGATACCAGCGAGCGCATAGATGTATGATTAGGGCCGAGGCCCAGGTATGTTTGATTTATATGTTTGCTTATGCTTGCTTGGGTATTGAGGGAAGTAAGGATGATCTTTATCACTCATCCCCCTCCTTCTTCCAGTTTTCAGGTGGTTCGTGCTGTTGGTTCGAGGAGCGGTTGGATCGAGGCTGACGGAGAGGGCACGCACACACATCTCGATCAGTTGTATCAGTTTTGGACCTGTGTGGTCATTGTTGTACATGTTTTGTATCCAGATGTACAATATATGTATATGATGTAGGCCATTGGGCCCTTGTACAGAACAGACATGTATATTCAGTGATGTATATATATGATGTATATTCAGATGAGCTTCCGCGTGTACAAATAAGCATAACATTGTATAGTTCAGGGTTTTATTTTATTTTCCGTAGGATTCCCGTCGCGGGTACCCAGATTTTCAGATGGTTAATAAAAAGCTCCCCAGATCTTCAGCAGCAGGGGTACTCGTGGCGGCGGGTCCTACATATAATATGAGATCTTAATCCTATGTTTATTTATATAGAACAGTCCCTTGAACAAGTAGAACAAAATAAAACAAGTTGACATGAAGGAAATGACATGCCATCAACAAATGCCAACACAATTTCTCTCTTTCTATAATAAACAAATAAAAACTCAGTAAATAGTGTGAAGAAGCAAGCTCTTGACTGTAGGATCCGCTGCCACACGTACCCCTGCTGCTGAATAATATGGTTCTTTTATTAATAATCTGGGATTTGGGTACACGCGATGGGAATCCTACGGAAGAAAACTACTACTGTTATACATTTGTACACAAGCGGAAGCTGAAAAATACAATTGACATATACAATGGGCTCAAAATGGCCTTTTTCATATATATATACTGTTCTGTACATTGTTCTTTACATCTGGGTAAATACAAGATTTACAATAATTACCCATCAGGTCCAAAACTGAAAATATACATACTCGAAACTGTGTGTGGGGTCCCCTCCGTCAGCCTCAGTCCACCCGCTCCTCGCCAACAGCACCAAAACCTGAAAAAGGAAGGAAGAAGGAAAGGGATGAGTGATAAAGATCACCCAGTAAGCATTCCTTACTTCCCTCAACCCAAGCAAGCAACACACAAGCAATAACGTACCTGGCCTCGACCCTAACATTCATCTATGCGCTTGCTGGAACTGGATATTGCTTTTACTGTTATCTGATCACTTAACTGATTACTGAAATTCATTATTAAGTCATGTCATGGTTTGTATGTCATGTCATGTTATGCTAACTGAAAGTAACTAGTGATGCATGCATCTGAATCTATATCTGTATGTACCTGAAGGTACCTGCTGTGCTGATCAGGTTGATGAACACAGGGATTCGGCATCCTGGCCATGTGGGTTGAATAGTCTAGCTACTGGTTAGAAAATTGAATAAATGCTGAACAGTCTGACTAGTGTCAGAAAGCTGAAATCCCACAAATGCCCCCTCGAGTTCACCCAAACTCTAACCCGTATATCAGGTTCTGAATACTGAAAACTATTGAATTCAGATCTCTTGATCCTCTCTCAGGCTACATGTCATGCTATGATATGCTCATGCAACATTAATTATCTGAATTGCTGATTATCTGATGTTATTTTGCTTTTAATTAGATTTTCCAAGTCTTATTAATCAATTTCTGCTCATTCTGGAAAATTAACCTGGTGCACGGGCGTGTGAGCAAGGCACACGAGCGTGCTGGAGTCACACACGGGCATGTATGGGAAAGGCACACAGGTGTGTGTCCAGACGCACAGGGTTGTGCACTGGTCATGCAGCTGGTGGTGCTCACTTCTGGAATTTCTACGCATTTCTACAGAAAACTCAAGCACACAGTCGTGCTCCTTAGGACACACCGGCATGCATCTGCAATTCAAGTCGTGCGCACTTCGTGCACACGAGCGTACTCTTGCAGAAACAAAGGCACACAAGCGTGTGTCTTGTTCTGCAACAGCAACGCATGCCTGGAAATGCAGGAATCTCATCCAATTCACATCTAATCTAAAATTAACTCCTAACATGCATTCTAAGCACTTCCATAATCAAACATCAATTTCATCA
Source organism: Anacardium occidentale (assembly GCA_026122585.1). Classification (NCBI taxonomy): domain Eukaryota; kingdom Viridiplantae; phylum Streptophyta; class Magnoliopsida; order Sapindales; family Anacardiaceae; genus Anacardium; species Anacardium occidentale. The sequence continues at coordinate 11,095 of JAJEJH010001388.1, forward strand.
ATCATCAACTACTACTGAATCCACCATGGAAATATCACATTTCTCTCACAACACACACACAAGCAAAGCAAACATGGTTCCTGGGTGGAAAATCATCATCTAATGCAGCATATCATCAACATATAAACGTACAAACATATCATATCATGTTGAAAACATAACAAACATTTCCAAACATCCACAATCATCACAAGCATGTTGGGAAACGCAAGAAGGAAGTAAGAGAACAATTACCTCTTGCCATGGCTGCTGGAAATCTTTCTCTCAAGCTAATCTCTTGCTTCTCTCACAGGGTTGGGAGCTGTCGGAAGCTGAATTTCTGGTCTAGGGCTGGGAGCTGCTGAAACAAAGAGAAAATACTGGCTGAAATGGGTGAGAAAGCTAATAAATCTCTCGTCTCTCTCTCATTTGCCCACCTGCACAGGCGTTCATGGCGAATTGCACGGGAGTGCACAAGGGAAAATGAATATAATTCATTTTCTGTACTTCGCATGATTGAAACCTCCCTAAAGAAATCATACGAAGGCCACACAAGCTCTGGAAACTTACCATCTCACCCCTAAACTCTTCTAGACTCCCAATCTATCTCTGAATCTCACTTATAACCCCAAAACTCTACCCCTAAGGGCTTTTCTAAATCTGGGATGCTACACTGACCAAACATCAATGGTGAGCCTGAAAGCAGGAAGCAGACCACCATTGGTGGGTCTAGGAGCAGCAATTTGGCTTCATATTGCTTTAGGGAATGCATACGACTTCACTCTTTATTCTGCTCTTTGAAATCAGTGTTGGAGTATAACCAGCACTAACTCCCACTGTTTGGTGCTGTTGATGATGTTGGTGGATTCAATTTCCCAATTATGTTACATACAAATTCAGTAAATTGCATACTCAAAAAGCAATTCGTTCACTTGAATTGAATTGAAAAAGTCATTGATACGATCTATTGTTAATTATTTTCACAACACGATTTAGCTCAAATTACCTTGATTCTGGCTGGTGTTTGTGATCTAGAATCCATCTTCGACGTCATCTTAAATGTTAAAATAAAGTTTGTTTACCAAATGTTTTATGCTAGGGTTTCCTTCAGGTGCCTTAAAAGTTCAAATAATTGACAAGATTGAACAAAACTTTTTTATAAGTTATTTTGTAAGAGATGCTCTTCAACTACTTCATGTTCAGTGCTTAAGAGCAAGACAGAGATGTATAAAAAAGAAAATAATATTTGTGTATGAAATGTAAAAGTTCAAAAAACATTCTCAACTATCTAGCTAGATATTCGCAAACCTAGAATCAATTACTATTTTTGAAGTCATGATATATATATATATATATATCCAAACTCGAGTTCAAGTGCGATTTCAGAAACATCATCACTGAGTCAAGCCTTGATGACTTCAAAGAGCCTCTCAAGCCTATCAAAGCCTTTTCAAGCCAATAATGCAAGAAAAACAAGCTTATTCGACTTCAATCAAAATATTCGAAAGAAATTTCGAACCATCTCGCACAATTTTCCCCAAAGCTTTCGGATTATGCTCAAGCTCAGAAACAATACAAAATGGCACATCAAGGAGTGTGAATTCATCAAATGGCTTCATACAAAGCCAATGAAAGAAACGGGAGTTGAATCGGATAAGAATCGAATTGGAATCGTGCAAGTGAAGAAATGGCTTAGCGTGCACGGCCGCGCGCATGCCCGTGTGCGCCCTGCCTGCACCTTGTTGGGCAAATGTGCGTGCGCATGCGCATGCGTGTGTGCGATGTGCGCACTTGCTCACGCGTTGCCCACACACATGCAACATGCCATGACATGGCGTCGTGACACTTGGATTTTGTCCTCTATTTTTCCATTCCCCTGTTTTTTAGCCAGTTTTGTATGCTTTTGACTTCAGAAAATTTTCAATGCTCCAATCTTGATATTCTTGGATTTCTAATGATGTTCATCATGAATTCGAATGCCAACAACTCTTTGGATCGAATTCCAGTAATTAATTCGGATCGAATGCTCAAATCAAAAATTCAAATCCAAGGCCAATTTAATTAAGGGAAGATGCATGCATGCAAAATTATGGTATTTTAAAATATTTTTATATTTAAATTATGCATTGTAATTAGATTTAAGAAACTTATATAATTTGTATTTTTTTATGTTTTCTTTAATTTAATTTAAATTGTATTTAAGTTAACTAGGGTTAGTTTAACCAAGGTTGTATATTGCCTATAAAAGGCAAACTAAACTCATTGTAAAAAAACTTTTGATGAATTGAAAAAAATTAAAGAAGCTTTGGCTTTCTTTGAATTCCATGATGCTTTGGTGGCTCATGTTAATGTTTATTTTCCTTTATCCAAATTTCCATTGTAAGAAGGAACTTGGTGATGGAAGAACCTTGATGGTGGAATTTCCTTTATCCTTGGTTCATCCTCAAGTTGGTGGAGGTATCCTTTATGCTTGAGGTTTGTTTTCTTGCAATATTTTAGCTTCATTTCCTACCTTTCTTTAGTTGTTGGAGGTTTGAATTTGCTTTTAGTTGGAATTGCAGTAGATAGAAATGAATATGAATGTGGCATGGAATATGTATTGAATGGTATGGTTTTAGGGTTTGTTTTATTGTTGGAATTTTGAGGTGCCATTTCTAAAATTTTCATCACTAAAAATATAAGAAAATGGCAGTGAATATTGATCAAGTCATATGTGGTAGTCAAGTTTTTTCATTTTTGCTTAGTCAAATAAGTTTGTTAGTCGTGCTCTATTTTTTGGTAAGTTGTGTTCAATGTAGTGTGCTTTTTATCTAGTTTATAGGAGTTAGTTTGCACATGTTATTATGTCTATCAAATGTTTGAAATATTGTCTATATAAATGCTGGTAATGAATAAAAGAAGTAGTTTAAAAAATCAGCTCCATTATTAGTCCATACAAATAAAAGCTATTTTGTTTTACAATGGTATCAGAGCCTCAGGTTAGAGAGTGAAAGAGTAGCAGTAACAATAGTGTACAACAATAAAATATGAAAACTTTGCCCAACCAGCTATCCCGCGCTTTAATGGTCACTATGATCATTGGAGCTTATTGATGGAAAATTTCATGAGATCAAAGGAGTATTGGCAGGTGATTGAATATGAAGTAGCAAAGCTAGCCAAGGGAGTTGAGCTAACAGACCCATAGAAAGCAAAGTTAGCAACTTTGACACTGAAGGATCTCAAGGCTACAAATTATCTTTTTCAAGCAATAGATAGTTCAATTTTGGAAACCATTCTTTGCAAAGGTACCTCTAAGCATATTTGGGATTTTATGAAGAAAAAATACCAAGGATCAACACAGGCAAAAAGACAACAGCTTCAAGCACTTCGTTCGAAGTTCGAATTACTTCGAATGAAAACGGGAGAGTTAGTCACAGATTATTTTTCAGGGACAATAGCTATTGTTAACAAAATACGGATCTACGGAGCCAGGATACAAGACATCACCATTATGGAGAAGATATAAACCGAGAGATAAGTCCAACGTTCAGTGCTATCGATGCCATGGGTATGTCATTATAAATCTGAATGTCGAACTAATTTGTCAAAGAATCATGGGGAAATTTTGAATTTTGCAGAGAAAGATGAAAAAATTTCTCTCCTGATGGCGTGTCATGCAAAGGAAGAAAGTGGCCAAAATTTGTGGTACATGGATACTGGGTGCAGTAATCACATGTGTGGAGACAAGATAGTGTTTTCATATTTGGATGAATCATTTCGTAATATAGTGAAGTTTGGTGACAACTCTACAGTTTCTGTAATAGGAAAAGGAAATATAAAAATTGGTACGAAAGAAAACTCTGATCAGATTATAACAAATGTTTTCTTTGTTTCAAATTTAAAAACCAACTTGCTTAGCGTTGGTCAACTACAAGAAAAGGGATATGAGATCTCAATCAAAGATGGAATCTGTCACATTCAAGATGAAAAGTTGGGCTTAATCGCTCAAGTTAATATGACAACAAATTGAATGTTTCCGTTGTATCTCAACCACACCACTCAATCATGTTTTTCTGTAAGAATGAAAGATGAGATATGGCTATGGCATTTTCGATATGGACATCTGAATTTTGGTGGTTAAGAATGTTATAACAAAAGAATATGGTGACAAGTTTACCACAAATTCAAAGTCCTTCTCAAATTTGTGAAGAATGTGTTGTTGGCAAACAACATCGAAATCAATTTTGGAAACGAAAATCATAGAGAGCAAAGAAAGTATTGGAGCTAGTTCATATTGATATATGTGGTCCTATTAGTCCAACATGAAATAGTGGTAAACGTTATTTTATAACATTCATTGATGATTATAGTCAGAAAACTTAGGTTTATTTTTTGTAGGAGAAGTCTGAGTCATTTACAACCTTTAAAATTTCCAAAGCTGTAGTCGAAAAGGAAACAAGTAGGCCTGTAAAAATTCTTTGCAATGATGAAGGTGGAGAATACAACTCACAATAATTTTTAAATTTTTGTGAAGCTCATGGAATTCAAAAGCAACTTACTGCAGCTTATACCCCACAGTAGAATGGAGTTTCAGAAAAGAAGAATAGTACAATTTTGAACATGGTGTGCACTATTTTGGCAAGAAGCAGGATCCCAAGAAATTTTTGGCCAGAAGCTGTCAATTAGAGCATTCATGTACTGAACATAAGTCCTACACTTGCTGTCTAGAATATGACACCTGAAAAAGCTTAGAATGGATGTAAACCAAGTGTCAATCACTTCAGAATTTTTGGTTTTATAGCATATGCACATATACCAAATCAGAAAAGAAGAAAGCTTGATGACAAAGGAGAAAAATGTATTTTTCTTGGTGTTAGTGAGCGATCAAAAGCGTACAAATTATACAATCCTATCACCAAGAAAATTGTCATTAGTCATGACATGATCTTTGATGAAGAAAAGTTTTGGACATGGATTGAAAACAATACCAAACAAAAAATACAAGTAGACTTTGATGAAGAAGATGAAGATAATAAGAAACAGACTTTGGAGAGCATACCTGTGGATAATGGGCAAGAATTTCCAACAAATGAAAACATTCCAACAGCTGAAGCAAATGATGATCAGCGACCTCAACGAGTTAGAAAGAGACCTACGTGGATGGAGGATTATGAGATACCAGGAATTAACAATAATGGAGATCCATTTACTTATTTTGTCTTATTTTCAAATTATGACCCTGTGGCTTTTGAAGATGCTATTAAATAATCAAAATGGAGAAAGGCAATGGATGCTGAAATTGCTGCCATTGAAAGAAACAACACTTGGGTGTTGACAAAACTTCCAAAAGGAGAAAAAATCATTGGTGTAAAATGGGTCTACAAGACAAAATTGAAGGAGAATGGTGAAGTTGATATATACAAAGCACATTTGGTCGCTAAAGGCTATAAGCAGGAATTCAACATCGATTATAAATAAGTATTTGCTCTAGTTGCAAGGCATGACACAATTAGATTGATAATCGCATTGGCAGCACAAAACTCATGGCCTATCTTTCAATTAGACATGAAACAACATTCCTACATGCCAACGTGGATGAACAAGTATTCATTGATCAACCCCGTGGTTATGTGAGGTTTGGAAATGAGCATAAAGTATATAGATTAAAAAATGCATTATATGGACTAAAACAAGCCCCAAGGGCTTGATATAGCTGAATTGAGGCTTATTTTTTGAAAAAAGGTTTTTAGAAATGTCCATATGAGCATACACTTTTTATTAAACTTAGAAATGAGGGAAAATTCTCATTGCATGCTTATATGTTGATGATCTTATTTTCATAGGAAATGATAGATCCATGTTTGATAAATTTAAAAAATCCATGATGATTGAATTTGAAATGTCTGATCTTGGAATGATGCATTATTTCCTTGGCATAGAAGTAGTGCAATTTGCTAATGGAACCTTTATTTCTCAAAAGAAGTATATGTAAGAAATTTTGAATAAGTGTCAGACGAAGGATTGTAATCCTGTAAGTACTCCAACCGAATTTGGCTTGAAGTTAAATAGAGATCATGAAGGGAAAATGGTGGACAACATACTGTATAAGCAAATTGTGGGCAGTTTGATGTAGTTAACCACAACAAGGCCAGATATAATATATTCCATGAGTCTAATTAACAAATATATGAAGAATCCAACAGAGTTGCATTTTTTAGCTGCCAAGAGAGTCCTTCGTTTCTTGCAAGGAACTAAAGATTTTGGGTTGTTATACAAAAAAATGTTAGATTTGATTGGGTTTTCTGACAGCGATTATACAGGAGATCAAGATGATAGAAGGAGCACATCAGGTTATGTTTTTATGTTTGGCACAGGAGCTGTTTCATGGTCATCAAAAAGCCAACCAATTGTCACTTTGTCAACAACTGAAGCTGAATTTATTACTACAACCAAACAGAGCCATATGATAGTCACATGTGGTAGCCAAGTTTTTTCATTTTACTTAGTCAAATAAGTTTGTTAGTAATGCTCTATTTTTTGGTAAGTTGTGTTCAACGTAGTGTGCTTTTTATTTAGTTTATAGGAGTTAGTTTTGACATGTTATTATGTCTATCAAATGCTTGAAATATTGTCTATATAAATGCTGGTAATGAATAAAAGAAGTAGTTCAGAAAATAGCTCCTTTATTAGTCCATATAAATAAAAGCTCTTTTGTTTTACAACTATTACATAACATGGTTCAATAGTAGTAAAAATTTGCATAGCCAGATCACAAAAAGAAAAGATTTGAAGAGCATAAACATCATCTTCCGAGAACTTAATTGTTGATCTCACAAGTAATCCCAAGCCAGAAAATGTGTCAGCTCACAACATTGAACCATGGGCATGACGTGCCAGAAATATCTTTGACCACAGCTTAATCATAGCTACGGATATCTCTTTAATTTCAGACAAAACTTGATCATGTAGGTTTCACTTTTGAAAAAGAGCTGCCCATTTTGGATGCTCACCATATCACATGTACCAGAATTCCATATGAGAGGAGCAGTTATATTACTATGATATTCTAACAAATTATAAATGAATCATATTTACAGAAGTTTATGCTTACAAAATTCCATTCAACACTATTGTCCTAAATTTCTGTAATGAGAATTCTAAGCCTTATGTCTATAAAAATTACACGCTGTAAGACATAAATTTACTTAAACATATAAACAAAAATATAATGGAATAGATCGATACCACCCACTAAGAATCGGCATGCCCTACAATAACACTAACTAAATATTAACAACAGAATGCAGGACAAAGAAATAAATATGATGGAAAGATAGGTAGCTCTTGAACTGCTAATTGACAGGAAGCCCCCGGTAGGAAGCAACAAACAACTAGGTAAATCCTGAAACTCAATGTAAGCAACAAAACACAATAAAATTAGCTGTCCAGGCGAGTTGCCAACATTTTCTTTAATTGCATTTTCAACGCAATATTTCCTTAAAAACAACATAAAAATTTCCTAAGTTACTAATAATTTAATCCAGAACAATGACCGGAAAACTGTTTACCAGAAACAAATTGATTCCTCATTCAACTAATTTAAATACTGAAAAGACAATAACTCAATCATGCCAATAATTGAAGTAACTTACATGTGCACTAATTCACGTTCCAGGGCATCTTTTTAATTTATATTTTGAACTAATTTGGGGGAATTGGAAAAATCAACAAAGTAACAAAGTTAGAATGAAATATGCACTTAACTCTAATATCACTATCAGTGTCCAAGACAACTAAGACAGAACCAACAGTTCTGTAATTAATAATGATGAAATGAGCATAATGTAATTGAAATTAGCCACTTGTTAGTGAAATTAAGAGCTTAACCTTTTATCTGTAACAAACCCAAACCATTAAGTTCTTTTTACCTACAATGTGAGATAAAAAGAACTTTTCACAACTTAATAACCAAATTTTGTCTCTTGAAATTCTAAATTCTCAATAATACCTGACACAAACAAATATTATGCATTCCAAAGAGATTTACATAGTCAAATAAAATAAATCAAACAATAAAAAACTATTCTCATACTCAATAACATCAACAATTAAAAAAAAAAAAAAAAGATCATAAGAACAATTGTATATCTCACACCAGCTTTTACAAACACCTAATAAGCACAAATATTCAAAACTCAAACAATAATATCAACAATTCTAACAATCAACGCATAGATTAAAATCAACTAAACAGTTTAATTGCCAAATTAAAAAAAACCAAAAAGAAAACGAATAAATGAATTAACAAATTGAAAATTAGAGAGCAAAGAATAATTTCACGGATATTAGAGAGCAAAAATTTGTGGAAGAATTGAGAGTGGCAAAATTTTGTAGGACTAGAGAGAAGTTAATGGAATTGGATAAGATCCCAAAATACTTGACAATGAAGAATTTTGGGGAAGTGAAGAACCCGAGAGAACTGAAGTTAATGAAACCGGAGAATAATATCAATTATGACAAAGAAGAAGTCCATGTACATCCATGCAGGCCCTACTTAAAAAATCAGATCCTATTTTAAGACAGGATACTCAGAGGATATATGTATTCATATTTGTTCATTCTTTTGTTTATTTCATTTCTTCAGCATTCTACAGATACGGGATGCGGTTCCTAATAAAAACACTCCTCTGAGCGACTTTTACTGCTAAAGGTAGTCCACTAAACCAAGCTTATTTGAATAGTTCTTTACTTTTCCAAAATTTTACTCAACAACCAAACAGAGCAATAAGTTCAATCAGATTCATTAATATAACTTTCACCATCAAATTCATCTCATTAAAATACCAAAACTTAAATAAAAATTATATTCATGTCTTCGAAATTTAATAAATTCTTTAAGACTAAGCTCCTAGAAAGCAAATTCAACCACCACTCAAATCCTAAACCAATTAAACTTAAATTTCCAGTAATCACAACCAAAAAAGAAACACAAGATAAAAGCTCTTACTTTCCCAAGAACAAAAGAAGAAATTCGAGCTCCATCCAAAAAAAAAAAAAAAAAAGAAACCAAACCTGCTGACGACTGGGGAACTCCTTATCGGCCTCCACAAACTCGTAATCATTGTCATCGTCGTCCTCATCCTCATTATCGCATCCATCACCATTAGTTGCATCGTTGTTGTTGTTGTAGTAGTCATTGTCATCATCTGTGGCCTCACCGTTGTAGAAACCGTCGTCCTCAGAGTCCATGGCGAGCAGAGATCGGATAAAACCCTAGATAAATAATGCAAAGGGAGTGTTTGGATGGCGAGAAAAGCAGAAGGAAAAGAAAAAAAAAATTAAGAAAATGGCACGGTTTGTCTAAAAAAATTAAAAGGGGCTTAGTTTTTTTTTATAATTAAAAAACAACTTTCTTTGTTTCAGAATTAAGTGTCTCAAGTTGGGGGATTTTAAATCAGATCGACTTGAGTTTACATCCAAAATAGTCTAATTAACTTTGAGTCTGACATGACCCACTTCTGAATTTGATTTTAATAATTTTTTTTGATATAATTTAAATCTAGATATGAATTATATTTGTATTGGATTGGATCATTATCGGTTTTCGAATAAAATTAAATTGATTTCTCTTTAATTTGAATTTGATTTAGTTTCAAAAATACTTTGACTTTTTTAATTCAAATTTTAGTCCAATCAAATCGAATTAAATCAACTTTCAAATTTGTTTCAAGCTTAAACCAATTCAGTTTGAATTCATCATTACTAATAAAGTTTTTAAATTTTTTAATGAAAAATTTAAAATATTTATCATTAAAGTATAAATTTATTTAATTTTAATGAGAATATAAATAATCAATCGAATATTTATCATTTCATTATTAAAATTTTTTACAAAGAAATAATTAAAATATTTTGACTTTTTTATTCGATACATTTGTTCAATGAGTAGAAAATCAGTTAGTCAATACGTAAATTATTTAATATGGCAGAGAAGAAAGGTTGGCATTTATGATTTTTTTATGAAAACTAGTTAATTCTTTTCAAGATTTATTTAAAAAAAAAGGCAAAATATCAACTAACCAACAAATAAATTATTTAATATGTTATGGAAAAAATAATGTTCTTATATTTTATTTCAAGAAGACAACTCAAAACACATTAGTTTTATGAACTCAAGCATAAAATCATTATATTTTATTTTTTTATTAAAATAAAATTTTGTTCAATTATAAAATAATTACATTTATTATATTGTCTATAATAAAATAAATTTACCAATCTGGGTTTCGATTGTTTCATTTTTTAAAATTTTAAATCTTTATTTAAAGATCTATTAATATTTAAAAAAAATTAAGAATCATTTATTTATGTTTTTATTTTCTTTATTTGCACACAAACATTTGTGAAATCAATTTCAGTGTAAAGTTGAAATATTTGTAATTTTGTCCTTGTTTCTGTAGCAATTATTGTTTTTCAAGCTTATAATATCTCTTTACTAGCAACATAAAGTGAGGAAGTTAGAGGTTTAATAACATAAAAAACCATAAGAGATAACACCTACTATTAAAAAATCATCTATATAGTTACTCTTGTAATTTATATTTTGATAAATGAACTCAAAAAAGTAATACTACAATATTTTTAATTGACAAAATTAACCTTAAAAATAATTATTTAACATTATAACATCTTTCAAATGTAGCATATTTCACCTGACAAACTATTATTTGACAATGCAAGATGTTGTAATAGTGAACAACTCATAGCCATTTTACGAGGTATTTGTCCAATTAATAAATTATTGGACAAGTCCAATGTATCCAATAATTTCATGTCACCAAAGGATGAGGGTATGCTACCATTCAAAGCATTTCTAGACATGTTTAAATTCCTTAGCATTGGTAGATAAACTCCAATTTCTGTTGGAATATGCCCATGGAAGGAATTGATAGAGATATCTAATCCCTCCAAAAACATATGAGGATGAATTGGTAATTGCAAATGACCTGAAAGAGAATTATTAGATAGATAAAGA
>JAJEJH010001388.1:22102-45103 GCA_026122585.1 Anacardium occidentale
AAAAGGCAAAGTATCAACTAACCAACAAATAAATTATTTAATATGTTGTGGAAAAAATAATGTTCTTATATTTTATTTCAACAACACAACTCAAAACACATTAATTTTATGAACTCAAGCATAACATCATTATATTTTATTTTTTTATTAAAATAAAATTTTGTTCAATTATAAAATAATTACATTTATTATATTATCTATAATCAATAAATTTACCAATCTGGGTTCCGATAGTTTCATTTTTAAAAATTTAAAATTTTTTATTTAAAGATCTATTAATATTTAAAAAAAATGTTTTTATTTTCTTTATTTGCGCACAAACATTTGTGAAATCAATTTCGGTGTAAAGTTGAAATATTTGTAATTTTGCTCTTGTTTTTGTAGCAATTGTTGTTTTTCAAGCTTATGATATCTTTTTACTAGCAACATCAAGTGAGGAAGTTAGAGGTTTAATAACATAAAAAACCATAAGAGATAACACCTACTATTAAAAAATCATCTGCTTAATTACTTTTGTAATTTATATTTTGATAAATGAACTCAAAGAAGTAATACTACAATATTTTTTAATTGACAAAATTAACCTTGAAAATAATTATTTAACATTATAACATCTCTCAAATGTAGCATATTTCACCTGACAAGCTATTATTTGACAATGCAAGATGTTGTAATAACAAACAACTCATAGCCATTTCACGAGGTATTTGTCCAATTAATAAATTATTGGACAAGTCCAATGATTCCAATGATTTCATGTCACCAAATGATGAAGGCATGCTACCATTCAAAGCATTTCTAGACATGTTTAAACGACTTAGCATTGGTAGATAAACTCCAATTTCTATTGGAATATGCCCATGGAAGGAATTGATGGAGATATCTAAGTCCACCAAAAACATGTGAGAATGAATTGGTAATTGCAAAGGACCTGAAAGAGAATTATTAACAAAATAAAGTCTTTCTAGGTTGGTATTGTTGTTTAATAGCCAAACTGGAAACTTTTCCTTCAACTTAAGGTTGGAGAGATCAACATATTGTAAGTTATGTTGACTGTATAGAAATTTAGGAAATGAACTATTGAGTAATTCGGTAGATGAACTATTATATTCGTCTGTAGTTAATGAGATGAACTTTAACTGAAATTTTGAGGCCAAATATTGTGACTCAATTCTAGCATAAATTTCATTGTTGTCACCAAAGAAGGTCTCGAGTTTTGAGTGGTTAAACAATGGTTCAAGGGAAACTGGAATTTGAAAATGATTGTCTGAAAGACCTAAGTACTGGATGGATGTGAGCGCCTTAAGAGGAGATGAGGATATGTCTCCAGTAAATTGATTTGATGAGATATCAAATTCTTGAAGGGAAGTCAAGTTTGTAAGGCACCAAGGCAGGTTACCCCCCAAATCACTGTTTACAATGTATAAGTTCTGGAGTTGAAGAAACTTACAAACTCCTGAAATAAAAAAAATTGATAATGGAATTATAATTATGAAATTAATTTGACAATTAATCAATATGCTCAATTCTTATTCTACTGCACCAATAATTTTTGGTTGAATTGCAAGCTAAAACTTTATTAAACTTGTAAAAGGAGAAAGAGAAGTATTAACCTTGCTCAAGAGAAGATCCATTAAACATCCCAAGATAGGTGCTGCCAATGTCCAAAGTTTTCAAATTCTTGAAAGTGGGCAAATCTACAGACATTAATAAAAATTAATATTATCCTTAATTTGTGGAGCATTATTAATAGGTTATGCTTGATTGGATGGGAAACTAAAAACTAATTAAGTTGCAAGAAATAAAAGTACTAACCTTACTTAATTAAGGTGTTTATGAGATTGCTTTTATAAAACTCCAAAAAACCTAAGGGAATTACATGATCCATCAATATTATAAAAAAGTTCTTAAGAGTAATTACATTTATGTGTACATCTTTCAAACTCTTAAACTCTAACAAAACTACAAACATACACCATTTTATATAATATTAATTGATAATTAATTACTTAATGTCATACTAATTTTCAATAAAACAATTAAATCAACATAGAATGAGACTGAAAAAATACTAACTTTCATTATAATTAAACAATTAATAAATAATAGTAGACAATAAATTAATTGAAAATTGATAAAATCTATCAAATAAATAAGATGTATCATAAATATTAATCTAAATTATTATTTCATTATGTTGAATAAAATAAATTATTAAAAAAGAAGGTCTAATCAAATCAATATTGGACTATGAGATATGAATTATCTATAAGACTAGAGTTAATCTATTTAGTTGAACACTAATTTTGAGTGTCGCAAACCAGTTAACTAATATGCTAAATTAGAAATTGTCATCTCCATTAATATTATAAATTATAATAATATAAATATTATTTTGAAAATTATAATAAAAACAATTAATAAATTAATGTATTATGAAATTTGTATAAATAATTTGTTTATATAAGTATTAATATTCCAAATTAATATTTAAAAGATTTTCATTTTAATTTTAAGCATAGGCCATAAATAAAACATGTCTTAGTTTATTCAAAAAAACATAATATAGTAGAAGCAATTATTTATAAATATGTTATAACATTGATTAAATAAAATGTTGTTGATGTCACTATCCTATATTTCAACGACTCTAGAAAAGTTATCCTTCAAGCATTTGAAGAAAGTTGTTTTGAATAATTTAACGAACAATTATTAAACTTGTTAAATTCTCGAATGTAGACAATTTTGTACATAAAAACAAAAATATGTGTAAAGGAAATAAATAGGATATTTCATAAACTAATTGTATACATGAATATGGTCACCCTAAACTAATTGTTGCTTCTTATAATTTCAAAATAATTGTATTATAGTATAATCATAAATTAAAGGTATTACAGGTTAGAATAAAATAAAATTTTACTTAAAATGATAAAAATTAATTGATATTTTATCTACTAATTAAATTGAAAATTCAACTTTTATTTTTTTTTTTCTTCTTGGGAGATTATCAATTTAGAAAAACTAATTTTACAAACAATAATAAAAGATCAGAAGTTATAAAATTTATTTTGAAAGAAAATAAGGAAAACACCGGAAGTCATAAAAGAGCCATTGACATCTTAATCCTTTTAAAATTAACTGTGCAATTGACATTTACTGCAATACCATTATTATTTAAAGGCCAAAAGACTTATTTACATCTAAGGCTTGCTAAAATAATAAAAATTTTCTTCTTAAGTTTGCAAAAATCAATTTTTTTATAAAATTATTAAAAAACAAAAATATCTTTAAATTAAATAATATTTTATCTCTAAAATTTTATTAAATATTTTTTACTTTAATTTATATTAATTAAAATTAAAAATAATAAAAAAATATTGTTGGCATAAATATTTCAATGATTTCAATAAGATTAAATAAAGTTTTTTCAATTTAATTAGTGTAAAATATAAAATGCACAATTAAAGAATCCATAAATCTATCCTTCTCACCAAATCCTTTATTATAAAATAGAATTCAATGTATTAATAATATAAATGTTATTTTGAAAATTATAATCAAACAATTGACAAATAAGAACTATCTTAATTCATTCAAAAAACATAATATAAAAGAAACAATTATTTGTAAATATGTTCTAACCTTGATCAAACAGAGAGTCGTTGAGGTTACTATCCCAAATTTCAATAGACTCAAGAGAAGTCATTGCTCGAAGCATTTGAAAAAAGTTGTTTTGAATAACAGTACTACTGATTTCTAATCTTGTCAAATTCTTGAATGTAGACAATTCTATACATAAAGACAAAAATATGTGTAAAGGAAATAGAAAAGACATTCTATAAATTAATTGTATATATGAATATGATCACTCCAAAAGTTTATCGAGTATTTTTCATATTATTATATATTCTAATAATAATTTTAAAATAATTGTATTATAATCATAAATGTAACAACTTTAGTTAAAATAATAAAAACTAACTAATATATTATCTAATAGTTAAAATGGTTAAAAATTAATTTACTTTGATGCCCTTGTTAATGACTATTTTAACATGTCGACTTAAAAATAATTTCAGTTTAATTGGTGTGACATATAAAATGTACAATTAAAGAATCTATAAATCATTCTCACCAAATCCTTTATTAGAAAATATAATTCAATGTTTTTCATTTTATTTTGTTGAAAAGACCAAACAAATTGCAGCAAAGTTATTGAGTGTGAAAGCTCACATTCAAAATGATAGCAAGTTTAGGAGTTTAATGAAACAATGCATAAAAGGAAAAAGGAGGTGTAGTAAGTTCATATATACAGCTATTGTAGAATTACATAAATTCATCACTAAATCATGTAGACATTTTTTTATATATATTTAAAATTTCTATCTACTATATAATTATAAAAAGATACGGTATAAATCAACAAATAATTTAATATTTTTCATACATTATAAATTTTTAGATTAATATTTACAATTATATTTCATCCCAATAGTTCATAATTTTTAGATTTTGATTGAATTGCAAGCAAAAAGTTAATTAAACATGTAAAGGAGAAAGAGAAGTATAAACCTTGCTCAAGAAACCTATTTGTTAAACCAGTTCCAATCAGTCATAAAGTCTGAAGGGAATTAAATGATTCATTAAGCATCCAAAAAAAGTTATTGTCAATATGAGTGAATTCAATACTCAAAAATTTCAAATTCTTGAAACTTGGCAAATGTGGAAACATTAATAATCAAAATTAGTCATTTGGTGAATGTTATTATATATGTGAATGTTTTTTTTAAATATGGGATTTTAAACTAGAAATTTTATCATTTATTAATATTATAAATGATAATATTAATGTTATTTTTAAAATTATAATAAAATAATAAATGTATAATAGTGCAGAAATTTGAATAATTAATTTGCTTTCGTAAATAACATCATTTAAAATTAATAATTAAAATTTTTTTCATTTTAAGTTTAGGCCTAAAGCATTTGATACGGTAATATGAGTAATTTGATTTATTAATCAAGTTTATTTATAAGTAGTAATTTCTATTAAGGAGATTATTAATTGAGGACAACTTATTTTGGAAACAATGTAAAAGACCCTAACTCATAAAACTTAAATAAATGAAAACGTCATTTAACACCTAATTTTTGTTAGAATTAACCATTTTGATGACATTTACTGAAATACCCTTGTCAGTGACTATTTTAATTACGTATTTAACATTAAAATGTCCACTTGAAAATAATTTCTGTTGTTTTTAGTTTAATATGTGAAAAATATAGTATGGTACATTTAAAAAATATCTATATCAATTTTCAATTTATTTCTTTATTATAAATAAAAATTCAATATTTTTCATTATTTTTGTTCAAAAAACGAAACAATATTTACCAAAATAATTTAATTTTCTTTTTTGTTGGGCAATATTAATGTACTTACCGTGATTAGGAAGTCTTCCACTAATGTTACATTCCAAGAGTCCAAGATCTTGTAGAGATGGCAATGAGCTCAGTGTCTGTAAGAGACTGTTTGCATCACTAGTACTCATATCCTCAAGATAAAGCAAACATAACTTCCTCAAACCTGTGTCTCCTGCATGTATGTTAAAAGATTCAAACACAACTATTTTCAATGTTTTCTCATTAAAAAGAAAGTTCTTTTAATTTATTTGATTTAAGACATAAGAATATATTTGTAATAGAAATACTACTTTAAAATAACAAAAAAAGGAGAAATACCTTTTGAGAATACAATTTTGTTTATCTCATCTCCCCCCATGGATAATAACTCTAAGTTGTTCAAAGAGACCAATTCTGTGAATAGTTAAAATAAGAGTGAATTAAAATAGTAAGTATTCAATATATAAATCCTTCAAACTATTTAAAAGAGATAAAAAGAATATACGACACTTATAGACATTTTTTATATTATTTAGAAATATTTCTATTAAAGATGAAAGACTATTGTTTTTAATTTGTTTAATGATAAAAGTCCTTTTATTAGTATAATTTTAAATTATATTTCCAAATTGGCCAATGACATTTTTTCAAATTGACAAAGCAAAAGAAAGGCATACATAAAATCTTGCCAACCATTGGAGAAATCAAAATTGAGAAGCAAACTTACCTTGTAGATCAAATGTTCCTTTCAATCCAATGTGAATAATATATAATTCTTTTAACGAAGAGAGAGTAGACACATATGATACTATACTATGATTGAAGGTGTTACCGCTTAAATCAAGATACTCCAAGTTGTTCAGCTTTGAAACTGAAAAATAACCCAAATATATGAATTGTAATTATAATAATAATAACAACAACAACAATAACAACAACAGTTATATATAATTAACAATTATATATGAAATGGAACATTACCATTAAAATGGTTTAATTCTCTAAATTGATTATAAGCTAAACTTAAATTCTTAAGGGATGAAAGCTCGCTCAAAGCAGATAATACACGACTATCATTAAACATATTTCCATCGATGTAAAGACTCTCGAGATTATTCAAGTGTGATAACCTTTCAAAACCTGTAAAATAAATCTTGTTAATAAATTAAATTTAATAAAGTAAAAAGTTCATTCTTTAAAATCAATTTATGATAAAGATGGATAGTAAAATACCTTCATTCTCAACACAACCGGCTATAAGATTGTATTCTAAATTAAGTGTTTCCAATTCTTGGAAGGGAGAAAACAAAGAAACATTTAGGTTCCACTCTCCTAGTGTCTGTTTTCTTGTATATGTTAGATCAAGACCTATCACTCTGCCTGTTGTGTTGCTACATTGAACACTTGTCCATTGACAACAATCTAATGAATTTTTATCTCCCTCAACCCAATCTTGAAGCTGGTAAGGATGGTTGAAAGACTGCTTAAGTTGCAAGAGAGCGAATCTCTCTTGCTTCAAGCAACCCTCAATTCTCCATTTTCCAGATGAAATAAACATAAACATCAATATCAACCACACCTTCACATATTTTAACTCCATCTCTCAATAATAATACACTGATCTCTTTGCTTTTGTGACTACCAAGAGATTGGCTTTGGGTATTTATAATATGGAGATATGTTGAATGTCTTTTTCAACTCATTTTCCTTTGCTCTTTCCTCTTCCATGGTCATCATATCTTTTCTTTATTTAATCTTATTCATGTGCAACACGGTTTCAAATTGACTTACAGATTATTTAAAAGTAATGATTTTGAGCAATAACTTCCTGGAAATTCAAGTGGTGCATTCCAAGTCATTTTCATGGTGAAGAATGACTAAAACATCATGCGCTCCACTAGTCAACATAAATTATGTGATTCTGCCGTGGAAGAAGGATTGGAATCACTTTCATGATATTTCCTTTTCCACACGCGGCATCGTTTTGCATGAACTCAGTGTATAAGACACGGTTTCCTTTTCCACACACGGGTTTATTTTTTATGAACTCAGGTCATCTTCTTCTAAATTATTTCTTTTAATTCTCGTTCTTTAAATTTAAAAAATCTATTTTCCTATCTATTTATTAAATTTGTTAAAAAATTTTGTTAATTTTTCAATAAAATTATTAAAAAGACCAAAAAACTCTCAGACTAAATAACATTTTTTTCTTTAAATTTTTATTATAATTTTTTTTCCTCTATAATATATTAATTTCAATTCAAAATAATAAAAATAAATTTAAATTTAACTATCCCTAATAACATTCATTGTTGATGCGTGTAACTCTAATCGTGAATTGCACCATTTTGATGTGATTTAATTTTATTTCCTCTTTCATGGTTGTTATATTTATTCTTTATTTAATTTTATTCATGAGACCAAATAACACGGTTTTAAACTTAACTTATAAGTATAAATTTTAATATTATTTTCTTCGAAGTTCAAATTGAATAACATTGTTGACAAACTAATGGTAATGAGTCATTAATGTCAGAGTCATAGTTTTCTTTTCCAATGGGCCAAAAAGTCAATTAGTCAATACAAATAATATACTTTGCCATGTAAAAAGGGTTGAAATTATTTATGATAATAATTTACTTGTTTAAAACTTGATATACACGACAAGATTTTCTTTCCCCTATATTGGTTTGTTTTTCATAAACTCAATGTATAAGACTTGCACAACTGGGCATTTTCTTCTAACTATTTAAAGGCCACCCACCCATGGTTCCATGAATTGACCAATTTTCAACCTTGGTATTTGAAAAAGATAAACTATTTTTTTACCTATTTATTAAATTTTTTTTTTTAAATTTATAATTTTTTATAAAATTATTGAAAAGACAAAAATAAACTCTCAAGCTAAATAACACTTTGGTCATAAAATTTTATTATATTTTTTTACCTATAATTTATATTAAATTCAATTAAAATAATAAAAAAATTTACAATTAATTGTTGCCAACAACATTTTTTTTTTTTTTGGTTATCAAAAAAAACATTCGGGCCTATTGCATGTGATTCTACTTGAGAATCGCACCAATTTAGTGTGATTCAACTAACTATCCTTTTTTTTTCCCTCTTCCATGGTCATTATATATTTTATTAATTTTTTATTAACAAAAAATAATAATACATTAATTAGATATTTGGTATCAATCATTTGGAAAATCTTACAATAACTTTAAGAAATATATCTTTAGTTCGACTTATGCTTTCTCTGTGAATTTTGTAAAGAAAGCGATCAATTTTATGAAACCAAATATCATGGTTTTAGACTTGACTTATTTATGCAACTTGAAGTTCAAGTTGGTACATTCACTTTTCACACTTCTGTTAGCATGAATCAAACAACTATCTTAATCCCACATTTCTCATGGCATTGAATAGTTAAACACAAGTAAGAGAGATTGAAAATGAGATTTTTAGGAATTATTTTTTCGCATTATATTTTTATTATAAGAGTAAGGGTGAGAACAATTTTGTATATTAATAACCTATAAATTAATTAAAAATGTTAGTCTTCTTGACAAAGAAATGTTTAAAACATCATGTGTCTTTCCATAGTTTATTTTTCCAATGGGGCAAAAAAGTCAATTGGTCAACACATTATTTAATATCCCTTTACAACTTGTACATTCATACAAAGACAAACACAAATTAATATAATTTCCACAAATTTTGTTCCAATGGGGTCAAGAAGTCAACACATAAATTCTTCAAAGTATGAGGAAGTCATGGAAGAACAGTTGGAAAAACCAATCATCACGGCTCAAATCCATATCACAAAGAGCACAAGATTTTTATATTATTTTATCTTTATTTTTTTCTTTTAATTATCTAAACTAAATAAAGATTAATAAAAATTATTCAAACTCTAAAATTAGACTAAAACATTCAAAATTGTGAGTTTGTTGTTTATGATTAAATGGATATGAATAACATCGGACCAAATCTTTTTTGTTACTTTAATTAACAAAACGATCAAGCGAAAATATTTTCACTCTTCTACCGATCTCACTCTAAAATCTCTTTCGATAAACCTGTCCTAGCACCCTAATTAAATTTACCACGACTATGAGTAAAATGTCAAATACTCCAACAAAGTATCAATAAGGAAATTTCATGAAGATCCTGCCCAGACTCCTTCCTTTTAGCCTAATTCATAGCTGCCAAATCCAATGAAAAAAGTGGGCTTGAAGTTGCATAAATCAAGCCTAGTTTATTAGGTTCATTTTACAAGTCTGAATGTAAGCGTAAGAGGGCAAATAGAATTAGGTGGTGATGGTTGATGGCATGACGTTAAACACAGCGACGTGTTGGGTCAGGCCAAGTGATCCAAAATTAAGAATAGTCTGTAATGTCATGGACCTTATCATGTCAAAGCCTCATCAATCCTTTAAAAGATGGACTCTGCCTCATGACTAAGGTGTGGAATGTGACACTACAAAAAATTGTTTTTAGCATCGAACCAAATCCAATACTAAATAAAATTGGAGTAACATCAAAAAAATATAAGCATCGGATTTATGTCGGATAATTTCGCATTGACAAAATTTTGATGTTAACTAACATCGGAATTTATTTCAATACTAATTTGATTCTAATTAAAATCAAAAATATATTCGATGCTAATTAACATTGAAATTTTGTATTGGATTAAATTTGACATAACATTATAGTCAAATTTGAATTGGATTAATATCAAAAAATTTTATCCAATATTAATTCAATGCTAATTTCTTATTAGCATCGAATTATGTATGATACTAATTAGAATCTAATTATAATTTTTTTTAATCCAATTTTAATTATATCAAATTATGTCTGATACTAATTAGATTTAGATTGTAATTTAATTATCATTTGATGCTAATTAGAATAGCATAGGGTTAGCTTCAGATTACCCAATGATAATTAGAATTGAATTATTATTCGATACGAATGTCATATTAATTATAATTGAATTATCATCTTGCCGAGTGGGTGGGAAGGCAGATCAACTCTTTTTGAACCTTCTTTGTTTCCCTCTCTTTCTAGAATCAATACAAACCCTGTGTCTTCAACTCCCGACTCTGAAATCTTACTCTATTTTCCATCACTTTCTCTTCATTTTTCTCGGTTAACAAACAATCGAACAAAGCGTTCATTGCCCCGAAGGTTTTCTCCTTCTTTGATGCCACTTTATTTCCACCTCTCCCAAAATCCAAAAGCCGAGGAATTGAAATGAGCTCCAATTACAATGTGAGGTCGAATCACTCTGCCCTTACAAAATGACTAACCGTAGACAAGCGGAACCGAACTACGATCGGTTGGTTGTAGTGATACCCGCTTCACGGTGTTGCCAGAGCGTGAACTACAAGCTAACTGGGAAGTTGATTTGGCGAAGAAGCTGGAAGACTATCTCTTGAAAGTCTTCTCTGGTCAAATTAATGATTCTAAACATCTCATCCCCTAGGTGAATTCTTCTTTGTTTTCTTCAGTTGAATTTTTCTTTTGAATAGCATTTGTTTTTTCCTTTTTGTGTGTGGATTTTAGAGTTCGAATTTTAGTGAGGATTTTATAAAAATTATGGTTTAGCTGTTGATTGGTTAGTACGGTGATTTTGTGGTTGTAAGCCTTGCTTGATGATTGATGTTTTCGGTTGTTTTTTTGCTTACATGGGGTTGGTGATCTGGGCATGAATTGGGATTTCTGATGTTGAACTTTAAATTATATTCATAAGGTATAATTATGTGAAGAGCCTTGAATGAGTGCCTGTATGTGTTTTATGTGCTGGGATAAAAATATGAATGCTATGTAAACGCCTTTGTTTGGCTTGTGATAGAGACATCTGTAAAAAGGAAGGTTAAGGATGTTATGTCTATTGCTACTGGACATGAGCGGGAGGAGCTTGAAGCTGAACTTGAGGTAATTTTTTATTTAAATGCAGTGTGGTTTGTTGTGAAATGTTATATATAAACATGAAGGCAAATTTTGTGATGAAGAAATGGTTAAACATAAAGCCGAAGGTGTATGATTCCAGTGAACGCTTCTGCAGCTTCTTTTTGGCATCAAACGATCCCCATGAACATTTTTACATCATTTTGTTCAACACCTACTCGAGTAAATCATCACCAAAAACAAGACAGAGATACCCTTCAACTGTTTTTATTGATGGTGGCCTAGACTGGCCTTGAGTCTTACGATATCTGCATATTTGAGTGGTCTTCTTCTGAAGAAGGAAGAAAAAAATCAAGTTGGAGAAAAAAATGAAGCAATTTTGACTAATTTTGTTCCTTCTATTTTTTTATGTGCGTCTAAAGTGAGTCCTTAGATAATTGTCGAATAATTTTGAAAATAATCTTATTATAGTTAAATGCTTTGAAATTAGCTACATGCAATTTTGAAATCATTATTTATGTTTTCAAGTTGTATTGGTCCAAATATGCCTACTAGGGGTTATATGTTAAGGCACAAGAGAGGGAAATCAGAAACACTGCGTGCTCAATAAATAAATATGAAGGATGTGAGGTTTTTCTGTGCTAAAAGTATTCGGCTGAATTGCTACTATTTGCTTCTGAGTGAAAATCAATTTTGCTGTTTGGTTATCTACAGGGTGACAATAGACACTTGGAAAGTTGCTGGAAACCTACGCAGATCTTGCTACTGATGATTGGCTTTGTACACGAGCCAGAAGATGAGAGAAGACTTCCATTTCGTATTTTGTATTTTTTCTATTGTATTTGCTTGTATGTTTACAAATGTCAGAGTATTGCCTATACAAAATCAAAGAATAGCCTTAACAATTTTTATTTTTTTTTTTGTTAATGCGAAATTGTGAACTTATTATTATACGATGTCGTATATATTTTTTTTTACACATTGTCGTTAATTTTAGTAGACTTTCATTTCATATATACGTATTAAAAAAATTGAATTAATTTGTTTAAATTAAATTCAAATAGAAATTGAGTGAAAATAGTTAATTTGTTTTTAAAAAAGATTAAAATTTAAGTTAAAAGAAATTTGATTCAGTCTTACTCATAAGCCAATCAATCCCTCAATTTGAAAAAGCTTTGACTTGTGATTTGATTTAAGTCATGTTAATAAATATTTAATTATATATTAATACATCATTATCGATATACAAATTATTATTAATTGTTAGTAACATAATTTTACATTATTGGCATCACTTGACTACAACTAAATACAAGGTTTGAAATCTTAAGATGACAATGAGTTATGATGTCAGTGTACGCAATGTTTTCATACACCAACTGAATCTTAACCTGATTAAGGACCTCTTTAGGTGTTATATTGGTGCATTACATCTTGTAGTAAAAATCATACCACATCATCAAATTCATTAGCCCAGGATTCACCCAATTCAATCATAGTTTAAAACGGTCTAATAACTTAAACACTTGTAAAACTTCGTGTGGACTTGGACAGGCCACTGGGTTTTAATATGCCAGTTTGGGTTTCAAAACCATGAGCGTAAGTTTGTTGCAATCTTACACAGATTTCCAATGCAGTACACTAGAAGCAAAAATGGATCATTTTGATACAAGCACAAAAAATCATAAGAATTTGTATGTCGAGTGGCCATGAATTTCTACAAACTTTTGGAAGAATTTTATTAAAACATAGAAAATTAATTCTATGCTAATGATAAAACAGGAACAGCAATAAAAAAAATATATAAATAAAGATATCAATATAATACCTAATGAAATAATTCAATGTCCTCACAATCTACATCACTAATTTGGCACAAGCATATACAAACAACCAAATTTGTCTACATTGTATACAGTACTAAAATCAAATTTTCTTTCTATCAAAGCCAATTGAATTAAGTACCCTTATTAATTGCACCAGGCCCCAGAAACAACCAGATGTACATCTGAGCAAGAAAGTGGCTGATGAAAAAAAAGAAAAATGCATCACACTGCTATATCAACTTCTCTACCATGATTCTCTCATTCAAAAGAGCTATACTATATACATAAAAAGTTTTCTTACCCAATTGCTGCTCCTGTTTCCATCCAGTGGCCCTTGAGCTATTACTGGCTATATCTTTGAGATTATCCAAATCGGATTACAATGCATGATATATCATCTTTACTCTTTCTCGCCAGTGCTTCGGTTGTTAGACGTTTAGCCGCCACTTGAGGGTCCTTAATGGGTTTGACAATGTCTACTGCCTCTTGATTCTTCATAATCTGCCAACCGGATCATACAAGCCAGTTATTGTACTATAATTTCTGAATAACATTAAACATAGCACATGAAACAGCATCTTCATGCTTCTACATTCCTTGGGAGTATTTGATGCATTATTGATTATGAATAACAATCCTTAATTATGGATATACATTAATCCATAATTTCTGAATAAGGACCACATTATTTGTCATATGGATGATAGAGTACTTGATGCATTATTGATTATGAATAACGTTCCTTAGGGGTCCCAAAATTTTTTCAAAAGTAATATCAATTCCTCAAATCATCGTCATTTTGTGTGACAGATTTTTCCTATATCATGATAGATATGATTTGCTATTTTTGTTTAGTTATCCTCTCATACATAATGAGTTTAAGACCTATTATAGAGTGACTAAGGAATCATCACCAAGATTTCACGTAGAAAATAATCAGTAAAGATAAACGACTTTAGAAATTCTTGCAAATAACCCAATCCCAATCTCACTTGTCTACTAAGAGAATTTGAAGAGTCAAGTATGATAATGAGAAAATTTTAGCCACCCACATTGCTTAATTCAAATGTTAGCCTCCATTAAGATGGTTCGTTTTAATATATTTACTAAATTCAATTAAGTTTTTATTTATTAAACACATATTATACAACTATTCTAATCATTCAAGAAAATAATTAAAATAAATTACATTCACATAAAGAAATAAAAATTTTATCCTTTCCACTTTACCCTTATACAAAGATCTAATTTTAAACAAGCCTAATAAAATAAAAGCTGCAAAACAAATGACTTGGACAATACAATTAAATAAAATAAATCCGTGAGATAATTCTGCAAAAAAAAATATTAATGGTAAACAAAATATCATTATAAAATATTATAAAATCAATTAAACAAAATACATAATTCCATAATTTTTGAATCATCCACAAACGTGCCTTGCATCCAGTGTCCACAGATCGTCTTTGTCATCCACTTTTGTCTCCAAGTTGCTTCAGACACTATTTGAATGCTTTTCACACACAAATTACAGCAGAACAGAAAACAGAGGTATGAGGTTTATGTATTCAACTCGAATCAATTCTCATTATAACCAAATTATGCAGCAAATTATTGATGGATAGAATAGAATGCAGATTCCTGAACGTTACTTAAGCAATGCAGGTTACAAATTAAACAATGTTGCAAGTTTGCATTTGATGGCTGATGTACGATGAAGTGGAATGAAATTGCAAAGGATGGCAGAATTCTACAGGTTTGCAAAGGATTAAATTGTGAGGAGGCCGTGACATTGTAACATGGTGACTGCACATCCATTATCTTGAATATTAACACAATCTTTTACTGCACCAAAAGCTAGACGATTTGCTATTATATATACAAACTTGCTTACTCAATAAGACAACTTGACACCAATATTTATATGTCAAACACAACTATATATGAAGCATCCATCATATTGGACTCATTTTAGAGCACAAATGCTTTTGCCACGCATGTCCTCTTGGCTCTTTCGGATTACAGTGGGAAAACAAATGTAATTTTGTTCTTTCTTTTTCACTTTATTCAAGTAACTGGAGTAAGTAACAAAGACAGTGGCTAACATCTTCACATACCACTAATATGAATTTTTAAGACATTAAAATTTTTGTATTAGAATTTGCTAAATTTTTAAAAAAGTTTGTTTATATTTCCAATATAAATTTGCATGAATCATATTTATTTAATATTTTAGCAAATTTATAATTGAATAAAACAGAGGGTTAGAGAGAAAATTGTGATAAAGTACTTCCAAAGATCCACTCTCACAAGCCTTTCATTCCATTTTTATTTTCAATTCACTATAATCCAACACAAAATGATGAGACTAGTACTATATGTGCCAGCAATTGCACCATTACAGGTTTAAAACCAAAATATTTTGAAAGCTATGGCACAAAGTTAATCATTTAACACAAACAGAAACTTCGCTAAATCCACAAACAAAATTTTGAGTTATTTTTGTTCATTTGTAACATTTGAAAAGCCTAGTGAGAGATGAGCAAGCTGGAATTTACTGAAAGTATTCCAAAATGATCATTGATCAGTACCTGGAAATGTTTTTCTCTAAACTAATATTCAAAGCAGAGAAATAGATAGCCTATCAACTCAGTCCTTGAACCTGGTCCTTCCTACAGCTACATCGGATGCTACAATGTCCTCTTAATCGGAAACACTTTTTCGATATGTTTGGCTCATTGTGACATCGAAATCTACCTCAACGATGTAATCAAATGAATCCAGAGAATACGATCTTGATTGTAGCTCACCTGATTCTGGAATGGCTTGGCGGCGGCCGAGTCGATTTCAAGACGGAAACTGTCACTATCTTCAGCGGCTGCAGAATAAGCTTGGATATGCCTTCTAATACAGCAGATTCAGAGGCACTGATAGAATGGGAAGGACGCGCAGTATTCAAGGTTGGGAATTTAAAAAAAAAAAATAATAATAAAATAATAATTTATTATATCACTTATAATAATTTCAGCAACTTGAATATAATATCATTTTATTTTTATTTTTCTCATTTATAAAAATAATAATTATAAATTAATAACTTGTTGAATTATAAAATTATTATAATTATTATATCACTCATAATAAAAACAAATTACCATATTTATGATTTTTTTATAAAAAACTGATTTATTCTTTCACGACTTATTTTTTCAAAAAGTAAAAAGTCAACTAACCAATAAATAAATTATTTAATACGTTGTGAAAATTACCATAAAAAACAAATTAGTCATGGACCATATCATGCCAAAGCCTCATCAACCTTTTCAAAGATGGACTATGCCTTATGACTAAGGTGTGGGATGTGACACTACAAAAAATTGTTTTTAGTATCGAGTTAAATCCAATAGTAAATAAAATTGGAGTAACATCAAAAAAATATAAGCATCGGATTTATGTCGGATAAATTTGCATTGACAAAATTTTGATGTTAATTAACATCGAAATTTGTTTCAATACTAATTCAATTCTAATTATAATAAAAAAATATGTTTGATGCTAATTAACATTGAAATTTTTTATTGGATTAAATTTTGATATAATATTATAATCAAATTTGAATTGAATTAATATCAAAAAATTTATCCAACATTAATTCAATGCTAATTTCTAATTAGCATCGGATTATGTGTGATACTAATTAGTTACAAATTATAATTTGTTTTAATCCGATTTTAATTATATCAAATTATATTCAATACTAATTAGAATTAGATTATAATATAATTATTATTTGATGCTAATTATAATAGCATCGGGTTAGCTTCAGATTACGCCCAATGATAATTAGAATTGATTTATTATTTGATACGAATCCCGTATTAATTATAATTGAATTATCATCTTGCCGAGTGGGCGGGAAGGCAGATCAACTCTTTTTTAACCTTCTTTGTTTCGTTTTTTTTCTAAAATCAATACAAACCCTGTGTCTTCAACTCCCGACTCTGAAATCTTACTCTATTTTCCATCACTTTTTCTTCATTTTTCTCGGTAAACAAACAATCGAACAAAGCTTTCATAGCCCCGAAGGTTTTCCCCTTCTTTCATGCCACTTTATTTCCACCTCTCCCAAAATCCAAAAGTTGAGGAATTGAAATGAGCTCCAATTATAATGTGAGGTCGAATCACTCTGCCCTTACAAAATAACTAATCACAGACAAGTGGAACCGAACTACGATTCAGTTGATTGTAGTGATACCCGCTTCACGGTGTTGCCAGAGCGTGAACTACAACTAACTGGGAAGTTGATTTGGTGAAGAAGTTGAAAGACTATCTCTTGAAAGTCTTCTCTGGTCACATTAATGATTCTGAACATCTCATCCCCCAGGTGAATTCTTCTTTGTTTTCTTCAGTTGAATTTTTCTTTTGAATAGCATTTGTTTTTTCCTTTTTGTGTGTGGATTTTAGAATTCAAATTTTAGTGGGGATTTTATAAAAATTATAGTTTAGTTGTTGATTAGTTAGTACGGTGATTTTGTGGTTGTCTTGCTTGATGATTGATGTTTTCGGTTGTTTTTTTGCTTACATGGGGTTGGTGATCTGGGCATGAATTGGGATTTCTGATGTTGAACTTTAAATTATATTCATAAGGTATAATTATGTGAAGAGCCTTGAATGAGTGTCTGTATGTGTTTTATGTGCTGGGATAAAAATATGAATGCTATGTAAACGCCTTTGTTTGGCTTGTGATAGTGACTAAGGCTGGATTCGAACTGAATAGATTTGGATTCATTTTTGAGTTCAGTTCAAACAAGCCTGAAATGAATTGGTCGAATCCGAATACGAACCCAAACTCGAATTATAATTTTAAAAATTAACGAATACGAGCCTAAACACAAACTGTACGAACGAAATATGAACACGAATATGGTCACCCTATTCAAACATTCAAGTGTTCACTTATCAAACACCTAATGTGCACACTGCAATTCTAAACACAATTCATTTATGAAACCATCTCAATACAATATAATCTTTTTTCAAAGCAATAAATCTACAATCCACCATCCAATATCAACCATACATGCCATCATAACTATAATTTAATTTCAAAGACAAACCTGTTTCGTAGATTCCAGCTAAATTTCCAATTGGTTCACCAAAAAACCTAAAATAGTAAGTATAACGGAAACTTACACCTAGTTGTGCTGTGTGTGGTATATTGATCAGATTAGTGAGGCTGGTTCTTCTTCAGCACAAGGAATGCACCTAAATAAGATACATATTTATCTTCATTCCTCTAGAAAAAACGAAACAATTCGCTAATTTCTTCTTCCACACGATTGGCCTCCAAGTCATAATCTCCAACACCGACCACATCCGTCCGGAGACTGCTTCCGATAAAGAACTTTCCAGATCTCTTCTACTATAACTTTCGTGATGAAAGAGAAAAATATAGCCTATCAACTTAGTCCTTGAACCAGGACCTTCCCACCGCTACTTCGGATGCTACAATGTCCTCTTAATCAGAATCACTTTTTCGATACATTTGGCTCATTTGTGATATCGGAAGCTACCTCAACGATGTAATCAAATGAATCGATAGAATATGATCTTGATTGTAGCTTACCTGATTCTGGAATGGCTTGGCGGCGGCTGATTGAGTCGATTTCAAGACGGAAACTATCAGTAACTTCAACGGCTGGAGAAGAAGCTTGCATGCCTTTCAAAACATCAGATTCAGAGGCATTGATAGAATGGAAAGTGAAGAATGAAGGACGTGCAGTATCCACATGTACTCAAGGTTGGGAATGATAAACCCTTAGCACTTAGAGAAATAAGACTAGAGGGGGGGTGAATAGGATTATTTAAAATTTTAATCAAAGAACACAACAAAAACAATAAAAAGATTAATGCACAATAAACACAATTAAGAGAAAGAGTTTAGAGATTGCTCAGCCAAGTTTAGAGAGGTTCGGAGCTTTGAACACAAGCCTCCTACGTCCTCTTCTTCAATCAAACCCGATTGAAGTTTCCACTATCTTCAACACCCGAAGATACAATAGTTTTACCACAAGGGAATTTCGCCCTTTTTACAGATGTAATGTTGATAAAAGATTGATTGAAACTGCCTCTTAATAGGCTGAAAATCAAATGTAAAGTACAAAGCTCTCAATTATATGAATGAATAAGCTTAGAGAGAGAAAGTGTATTCAAAGATTGAGGAAGATGGCTTAAGCTTTTTGCAATTCGTTTCAATAACCTTCTCCACTTCAAATGGCTCTCCTTTTATTCTTCATTCATTGCCTAGAGTAGCAAGGAGCCGTTTTACTAGCTTTGTATCCGTTGAAGTGGTTGGAAAAAGTAAGCTCTGCAATAAATTTTTCAGACGCACGGTCATGCTCCTCGAGTGCACGGTCGTGCATGCTGCATTTATTGCCTCATTCTGACTCCCAACGGTCGACTTAAAAGCTTAGCGCCAACGATGCACGGTCGTGTGTCCTTGACGCACGGTCGTGCTTCGACCCTTCATGGTCGTGTTCCTTAGATGCATGGTCGTGCTTTGATACTTCAAAGTTTTGTCCAAAATTCTAGAAGCTTTCACGGGTTGGCTGCACGATGACCGCACGAGCAGCACACGAGCATTCTTATGCTAGTGCACAGTCTTGTCCCTTTTCTGCATGGTCGTGTGCCATATGCATGCCTTCAAGCTCTTGCACGGCTGGCTCTACACGATCTCCTGGTAGTGCTCTTGGTAGTGCTTCTCATTTGCCATCATGCACGGTCGTGCGTGTTGAGTGTGCACGGTCGTGTGTTGACTCCTTTTGTTTGACTTGTTACACGATTTCATGTGCACGGCTTGATCTCCCGTGCTCTTCATAAGTTATGCACACGGTCGTGCTTCCACTGCGCACGGTCGTGCTTCCATTGACTTTTGAGTTCTTTATTTCACACGGTCAAGCTGTACGGTTGTGGAGGTAGTATGTTACCCGTGTTGTGCATGAACACGGTCGTGTATCATGCACGTACGCCTGTGCGGGTCTGAGACTTTTCTTCCAGAAAATCATAGAACCTTGCACGGTCAGGCGCACGATCCCATGTTTTGGACACACGAGGACCCGTTTGGTCAAGCACGGTCGTGCTAATGAGGCACACGGTTGTGTGAGACCTATAACCTACAAAAATAAATTTTTTCTTCCCTTCTTTGTCATGAATTACTTCATGCAAGGGATTGATTAGCAAAATACGCATATTGTTATCACAAATTAACAACTTAATCATATTTTTTTCATCATCAAAACATCAAGGGTTCAACAATCTCCCCATTTTTGATTGATGACAAAAATATGTTGAAAAAGTTAAAATTGAGTTTTAAACTATAGATAAAAAATGCTCCCCCTCACTTTAAGCACTCCCCCTTAGTTTTAGCCTTAATTACCAATAGAAATTTATATCAATTTTAACTTGCTAATGCATTCATTTCATGCTTTCTCCCCCTTTTTTGCCATAAATCAAAAAAAAAATTTGACAGAGTCTCCCCTGTTTTTATAAGATTTCCGAAAGCAAGGCATAAAAATTACACTTCCAATATTGTACGCAAGCAAGCCACCAATCAACTACTTCAAACACTCAACAATCAACAACTTCCAAAACATCAATAGAAGGCAAAAAAAATATCAGTATAAGTTAATCCATTAAACTAAATCGTAACAGCAAAAAAAAAAATTGAATGTTCCTCTGTAGCATCCTAGATCCAGAAAGCCCTTAGGGGTAGAGTTTTGGGGTTAGAAACGGGATTCAGAGAGAGATTGGGAGTCTGGTAAAGTTCAGGGGTGAGTTGGTAAGTTTTCGGAGTCGTATGGCTTTCGTAGGAATCCTTTCGGAAGGATTCGATCAGGCGAGTGAGCAGGAAATGAATTAAGTTCATTTTCCCTTGTGCACGCCCGTGCGTGGCATAATATATAAGTGAGCCGTGGTCAACTTAGCCATTTTTCTCACCCAAGTTTTCTCTTTAGCCAAAGTTTCTCTCTTCCATTTACAGCTCCCATTCCTAGAGAAGAAATCCAGCAGCCGGTTGCCCCCAATCCGGTTAGAGAGCAAAGAGATTAGTCCGAAAAGCTTGTTTCCAGAGGCATGGCAAGAGGTAAGTGTTCTCTTACCTTTCCCTTGCGTTTCCCAGCTTGTTTTGTGAGTTTTGTTGCTATGGATGAATTCTTTGCATGTTGATGAATGTTTGGAATGCTTATATGTCATTGCATGTTGATTTGGTTGATGGATTCACACCCTTGAAGCATGCATGTGTGTATGTATGGCTTTAGTGAGAGAAAGAAGAAGTTTCCATGGTAGATTTCATGTGGCTTGATGCATGTGAGAAGTGAGGCTTGAATTGTGTTGTTTGTGATGTTGGGAATGTGCTATTGAAGTGTTATTGCAATTGATTGTGAAATGGTATGCGTTTGAGGCAAGTTCTAGGCGGTGCTTTGTTGAAGAACCAGACGCACGACCGTGCGCCAGCATGGCACGACCGTGAGTCTTTGTTTTTCCAGATGCACGCCCGTGTGCATGCCCTGTGCACGGCCAGAAATTGCCCATGCACGACCGTGTGTTCGCATACGCACGCCCGTGCATGCCTTTCAGTGAATGTTTTCCAGAATTCCAGTAGCGTGCACGGTCAGGCGCACGACCAGCGCACGACCCCGTGCGTCCTGGCTCACGCTCGTGCACTTTGATGCACGCCCGTGCATCAGCAGATTTTCAGAAAAATGATTAATTATTGATTATTTAAGCATGGAAATTCATATAAATGGTTAAATTGCTTCAGATAAGCATCAGATAAGCCTGTATTCAGATAATGAACTGCATGTGCATATCATGACATGACATGACATGACATGTAGTTTCAGAGAGGATCAGGGGATCCAAATCCAGCAGTATTCAGAACCTGATGTGCGGGTAAGAGTATAGGTGGAACACGAGGGGGCATCTGTGGGATTCAGCCTTCTGACACCAGTCAGAACGCTCAGCAGTATTTCAGATTCAGTTCCTGACACCAGTCAGATGATTCAGCAGCATTCAGATCTTGCCATCTGACACCAGTCAGATTGGGCAGCAGTATTCAGATTTAGCTTTCTAGCCAATAGCTAGACTATTTAGCCCACATGGCCAGGATGTCGAATCCCTGTGTTCACCAGTCTGATCTGCACAGCAGGTACCCGATGGTACAGAGAGGTTTTTAGATACATGCACCTAGTATTTTCAGTTAGCATGGCATGACATACACATCATGACATAAATAAATATGATATCAGTAAATAATAATGAATCAGATATTCAGTATCCAGTTTCAAGATTTCAGCAAGCGCATAGATGTATGAATAGGGCCGAGGCCCAGGTATGTGTTTGTTTATATGATTGTTTGTGTTTGCTTGGACATTGAGGAAAGTAAGGAGCGCTTACTGGGTGATCTTTATCACTCATCCCCCTCCTTCTTCCACCCTTTCAGGTGTTCGTGCTGGTTCCGAGGAGCGGGCGGATCGAGGCTGACGGAGAGGGCACGCACACACATTGCGATCTCAGTATGTATATCAGTTTTGGACCTATGTGGTCATATGCATCTTTTGTATGTTTTCAGATGTTTCCAGATGTATAGAAACAGTATATGTATGTATGAAAAAGGCCAATGGGCCCATTGTACAGAACAATATGTATAATCCAGTTGATGTATATATTTCAGCTTCCACATGTGCAGAATTGTATAGTTTCAGGAAGTTTATTTTATTTTCGTAGGATTCCTGTTGCGGGTACCCATATTTTCAGATTATTAATAAAAGATCCCCAATATTATTCA
>JAJEJH010001389.1:0-28415 GCA_026122585.1 Anacardium occidentale
GTACCTTCGAGTACATACAGATATTCAAATATTCAGGTGCATGCATCAGCATTATCATCAGATAATTCAGTTAGCATGACATGACATACACATCATGACATGAATAATAATGATATCAATAAATAAATGAGATTCAGATTAATCAGTTTCAGATTCCAGCAAATAACTAGATGTATGAATAGGGCCAAGGCCAGGTATGTTTGTGATTGTATGTTGCTTGCTTGGGTTAAGGGAAGTAAGGAGCGCTTACTGGGTGATCTTTATCACTCATCCCCCTCCTTCTTCCATCCTTTTCAGGTGTTCGTGTTATTGTCGAGGAGCGGGTGGACCGAGGCTAGCGGAAGAGAGCCCACACCACAGTTTTCAGTATGTATATTTCAGTTTTAGACCTGTTGGGTCATATGTAACTTTTGTATATTATCAGATGTATCCAGATTGTACAGGAACAGTTGTAAATATATGAAAAAGCCATTATGGGCTCATTATGTATTTCAGTGTATGTATTTCAGCTTCCGCAATATTGTATTCATATTGTATAGCAGCAATAAGAAATTTTATTTTTGTAGGATTCCTGTCGCGTGTATCCGTATTTCTAGATTATTAATAAAATCACCTCGGTATTTAGCAGCAGGGGTACGCGTGGCGACGAGTCCTACAATATATATATATATATAGTTTTCAATAGATAACATGTTGGCTTCCAGGCTTATATTGCTCATGCATAAAGAACATATAGTATCATTGATGTTTTCAAATACTAATTATTAGTAATAAAAATATGAGTTTTATTCAGGATATTGTACAGTAGGTTTTTAGCATATCATCACATTATATTTTTCCGCATAGCATAGATTTTTAGTAAGCAGTTGTGTAGGATCCTACTATATATACTAATAAAGACTTCTTTTCTCAGTAAAATATAATAAAGTATTATTATTTTGATGATAAATTATATAATATAGTAATAGTAGTACATACGATAGTAAGGTCTTACAATTGTCAACATGTTCTTTAATCTTTACTTATCATTTCTTATACTAATTTATACTTAAATTCATGCTACATTAGTCAGATGTATGATATGGTATGGTATATGCTAAAATCATGTTATTGCTTTTGAGCCTATTTACTAAAAACATTTTTTGAAAAACTCAAGTGTAACCCAAAAGTCCTAAAATAATTCAATAGTGGAAAGAAATAATTTCTAAAAGTATCTAAAAACATTTATTGTGCTTATCAGAATAATGAATACAAAGATTTGGCACCTTAGTCATGTGAGTTTTAACTGATTAAATATTGATAAGTAAAGTAATATTGATATCTAAAACTGAACTAAGTCTGTAATCTAAAAATTGTTAACTGGTAATTGATAGTTGATAACTAATAACTAACACATAACCAGCATATATTAATATTTTCCTGCATCATGGATGCTGGTTTCCCTCTCTAAGGGGCATGCATACTCATTGGTGTCTCCTCATTTTTACCCCTAAAATGATGTTTAAAACATCTAATTTCTATTTGAAAAAATACAGATGGATCTTTTGATCTCTTTCTAAAAACACTATATAGCATATCATGTTATATAAATGTTTTTCATGTATAATATTTTATTATTTTTTCTTTTGTGTATTTACTGTGCAAACTAACTTTACTGTTACAGTTTTGTTTTATATATGACTGATTGAAAATTTTCTGATTCTTTAACTTTATATAATGTTTTGAATATGTTCATCGTATTCACGTAAACATTTTATTCTGGTTCTATAATTTATCAAACATGTATAAGGTTATGGCTCTGATTAGGAATTATGTATGTTGTCTAGTTTTGATTTCATATAAATGAAGTTGACTATTATATGATTTTCTCTGTGTTTTGCTTTATATTCCATAATTTACTAAGGTTGCACGATAGTGCTTTTTAAGACACATAGTCGTGCACGAGCACACAATCATGATTTAAGTTTTGCTTAAGTTTGCAGACTAAATCCTTTATACAGTCATGACCCTCAAGAATGATTATGCATACTTAAAACAAGCACACAACTATGATCTTAAATCACACGGTCATGCCCCTACACGATACTGTCTTTTTTTATCTCAGTTGTGTATATGCATACATGACTGTAAGGTACCCAAAAACATGATTACACGATCGTGTGTCGAGTACATAGTCATGCACCATGCTCTACTTCGACAATATCAGGACTGAAATTACATAGCTCCCTGTAACCATAACCCAAACCATAAACAAATTTATTCAAACACTTTTATACGCCTTTCATGCTACAAGGCACATGTTATTAGCATCAATAACACCTAATATCACAAAGGCAAATATCAAACCCTCAAAGAAAACATGTACAAACACATATACATATTTACATGCTTTTTAATCCTTAAATTTCTAAAAGTTTCTCATCAACTCATTACATCAACATGTTAAATAACCATCATAAATGTGTCCAACATAACCATGACAACGAAACCACAATCTAAAACTTAAAGGAAACAAGGGAAAAGGTAAGGAAAACATTTACCTATGGTTATTGCAAACTCAATCTCTCTCTAGCTTGATCACTCTCTCTAACTTGTTTGGGTGAGAAATTATGGTTGCTCTTTTTCTTTTCAGGGATTATGGTTTTCTAAAGAAAGAAAAAAATTTGGATGAGAAATTATGTCTGATAAAGATGAAACTAACTATATATCTGGTAGTAAAACTCAAATAGGGTGCATGCTTCTATGGAAATCTCATATTTCTATTTCTTCTAGCACTATGCATGGAATAGACTCCCAAAGAGACCTATGCACAAGTTATACATGCCTCAAAATGATTATTTTACCCATTAAACTCTCTCATATCTATTTCTCATCCTAAAATATTTTTTTAACCCTAATTTTCAGCCTAAAATGACCATTCTAACCTTGAGATATTATAATTGTGCACGAAATAATCTTTTAAGGAGTCTCATGCACATGTCACATATAGCTTCTAAATGATTATTTTACCCTTAAACCCTCTTAACTTCATTTTTTTTTTTTCCTAAAATCTTACTTTTGATATTAATTTTTAGCCTAAAAAGACTATTTTAACCATTACTCATATAATGAAATTTAGTAATCTTTTTGACAAGATTTATCTGTTAGACATCGAGAATTGGTACTTGCATGTTACAAATTTGATATTTGAGCCTAATAACCAGGGTTACCTAGTTTATTAAAAACAATCTTTGTGTAATTGCATGGTGGCAGTAAACAAATAATATATTCTTGACGGGAACTATCATCTACATATCAAGAGATGGTATCTAAGTGTTACCTATCAATGCGTTGGAGGAAAACAATGATAATCTAAATCGATGACCCTCACCTTTTATTTTTATTGATGAAAGTTTCACAAATGTCACCCAAAATTCTAGCACCAAAACAAGCCTTAAAATCATGCAATTTCATGCACAATCCATGCTACATTCATCATAAATTCTATTTACTTCAAGTCTAGCCAAAATCAAGTTTAAATCCCCAACAACCAACCTCCTAAGATCATCAAACAACAACCAAAGAACGGTGGGAGAAGGAGAATCAAATCCACAACCAATATGTGATAATTTGTAAGAAAGAAGAATTCAATTCAAGCCTAAAGGAACTAGCCACCAATTTGAATAAAAATCTAACTTATTTGAAAATTATTTGCAAGATTGTAAAACCTCAAACATAAAGAATTGTTCTACCAATTTAAGGGTGAACCGAGGATAAAGGAAGGATTCCACCACCAAGGTTCTTCCACCGATAAATTCCTTTTGCTAGAAAGTTGGATAAAAGATATATAAATTCACATGAGCTAACCAAGCATCATGGAACAAGAAAGCACAAAGCCTTTTTCAAATATTCATTTCAACCAAAAATCCTTACAATGAGTTAAAGTTGCCTTTATGTAGGCAAGATATAAACCATGGTTAACTTAAATTAAACCCTAGTTGCTTAAAACATATTACAAGTTAAATAAGAGAAAATATTAAAAGATAAATTACAAAAGTATTTAAAGTTGCCTAAATATTAATTACAATGCAAAAATTATAATATAAATAAATCTAAAATATTATATCTAGCATGCATGCATTTTTCCTGGATTAAGCTGTCTTGGGTTCGAACCTTCACTTGATTGTTTGAATTTGATTTGAAGATTCATTGGCACATAAATCCGTATTAAAATTCATTAGAAATTTAAAAATATCAAGGCTAGAGCATTGGAGCAATTCTGAAATCAAGAGCATACAAAACTAGTTGAAAAGGTAGGAAAATGAAAAATAGAGGTAGCATCCAGCCGCTGCGATAGTAGGATACTGGCCACATGTATGCGTGCATGGACAACATGCAGGAGCATGACGTGGTGCGCACAGGCGTGCGTGTGGTTGTGCACACTAAGGCACTTCTTCCTTTGTGTATTTTCAGTCTGATTCTCATCCGATTCGATTTTTATTATTTTCGTTAGCTTTGTATGGAGCCATTTGATGAAATTACACTCCTTGATGTGCCATTTTTTATTATTACCAAGCTCAAGCATGATCTGAAGGCTTTAGGGAAAATTGTACAAGATGATTCGAAATTTTTTTTGAATACTCTGATTGAAGTCGGATAAGTTTATTTTTTTTGTGTTGGTGGCTTGGAAAGATTGTGATTGGCTTAAGAGACAATTTGGAGGCACCAAGACATAGATCAATGATAATATTTCCAAAATCACAATTGGATTTGAATTTTAATTTATATCAAATAAGTCCACAGAGATGCACATTGAAAATGATTTTAGACCTCATGCTCAAAAGCACCCTATTGTTATTGTTAACAGTGAAGATGAAAGATTTGATATTGCTATAGCTCAAAACCACCCCAATCATATTTCACGGGGTAAAATCAGTAATTTGTAACTCTTGATGACTTAAACTTTTACCCTTAAGACAAGAAGTCAGTCAAATTATATTTGAGGCTAATCTTTGGGGCCATTATCCTACCTTTACTTGTTAAGAAGGTTACAAATTCTGATCATGATCAATGCAAATAAACAGAGAAAAGATATAGTTGAAAGGGACATGTAAGAAATTGGTGTTCCTGTAATAGGCAGCCAATAAGAGAAATAGGGTCCTTGATAGTGCTATCAAGACAATATTATGTCTCTGTTGGTGGAAACGTGAGGTGATATGGCCCCCGATTAAGTGCAAAACAAAAGGATTTGAATAATGAAACTGAAGGGGGTTGAATTTGGTCACGGTTACCTATATATGCCATATAATGCAGGTAGCACAGAGTTCATTCCTGTTGAGCACGTATATTTGAGCTGGCATTTTGGTTAGTCAAAATTTAGCCAGTAACATCAACAGGGGTGTTAATTATAAGATATTGAATTCAATTATGAATTATGATAAATCTGATTTTTCATGCATGGTTAGTAGAGTAGTTGAGTATGAGAATAGTCGGAGCCAATATGATTAAGTCGTCTACTCCATGCCCCAATGTCTGTACATTTCTTTTTATTCAAATTTGGAATAATATTGACAAATTGGGAAACTGAGTAGGCCAAATGAATTTTAAATGTTTTACATATATTTTAAATTTTTTGAATTTCAAAAATACCTTAAATTTTTCATTATCACTCTTCAATTTTTTTTTTAAATTATAATTTATCTGGAAGCGTATAATTTTACATCATTAATACTCTTATTTATGTTTATGTTATAAAATTTTTATTGAAATTAATACAACTTAAGATAGCAAAAATTATTTAATAAGATTTTTGAGGTAAAATATTATTTATCTTATTGCCTTTTGAACAATTTTAGAAAAAAATATAACATATTTTGTTAACAAACTTAGAAAACAAATGAAAATTTCATTTATTTTTTTAAAATTTAATGAATAAAAACTTGTCATTTTATCAAACTATTTGTATAAAAAAAAAAAAAAATCATTTGACCATCAATACAAAGTCTCCCGCATAATATGAACAATTTCGTCGGCTAAGCATATACATTCTCATCTTCTAGCATTAAGGCTTCTCATTTCTCATAAATTCATTGGGTTGAAATTCAAAATCGAATCAACTCAAAATAACCATTAATACCCTACTTTCGGATGAATGTCTTCCTTATTAACGAGAAAATATGACCCAATAATTTAATTGAGTAATATCAGATAATTGCCCTAATAAATTATAAGAAGACTCGAACCCATATCATTATTTAGAACTTACATAACATGTCTCCCTCTTGGAGCTGCTATGTGTCACAAGGTGACAGTCCAAGGCGCTGGAGTCGCGAAGAAGCAGTTCAACGCACCCGGACTTGTGAACGGGCAATCTACCACACGCAGAGCCGTGGGCGAGCAGACAAAGGCAAAGGCAAGCAGATTGCGTGTGAAAGGCTACGGGAAAAAGCGACATTTCAACTACTTTCTCGCGACTCCCGGGCCTTGGACTGTCACCTTATGACACTACTACCTCGACGTTTACATGTCTGGCTTGTATTGTATGGCATGTGCCACAATTAGTTATTTAATTAAGGAGCCCATGATTATCGTTGCATCAAAATTTTAATTTAATAAATATGCTGTGGTCGGTCTTTGTATAACTACTTCCTATAATCAAGTAAATAAAAGTCATGGCAATTAAGATTAAAATTTTCCACCTAAAAAAAAGAGAATTAATGGAAAAAAAGAGTCTGGTACAAAATTTTATGTTGATGAGTTCTTGAACTCTAACTGTATCAAAATTTTAATTTGAGTTTAACTTATTTAAATTGAATACAAATTCAAACATAAGTTGATTTGAATTGAATCTACTGTTTTTTACGGTAATTTGAATTGTCTCTACATGACGGGCTAATTTGGGCCAACTAGATAAAGAATGGATACTCAAGCCCAACCCATGCAAATTCATAACTCATTGAAGGTAAATAATCATCATGTCATTCATGTTTCGTATGTATATAAAATTTTGATAATAAATCTTTAATTTATTTTATCGCATGTTAATTTATATACAACGTTTTAATGCTTAATATTTATCATAATTTCTATGAAAATTTTCTCCCACTTCAAATATCTGTCATAATTCAAATGTTATCATGTTATTTTTTATTTTAAATTAAAAAAAAAGTATTTTTTGCCTTACCATTTTAAAAACTTAAAAAAACTTATAATTATGTAGATAATATTTTAATAATTAAAGTTGAAGGTTTGGATGGTAATTAGATTACCATTACATTACTTTATTTGTATATCATTTTTGCTAATATAAAATTATTAAAAAGCCAAAAGACACATTCCTAAGCAATGTTTGTTAAAATGAAAAAATCAGGTTCGTTAAGTTTTAAAAAACTAAATTTTTATCTATTTGTTAAATATTTAAATAAAATTATTAAAACAAAAATACCCTCAACTTAAATGAAATTATACTCTTAAAATTTTATTAAAATTTTTTACTTTTATTATATTAATTAAAATTAAATATATTAAAAATTTATCACTATAAATATAGATAGGGTTCAATAATAAGTAACTATATATTTATGTTAAATTATAATTTTTTTAAAATTTTAGGGTAGTTTTAGCAATTTGAAAAAAATTTAGGTGTTTTGAAATTTGAGAAAGTTTTGAGTGTTTTTAAAATTTAAAAAATGAGAGTGTTTTTAAATATTTTAAAATTTTAGTATATCTCTCAATAACTTTAAAATGACAATTATATACTTTAAAAAATAAATTAAGGGTATATATATTTTATTATAAATTATTGAATTATAACATATTTTTAAAATAGATAAGTGGATATAATAATTTTTAAAATAAAATAGAAAAATTATCTATTTATCCCTATAAATTAAATAAATAACATTTATACCTCAAATACATTTCTATCATAATAATTCAATAATATAATATAAAACTAGGGCTAGATTCGAACCGAACATGTTCGGGTTCGTTTTTGAGTTCGGCTCGAACGAGCCCGAAACGAGCCGAACGAACCCGAACACGAACACGAACACGAACTGCAATTTTAAAGTTCGGTTCTAACGAGCCCGAACACGAACTATGCGAACCGAACACGAACACGAATTCGAACTTAAAATAATAATTTTTTTAATTAAATTTTATTAATTATTTGTATTAATTATAATTTTTAATAAATATAAAAACGAATTATACGAACCGAATACGAATACGAATACGAACCGAATACGAACTTAATTATACAAACCAAACGCGAATACGAACCCGAACTAAAAAGTTCGGCGAACACGAATACGAACCCGAACCCGAACAGTACGAAACGAGCCCGAACACGAACATGTTACTGTTCGCGTTTGGTTCGGCTCGAATCCAGCCCTATATAAAACATATGACTAATGCCCAGTCAAGGTTTTCTTAAATGACAAAATCCTATTCAAAAAGTTTTAAAAAACCAAATATCCACCTTCCAATTTTTTTAATATTTTATAGTAAATGACCAAAATACCCTGCATAAAAAATTAAATAATGTTGATATTAAAATAAAATTTAATATAAAATAATATTAAAATAATAATAATAAATTTAACAATTAATTCAAAATTTTAAAAATTTTAAAAAATAAAAAATTTAAAAAAGCGGCTATCATCATCGGCGACATTATCAAGTGATAAAAAATGACCACATAATTAGATTAACAATCAAATCCGACCACTATCGAAGCTGATAAAAAATGATTGGTTTCATACATACTGACCATTTCTAAACTTTTAGATGGTGAAGACAGTCAGATCTAACCATATCTACTAGATCTTTGACAACTAAATCTAGTCGTCTCTACCATTGAGACGGTAAGAACTGGATGATCATTTTCGATCACCTGTTAGGTTTTTGGAGGTCACCATTATCAACAACGATGACTATTTTTTAAAATTTTGTAATTAATTTTTAAAATTTTTTAAAATTATTTTGATATTATTTTACATTTTAAAATATTTTTATAAATTTAAATTTATTAATTATTATTTTTTAAATTCTTTTTATTTAAAAAGACAAAATGACATTTTTGATCAATTAAATTTAATACTTAATTGTTAAATTTGACTGTCTTTAGTTAACGAGTAAATATTTAACTTTTTAAAATTTTTTGAATAACATTTTGTCATTTAAGAAAACCTTGGGTGGGAATTAGTCATTTGGCCTATAATATAAATATTTGGGATAAAATATACTTTATTAAAAATTTTAGGGGTTCTTTAAAATTGAAAAAATTTAAAATGTTTTTTTTTTCTCAAAATTTTAGGAGATTTTTAAAATTTGAAAAGAATTGAGATGCAAACACATACGATAAACTATTAAAGTTATAAAATATTTTTAAAATATATAAGTGAATATTATAATTTTTAAAATAAAAAATAAAATAAATCATTTACTGTTATTAAATTTAAAAAATAACGTTTATATTTTAAATATGTTTCTATTATAATATTTAGATAAAACAATATAAATACTCTTTTGACAATTAAAATTAATCGTTGAGTTTTAATAAATAATGAAAATTTAATTATTTTTTTAAAATTTAATTA
Organism: Anacardium occidentale; assembly: GCA_026122585.1. NCBI lineage: Eukaryota > Viridiplantae > Streptophyta > Magnoliopsida > Sapindales > Anacardiaceae > Anacardium > Anacardium occidentale. Next base: position 9,582 of record JAJEJH010001389.1, read on the forward strand.
ATAAAATTTTGTCATTTAAAAAAACAAGAGTAAGTTTGATTGAAGAGATAGACAAACAAAGTCTATGCTTAAGGTCTCATAAAAGAGTGGTCTCAAATATTTTAAATATAAATTATAAAATAACATAAAAACATATTTATTATTTAGATAATAGTATCTTATTGTTAGTATTTTTAAATTCCAAATATACTAATAAATGTATTTATTGAGTTTTTTCAAATTTTAAATAAGTTAATAAATATAATAAATTATTTTATATTTTATTATATAAAAACCATCTAAATAGCCATAGTTTAAAACTACAAATATTCTTGAACTTAACTTTTAGGAATCACTTATTAATTGACAATAACAGGAACCAAAATAATTAAATGACAGCCTTACCAAAAAATGGAAGAAATAAATAAATAAAAAACATAATCAGGTTGCCACAAAATTAAGAGCCAACTTTGGACAAGCAGATGGGGCTTGATTTCTAAATTTGGTCCAATGGGAAAGGATGAATGAAGGCTGAATTCAATTGCCAAATTTTGAGCGTGGCCGTAACATTAACTCCCGTTGCATTGTTAAACAAAAACAACCTTGCATCTCCATAGATCGCCTCTGTTGGATAAATTCTTGATGTTATAACTCTCCTGCCTCCTTGCCCAAAGCTTTCCACAATCGAATGATCAACCTGATCGTTCATTCATTCATAACCATTGTAGAGAAATCCATATGGTGTGCTTAAGATTATACAGTATATAATGTAAAGATCAGAACATACCAGTACTCTCATGGATAATTTTTCATCTTCAAGAACAGGGACACTGCTTCCATAAACTTGTTTAGAAACTTCAGGAGCCAATGACGACCTGCATTTCAAAGAACAAGCTCTCTTTCATTAGGATTATTGCTTTTTTTTTTTTTTTTTCTCTTTTGGTTGGTTTGTTTCTTGGTGAGATTAAAGAAGGAAGTTAACCTTGTTTCATCAGCGCAGAAGTAAGTGGTCAGAGTGCCATTGGTGGCATTTGTGGGGCGGAAGAAGATTGGGGTAAGCTCTGAAAGTGAGTCGTCCGCCAGGACTAACAGGCCAAAGGGTCCCGATGTGCTTCTGTCAACAGCGCCGACGCTGCAATTGTATCCTTCTTCTTCAGTTGCTGAGGCTAATAACTCTGTTTCAAACTCTGCAAAAATGTCTAACTGAGTGGCCATGCCTATATCAAGCGGAACAATTGATCCGGGTTCAATCACAATCTTCTCAAATTCTGTACTGTTATATCTCAAGCTTTCTATTTCTTCCACCGGCCATTGAAGGATATTGGTTCCAGTCTTGTTATCAAATAACACAGTCCTCGGAATGGTCTACAGAACACCCAAAAAATTATCAGTTTCGGAAAAAAAGGCTTGAAATTCGGTTATGAAATGTTGATAGAAATTACCTGAACAGAGGCCCAACCCTTTCTGAGGTCATCAGTTTCAGAGTCAGTTTCATTAATCCAGCCCAACAGGATTCTTCTCTTCTTGTACTGATCAAAAAATGATTTTGATGCATAGTATTTTCCATAATCCACCCGTAAGCCGATACCCACATCTTCTTTCGGGTTATCAGGGGTCCATGTATCAGTCACCGGGTCATATATCCCAATCGCATAATGATCAATTTTAGTGTTATCCAAACTAGCCTTCAACACATGCTTGATTCCAGGGCCACCAGCTGAGGTATCCAACCCAGTTGACCCGTTTATAGCAACCGGGTAAAAGTCCACACATTCCCACATACCTGTACCCGGAACCGCATGTAACACTCCTTCCAAAAGCTCATAGGTTGAGAAGTCTGTAGTTTGGTACACAAGTGCAATTCCAATGGTAGTATTCAGCCTTGATCCGATTGCCAGCCTCCATTTTCCGTCGGGTCCGACCCAAGCTGTAGTGGGGTCCCTGTATTCATCGGTTTCAATTCCCGGCGGCGGAACCAAAACCGGATTATCCTCGTACTTGACCCAGTCAAGGAGGAGGGGATCAGATAGGTTTGCCGGGTATGCAAGATTTTGCACCTGCACAGATTCGTCAGTGTCCCCAGTGTAAAGCATTACAATCTGACCGTCAGGAAGGCGAGTGGCGGAGCCAGTCCAAACTCCATTGATATCATACCAATGATCGGGGATCAGAGCGAGCGGGAGATAGAGCCAATGAATCAAGTCCCTTGATACGGCATGGCCCCAGGTGATGTTGCCCCACACAGCCGAATCTGGATTGTACTGGTAGAATAGGTGATACCAGCCCATGTGAAAGAGCGGTCCTGTAAACACGGAAACATTGATCAATTTTTTGTCATTTGTCTTTGGCCAACGAATATTCAAATCTCCTTGTGTCTAAACAGTCGAGAAGAATCAGAATCAGAATCAGAAATCATAAATTAACGACGATCAAATCACACAAAGATGATTACATGGAGGGATCCTACTCGAGGTCAGGAAGACACTGGACTTTTATTCCTGATTGGTCTAAAGGCCTATCTCTTCATTCTATATCCTTCTATTTATAATTTATTCATTTATATATTGTGGAGAAAATTAATTATCATTAGCCATTAGTAGGAATAGAAGTTTCGTGAATAATTTATCGAAGCTAAGCTCAACTGGGTACTTGAAGAAAAACGGAAATAAATAAAACAAAGAAAAGAGTTTTTCACTTACCATCAGGATCTGAAGCAGAGACGTCCACATTTCCCCACCAAACCAACAATGGAGAAAGCCAAATGACAAGTAATTAGCAGTTTATAAATAAAGACTTTGATGTGTAATATAGAAATAAAAGGACAATGAAAAAAATACAAAATCTTATCTCAACCGCCAATAACAAAAAAGCACGTGATTTCTGAGCTAAAATTTTCAAACTTGAGAGCTTTTCTTCTACCTACCATTCATCCAGTTTTTCTCCGGTTGAAAATGGTATGAAGTTCTTTGCCATGAAAACATAGCATTTGTCCAGTTATAAGAAACTTCTTCATCGTCAAAAAGAGATGGATTTGACTTGGCGGATACGCCTTCAGCTACCCCTCTCCGCATTCGTTTGGAAAATGACTCATTTTGTGAGGAGGGTTTATCATTGTTTGGCATTGGTGATGGCGTCGATGGTTCTTGGCTTCGGTTGAGGATTAACCCCACCAATGACAAAAGGAAAATGATGGAGGCAAAGATCGCTACAAAACTCTTCAAGGGTCTCCGGAGGGTCGCCCGAGATCCGTCGAGGGAGGGCTTCTCCAGCAAGGGAGTGTAGAATGTAGCATGAGCAGGGTTAGGAGTGTTCATGCTTTTGTGGTGTATGGAAACGAAAGTCGAGAGGGGAAGCTAGAATGATGAAAGAAAGTTTAAATAGAGAGCTTTAGAGAAGAGAAAGAAAATATATGTAATATTATATAATATATAGACTCCAGGAATTTACATGGATAATTTGGACGGTGTGGTGGCTGAGAATGGAAGTTCTGTGTATGAGCTTCAAACCAACCAATCAAACAACAAGGACAAGAAGGACTGAGGGATCCCAACAATATTATGAGGAAAGCATTTGAATTTGTAAATTCTTATACGGAAAACACTTCTTATGTATTTTGCTTTTGAGGATTTCATTATTCCATTACAGAAATCAAACATTTATTTTTATCATCTGACCAAATAATAATCAAAAGATTAGAAAATAACATATGAATTATGAAGAACATATGTAATTTATTAATTTATTTCTTGATCACGTCAAAGTTGGTTCATCGATTTCGTACATGTAACAAACACGCAAAGAAATTTCTGCAATACCAGGCAGAAGAGACGTGGTTATGTAGTATTTTTCTTGTGCCTTTGTCTACATATCCACCAATGGGATTAATAGTTTAATTATATATAAAAACTCCGGGGCATTTCTATCCATCTGATCAGGAATATCAAGCTTCCATTTTTGAAGGTCTCAAGAAATTCATTCACCTGTGTTCATCTATCAAGTTTAACACGAAAACACTTTATCAAATTTGCATGATAATTATTAGATGTTAATATAATATTTTCATTTTACTTTTATACTTCTTATGAATTCGTGTGTGTGTGTACATATATATATATATATGTATATATGTATATATGTATATATGTACGTATTGACTCATCAATAGTGTAAAGAATAGCTGCTTTCAATTTCTTTATTTGTCTCTTTTCTTAAATTGTACATGAGAAGCACGTGAGATTTACCAAAAACAGTTTGTGAGCCTAAATTTTTATTAATTTCCAACCGCTTGAATCTGATACATCATCAAATCTTACCTACGATTCATGGACACTTTTCATCTCTCGAGTAAACAAGATCGCAGATTAGACCATTTTATGAAAACGGCTCCACATTGGGAAATTTTGAGCAAGACGTGGCGATGGGAGTGTCAAATAATTTTGTTTAATGTTGACAGTTTTTTTGAAAATTAAAAAAGAAAAAAATTTAGCATCCAAATAGGATATGGAAGCTATGCATGGCGGTCAAAAAATTCTGGTAAATGATATTTGAGTTTGTCTCTTTATAATTATTGTTGGATGAAGGATGAAGAAGGTTATACGCATACAGCCGTTTTAATTTAAGTTGTGATTGAACTGAAAGCAGTCCCCTACATTATATTGTGATCTTTAATTATGTAATTAAGGCTACCCATATCAATGGCCTGAAACGTGTAAAATCGAGGCAGTTCCATTGAAAGATAGAAGCATGTTCTGATATATCATATTTCCAGGACAAAAGAAACTTAATCAGCTATGAGACATGCCATGTGAGATAGATATTCCAGGCTCATTTCTTCGAGTTTTCAAGTTGACAGATCTTGGAACTGCTTCAATTCCTAGGATGCTTTAAGGAAAGAATGGTTGGTACGACCATGCATAGCACTGGTAGAAATAAGTGACGGAGATCTTGTACTGGAAATTATTAAGTAATTGGCTTGACTTGGAGTGACTTTTTTGTCTTCCATGGATGATGGATCTATGTTGCAGATCTTAATACAAATGCTGGCTGCACCAGTTAAAGTTGGCAACAACGTCCATGTGGGAGAGCTCTTGGTTGGTACATCTGTCAGTCAAATTGTTTTAAATGCCTTTCTTAATTATTTAGACGTTTAAAACAGTTGAAATAGAAGTTTTGGTGTAGGGTCTTTCATTGATGGGATTGGTTCTGAAAATTGAACCGCAGTGGCCCAAGTTTCTGTTAACTTTCAACAGTATAATTGATTAATATAATAAATAAAGGGATCCTGGATGTTTATACTACTTTAAATTTCCAGATGGACCCGGAAAAAGAGGCTGACTAATTAATACATGAATCCAGGACTTCACTCCATCTAAAGCCTCCCGTATCCAAATCTTCATAATGACATTGATATGCTTGCTTTCAAGTGTTTTTTAGTACCTGAAAATTTGCATTTAAGAAGTACATCCTCCATACATACACGCTGATGACCCTCCCGAATCTTATCTTATCTATGTACGACGTGTGTGTGTGTGTGTGTGTGTGTGTGTGTGTGTGTGTACACACACATTCCAACCCAGAACAAGTAGCTACAAATTATTGAGATTGGGGCTGGCTGCTCCATCCTTCAATTATTTGAGTGGATTTTCTATGATTTCTTTTTTATAGTTTTGACGGGAAATTGGGTGTTTGGATTAAGAGAAAATGAGAGGAAGTATAAGTGGAACTTTTTCACTTATAATTGACATAAATAATACCTTAAACTAAAATCAAATTTTGTTAATAAAAATAATGTTAGTTACAACTCCAATTAATAAAAAAAATAAAAACAAATCTTTTAAATATCTTAAATTATATAAAAAAACCACTTATTATTTTTTTTTTTCTCTCTTACTCTACTTTTCTTTTTTTGTTTTCTATAAATAGAAGTGTCTTTATAATATAATCATATATTAGAAGTAAGTTATAATTTTGAAAAGATTAAGGGTATGTTGAAATTGTAGAGGTTATTTAAAATTTAAAAAACTTAAGGTTCTTCTGAAAAATTTTGAAATATCAATATGCTCCAAGTAGATTCAAAAATTATAATTGTACCTCTAAAAAATTAAATAGAATACATATTATAATTATTAGAGTCATATACTAATTTTAAAATATACAAGAATTTGAAAAAAATTATAGGTACTAATGAATGAATTTTTAAAGAATTTAAAGATTAAATTATATTGTTTAAAATATTTGGATTTGATACATAAAATAATTGTTTTTTTTTAAATTAATGAAGAGTAAAATTATTATTTTACCCATGATTTTTTAAGAAGAATATAGATGTTGGGTATTTTGTTATTTTATTTTTACCGAGTTTCAAACCATATTTTACCTTTTTAACTGTGTAATTTAGTGTTGGCTTTACATCATCTATCTTTACCGAGGACATCAGCATTTCCATGTTCAGTAGTCGGTTGGTGATTTGGGCTCTTTTACACCGCTGGGACTAAATTTAATTGTATTTTTTGTAATTAAAAAATTTATAAACCAAAAGAAAATTGGGTAAGCCGGCAATAACTTAAACATGGCCAAAATATGCCCGCAAAGTAAAACAAACGGCTAAAAAAGAAGCGACCCTGTCCACCCCTCTTGAGCGTTTATCTCAATTTCAACTAAGACAGATCAAAAGGTCGGAAAAGAAGCTACAACCCAAAACTAACCAACCAAGCATTCACCATCCACGTACAAGCCCAAAAACAAATCTACTCTTATGCCAAGGGCTAGGAAAAACTTTACAACCAAACCCAAAGTTGCAGCCCAAACTAAATAAAATGCAAAATATAGATCTACAAAATGTGTTTACCCCCATCGCCAACAAACCAAGCCATCTCGGAAACAGAAGGGAACAGCCGCTGCTGCCCGCAAGTTCCAGTTGCACAGCTGGGAAAGCCACCATTTTCCACAGCGGATACTGCCCCACAATTAGTCCACCAGGTTGCACCGAGATAAGCATTGAAAAGTCTGCTGTGATATGCCTTCATGGTAGAAAAAATATGCTAAATTTAATTGTTAGACCTATTCATTGATGTTCTCTATATTTGCCTAGGAGTGGACATGACGCAACCATAACTTTCAGGAATTATTGACATCAAGCTTTGAAGACATAAGTGAACAAGTGTAGGAAGAATAAAATAATTTTATTACAAATACACCCTTAAACTTGAAGGAAAATCATTTCCCATAACCCTATTTTATTTCTAGTTTCACACAAGGGAAAAAAAAATTGTCAATAGGACACAGAATAATTGAATGAATCAACAAATACTAAAATTTTCTTTTCTAGTATTCTTCCCATGGTGAGATAACCATTGACCAAAAAACTGAAGGAGATAAAAGAATGAAGATATGAGCTTAATAACAAGGAATTTACAATTAAGATAAGAAGCTGTGAGCAGCAACGGGTATGCTTCAACCCTTCTGGCTATAGTATCTTTTGAAGGTGGTCTTCTAAATGAATCTGCTCAAAACCTCTAGATATATCTATATATATATATCTATAGATACATTTCCTTTAAAACATATATAGGCTATCTTATTGTATTTGTATATCAAAGAGAAGTATTACTTCATAGAGCACTTGACTGCTTCCATTACACAAATGAGTTGAGAAACTCCATCACCTGGAAAACAATAAGAAATCTTAGTCACTTTGTTACTGGCAAACGCAGCTAAAGTAAGCAAATAGCAACAACTTAAACCAGTTAAATTCAAGGTACCTCTGATGGATCCCTTAAAGAGTAAAATGCTTTACTCTCCTTGGGCACAGCTGAAACCAATATACCGTAACCGCGATTTCCCTCTCTTAAAACCTATTACAAGCCATTAAGTTCATTAGTTAGACAATCAGAAAGTGCATACGAAATTGGTTAGAGCGTTAATGTGATGGTGAGTTGTATATTACCACAAATGCATCTTCATCTGTGCGGTCATCTCCAACATAAATGGGGAGCACATCATCACAATTACTTAACCCTGGAATTTTATTTTTCTATTTAATATAAGATACAGCTTTTCTAGTGATGCTAAAAATGATCAGAGCACATGCAAGATGAAAGAAAATATATGGACTCACCAAGTGATTCAAGTAGAAACATTACAGCTTTACCTTTGTCCCAGTGGATCACAGGTCGCACCTCTAAAACCTAATCATGGTGCCCATGGACCACAAAAATTATATAAGTAACGGCTTATGTAGAACAAGCAGTAAACAGGGAAATTCATGAAAAACAGACTGAACATTGCATGTTGGCTTCAAAAAATTACCTTTCGCCCATGAGTCAATCGCAGACGTGGATAGTGTTTTATGATTTCATGGACACATTGAGCAACTGTTTCCCAACTCTGCAAAGAAGTTCAGAAAGTAAAAACCAAAATTAACAACATAAGCAAAAAGAATACTGCCACTGTTAGCATCAAGTAGTCAAAACTTCACTGCTCAGCAGAAACCCTTACATTCTCTTCTACATTACGATAATGGACAGAGACGCAGAATTTATTGTTCTCAATTTTTACTCCTTTAATCTCCTTGGTATTCTCCAGAAGGGAACTAAAAACCTGTTCATACACAAACAATATGAAATTGTGTATTACATTTGAGAAAGAAAACAAAAGACTTTTGATCTGACCATGGAGGTAAGATTTTTACCAACCTCATCAATCATAGGCAAAAATTCCCTAGCAGGCTGGAAAATATTAACTTCCTTGCCCTATATCCAAAAAGAAATCATATTGAAAAACAGTTAAGGAAAATAATTAGTATGAGGGGAGAGACAACTTAAATGTTGGACAACTACTAGCAGCACACAACCTGCTTGTCCATGGATGTAATATTATTTGGGTGATCACCAGATGTAAATTGTTCACTAGGACCCATAATGTCCATTCCATGACTTCCCGCATAATACAGCTCTTTCAGAGCTACAAATTCATAAACCTGTAAGTGGAAACAAGCAATTGTCGATACCTTAAGGACAATGAGGATCACAAACAGACCAGAAAACTGCATAGGAAGAATTTAGACTAATTCAATATCATTGTAAAGAAGAGGATCTGCAAGTAACCTTGTCGCGGCTTCTTCCACTGATTATTGCAGTAGGGATATGTTTTGCCACCTTTTTAACAGTAGCACGCATCTGAAAATTACAGTGTCAATGTGAATATGAAGGAAAAAAATAATTAAGTTTAGCTAGAAATTTCACTTGTTCATCTGAGAATCTGTACATACAGCATCAGACATGAAGGCAAAATCAGGGTTGTCCACAATTGGTGAAAGAGTTCCATCATAATCTAGAAACAATGCTATCCTCTTGCCTTTTGTACAATTCATGATTTGTTCAAAAGACTTAAGTGCTGATGGATAATGAAGCTGCAAAATCAATGAAAGGTACAAAAGACGAAGAGCCAAATTAAATAACTTATCAAAAGTTTCAGACAAAGTCCAATATAAACTTAAATGCGATAATATACCAGCCATGTACGGTAAGCAACATCAGCATCAGTTGATGCAGGGTCACTGTTAGAGTCCTTTATTATCTTCTTATGAGGAGGAGATGAGGCTTTCATGGCATCCAACCAAGAATTAGCACGAACATCATCAAGTATTCCAGTTTTCTTCCAAGGAATGTTTAGGAATAAATCTGAGGAGAAAGCTCCTGAAGAGTATGGCAACATACTGGAATGCACACCCAATCTTGACTTGTTTATGGGTGCAGGATCAGCGAGAACAGGAGCAGTATGATTAGATTTCAGGTCCATTCAAACAAGATTTGTAGCACAATCTCAAAAGTTGAAACTTAGTAAACTTATTTCTCCACACAAATGCAAAGCAATACGCATCAATCTTCAACTCAAATATCCTAGTTACCCAACTCTTTTATCAATGAAGAACCACCTCTTCAATGTTTTCTTGTCACAGCTATTTGGTGAGCGGTCCATCAACAAGCAGGCTCCTGAACACTAAATCATCAAAGAATGAGTTAAGAAGAATGCATAGTCTAATGTCAGAAGTTTTTAAAATAAAGAAAGAAAAAATTTGCCTATACTTTCTCATCTCCATAGCCACAGTGTCTGTGAGTGTTATGAGCGAAGGTTACCTGCAGAAGATTAAATTGAAAGAGCGAAAATGATAAGCGTTTTGAACCAGAGGAAAATTCCTGCCTCACATTTGATGTTAAGAAAAACGAGGCAACAAAAGAAATTGATGTTGTGTAAACTAAAAGAATCTAATTAGGTAATTTGGAGAACAAAGATAGCATCATCATATATATTCTAATAAACTAACTCTTAAAACAGAAACAATCTTACTCCAGAAATGAAAAAATACAACTTAATATCACTCTATTATTAATAAACACTGATGTACTTTGTAAATGGGAGTTGTGGGTTAAGAAAGGGATTTTGGCGGAGTTGGTAAAGGGGAAAAATATTTTTTTCCACAGTCAATGAACTCACACAACCCACTCTTCTTCTTCTGTTACAAGGTAATTCTTCACCAGAACAAGTTCTTTTACAACGAGAACAAGGGCCTAGGCGTAAAAGTAAAACTAATGTATCCTGTTTGAATTAAAATGATAACTTATGTTACACATAGAGTGCTTCCTTGGCCATCTTTACTTTATGATATTTCGTCAAAATAGAGGCCATAAAATGTTTACTTGTTTAGTCCTTCCCCATGATAACACTAATGCAAAAGTTGCTTTAAAATTTAACCCACTAAACTCCAACTTTTTGTGCCTCCTAATGACAAAAAAAAGCGACCTAAAATTTTATCATTCCTGCATCAATGTGAAACGCAATGATTGCAAACAGAACAAAAATAAATAATAAAATAGGTAATATATTAAAAAAAGCAAACCAAAGAGTGCAAAAATCGTGGACAAAAGCAAGCAAATTGCAAAGGTAAACTATATGTTTGCAGCTTTTTGTATAACTGAAGAACTTAATCTGAAGCCCTGTAGAAGTTTGGAAATTAATTGATTCTGAAGAGAAGGTTTCATCAAGATCGGACGATAAATTACTGAAAGTTTTTTGTTTTGACAGCAATAAAGATTAATTGCAAACGGTCCACAGAATTTGTCTTTGTGCTTAACGTAGAAGACTCCCATGTGATTTCAAGCAACTTCAAACATAGTAGGGTTACCTCTATCCTACACTTCTATATGAAATATGCAAGGTATCACATTAGAAAAAGCTCACTCAGCAGACAAAAACATGATAACTTACATCCTAGTTCTGGTTGAGAAAGACAAGTTAAACAATATGGTGTTAAACATTAATATTGAATCCCCTACATCACACTAAAATTAAAGGCATAAGCAGAAAACAATCCACAAACATATAAATATGAACACAAAGTAATGACAAATTATAAACAGTGATGGACATTAAAAGGTGGCCCACAGAACCAATATCTGGTAGAAGAAAATACCAGCTATACCAGCTATAGGTGGTTTTGTACAATAAAAAGCTCTGTTGCCCCACATAGTGGCTAGCAAACAATTCCATATACAATCATACAGGATGATCTACAGCTGCACAAGCATTAAACATGAAGGACCCAACCCACAAAATCAATGATGTTAATTGCTCATATATATATGCAAAGAAAATCAACCTTTCATTTCATGTATTACTATCAAACATTTCACAGATATAAAAACCCCCTCTGGTGGAATGGTCAAATATAGGGTGAAGATTCCACCTTGGCAAAATTGACATTTGACCATTCGTTTATGATTTTGTAGTGAAAAGATGCCAACAAACCGCATTGAGACTCAAGAAGTCAAAAGACCAAAACAAAATTAATATCACATCATACGTTTTCAAGCACAGGTTTAAGATATACACTAGACAGACCTTGTTCAATCTCAATAGTACTAGTGTTGCGATTGGAAAAATTGAAAAAACTGAATTAACCAATCATTTAACAATCCATCTGAACCAAAATACCACGTTTACCCTCCCGAAAAAGAACAAATGGCGTGCGTTTCTTTTTATTCTTTCCAAGAAAATGAACTGACAAAACGTATAAATGCATTGCGTAAAAAAGAAGAACTGTAAAAGACTGAAAAAACTGCGGAGTACCTGACGTAAGAGCTCGAGCGAAAGAAACGAAACGAAACACAAAACAATCTTCAAATGCCGAAAACGGTATTGGCTAATGTGATTATTCTATCTACAGGAACATAACAAAGAAACAAGACGTCATTGCTTACACAAAAGAAACAAAAGTTAGATTGAGTATTCGATAACAACGTTATTCATTGAGCCGAACCTTCCGTCCGATTCCGAATCTCTGCCGAAATACGAAGGAGCGAAAGAGAAGGAGAGATTAAGAAACGAAAATAATATGATAATAAGTAACGAACAAATTTTGCAAACAAATCGCTGAGAACTAGAACGAGAATCAAGCGAAATATCGTATGTAAACACGAGAGAGGGGATAAAAGAGAGGAGCTTTAATGAGCGCTCTGGTATTTATAAAGTTTCGGGTTTGACGAAACGTGCTTTACAGGGTAAACTCTCGGCTGTTGAATCGGGAGCACACCACTTTAAAATAATATTATTCACGTTCTGCGACAGCGTTTTTGTTACCCCGCCGCGGGATGGGCGAGTGAGCCGTAGAGCGCGTGAAGGTCTGGGTTTTATGAATTTAATTTAATTTGTCAATAACTGAAAGAACCGGAAAGCGCGAAGCTTTTGATTTGATTAATAGAAAGGGCCTACGGAATCACTTTGCGGCCAAAATGCGAGAAGACACCTTTGATTGAGTGGGGCTGACGTGGCCACGTTTTCAGTAGGGCCCACCACGTAAGTGCTGGACGTGGTTATGGAGGTGTTGTCGCTTTCAATCACAGCTGGTTGGTCATCCGTCGGTGAGGGTCACTGTGTTAAATTAGAGCAGCCATATACGTGGTCCCGCGTGGCAGATAACAAAACCCTACGGACCTACTTGTTTTAAGAAAAAATAGGCACAACGGTTTTCACTTTCCACGTGTTATTGACACTATTAATCATACCTACATTACATTACACACAAAAATATACTCCAAAAAATAACGTCAAAAACATTTTAAATATTTGCTTATTTTTAAAGTAATATATTAAAATAAATTAGGGCCAATTTCATCTATGCACATTGATTTAAAAAATTATTTATTAATGAGTTAGTTTTGTGGGGCGGGAGAAAATTGTAAGGTTAGGTCGGGGGTAGGGGGGGGGGGGGGATGGGGAAGGAGTGAGCGAACTCGTGTGGGTTGGTGGGAGGGACGGGCCCAGTGAGAGCTGACGACACGAGTTTTATAAATAATTAATTTTACTTGGTCAAACAGAGATTCCGACAAGACACGATACAAAAAGAGAAAGGTGGAAGGAATTAGTATAATTGAAAAGGCAAATGAAACTGAGATTTGATTTGATTGGTTAATAGTAGCGTAAGTGTATATTTTGGAACTCGCAATAGAATCTTCATCCAACGACCCGTTTTGTGGTATTTAGTTGATTTCCAATACAAGAAGGAGAAAAGTAAACCATAATGGTGTATGTGAATACATTTTTCTGACATTTCTGCTTTGAAATTTTCTATCTTTAGGCTTCGGCAGGGTGCAGACAAAGTCTGACTTTCAGGCCAAGAAGCTTTTAGAAGTCCGAGTTTAGAAAGTTGGGAAACGTGGCCACCAACCTGGCAAGCTTATTCTTAGTCAGTAAGAAAAGAATCTGTAATGGGATCTTAATTCTAAGTTTGAATTGGACCAAGCTGGTTATACATGCCTGGCACGTCATTAGAATCCAATCGATATTCCTAATTAACTTAATAAATAATTCACAATTAATAATATTTTAAATTAGTGCAGTAAAGACTTCGATTCAAACGAAACTTTAACGTAGGAAAACCACCAATCACGCTGGCGTCTACACAACTCAACCTCAACGCGTATCAATTCAATTTTAAAATCCAACAAAAAGTTTTTCCTCCAAATTTATAGTTTTCTATTATAATAAAATATTATTTTTAAACTTAATAAAATATTAAATTGAACAAAGAATCAAAGCCCATCGGCAGACGAAATTATGAAACTCTTTTTCCCTAATATAATAAAATACAAAATAAAAATAAAATTGAGGAAAGTCTAATGATTCGGTCCGTAGGATTTTGTTCGAAGCAACAAAAGTCTTGATTTTGCCGTTAATTTTGGAAAGTGATGTACGGGAAACTAAAACATGACGTGAGCCTGGCTTGGTGCCGTTGATGTGCCAGCCCGCCACCGAACGGTTGATTTTAGAGGTTGAATTTTTGGTGAGTCAGATCCGAATTTATAGATTTTGACTTCGTATTTGTAATTACCTCATTTATTTATTAAATAATATTAATTAATCCTAAAATTAAAAAATCAGTAACGTCCTATTTTGTATTTTACGTGTAGCACATATACCTGCATGTAAAACACACAGCTGCAAAAAATTTCAATTATCCTGCCTCAAAAGGCATATATTTGTATGACACATGATCTCTATGTATAGCTATGGCAAACCCAGAATTTTCGTTGAGGGTTAGCCTCTATGACTTGTAGATATGAATCAAATTAAATTCGAATACTCTTGATTAGATTTTGATTTAAGTTTATTTAGTTAAATTTAATTATAATATGAGTTTGATTCAAATAAAAAATAGGTTACTGTTAAACCGCAAATAGACAAATGGCAAAACAATCTCGGAGGGGGATGAATAAGTTTTTCGAAAAATATTAACTAAAAACTTTTCAATCAACAAATAAATTATCCAACACTAGATAAACATACAACCATATAAATAAAAAACAAATAAGCACAAAATAAAGGGAGAAAGGAAAGGAAGTACTCAACCGATTTTTATAGTAGTTCGAAACTTCTCCACATACCTATACGTTCACTCCTCCAAGCCTCATACATTCACTCCTCCAAGCAACCCCACTTGAAGCTTTTTTCCACTATCTTGAACCCCAAAAATACAATAATTTTTGTACAAAACATTTCACTTTTTTACACTAGTTTTGATAACAAGAGATTACGTCTTTAACATAGTTTTTTATAAGGATTCCACTCTCATACTAGTTTTATGAGATTATGCCCAAAGATTTGCGGAAATACAAGAAGATACAAATTTTTCTCTCAAAGGCCGATACAAAGGTTTGGCTCTAAGGGTTTCTTTCAAATGATTTACAATAAGATTCTAATGAAGGAAAAATGTAAAAAAGAATTAGAGCATAATAAAAGGGAGTATATTGCTTAATTCTCTAACCCTTGCACACTCAAATCGCTTCCAATTTATAGCAAATGAGACTTGTAACTGTTGAAAGTTGATTTAAGAGTCATTGAAAGAATTATGAAAAGTCACACAATCGTGTCATTTTTCTGCATAGTCGTACTCGCATTAAAGTCTGTTTTCCAACGATCAAATTTTTTCCATCGTGTGCACCTTGCACGAGCATATGCTCCATATACACAATCATGTGTCTTCAATTCTTTAGTGTTTTAGAATTCCAAAAGCCCACATGGTCTTGCACATGATACCCGCACGATTATCCTACGAATAGGATTTTTCATTGAGTACAAGCGTGTATTGTTGTTGTACGGGCATGTACCTAGTGAAGTCTGATAAATACGAGCACAATTGGGCCTATACAAGAGTACATTCTCATATATACTGACACACATTCATGTGCTCAAAAAGTGCAAGATCATGCATCCTTGTTTCATCACGCACAGACGCTTTGCACAACTAAACCAAGTCATGTGTTCCCCTTATGGGACACACAAGGTCGTGCGGCTTGGTTACTCACGGTTATGCGCCAAGCAATTCTTGTAAAAATAAGCTATGTCATGATCATTTCATGCATGGATCGGTTAAATACTTTAACCTAAGTTTTGCATCAATTCAAAACCCACGAGATCCAACAATCTCCTTCTTGTTGATTTGATGACAAAATTTATATTAAAATGCGTTAAACACATAACATAATTTTATCCAAAAAAAAAATCATTTAAGGAAAAAAAATTTTCAAAAATTCATTTTAACATACCTATACATTCCCTGCCTTTTTGTTATAAATAAAAAAAGTATGTTAAAAAGTTTTTCATTTAAGCATACAAAATATTCTCCCTCTTTTAAAAATGTTTTGTTAATTTAAGCATAAAAAAAGCTTTTATAAATCCTCCTCCTTTCAAAGATAATTCTATCTCCTCCTTTTGTTGTAAACTAACAAAATAAATGAATACTCCTCCTTGATTGATACCAATTGTGAAAAAGAAACACTCCCCCTCACATTAACATATAACTAACACATAAAGAGTATTCAAACATGTTATTTCTCCCCTTTTTTGTATGGATATTTTTAATAAAATTGACATTTTGATGAATAAGATATGATCATTAAAGCATTTTAGGGGATGTATACAGAAGATTTTAAAAGTTTTAGGTTTTTGTGTCAAGCACAGTCATGTAAGTTATGTGCATGATCGTGTACATCTAATTACAGGACATACATAGTTGAGTGTTATTCAAACACAATCTCGTGATTGGAAAAATGTTGTGTGCATGGTCATGTAACCCATGTACACAGTTGTGTATGACCAATAAATCCAGAAATCCACAGAAAGCTGTAGTTTTGACACAAGGGGGATATTTCCAATCTAATGCAAATTTTTTTAAAAAACAGTTTTAATTCATTTTAAATAATTTAAAACAACTTAAAACTATATTTCAAACATGTCTAAGATTAAATAAAATATAATTGACACATTTGAAATAATTTTTGCAAATTTTGGGGAATTAACCTTTTATGCACAAACTTGGATCAAAACATCATAAACACACCAATTTTACATGTTTTGATTATAGGGGACAACAATGTATGAATTCATGTTATTTGCAATCAAAACACATCAAATTTGACCCATTTTGACATGAATCCCAAGTTTGCACATATTGCAACACAAATATATTGCACACAACACACTTGTATTAATTCAATCCAAATAATCTAATCATGGTAACCAGTCATGTATAACCAATCAAGTATAAACACAATATGACAACAAATCATAATCATCAACCAAGTATTAATAATCATATCCTTAAATGCTTACTTGGATTGATGAGTCTTCCACACCAAGTCTTCATTTCCTGTTTTCGGTGTAGAAGCATAGAAGACTTGTTTTTTTTCTCGTTGTTTGAGTCCTCCCTACTCCAAGCAGCGAGTGTTTTTTTCTTAGATTTCTTCTTCTTCACTCGAGGACATTCTTGTCAATGATGTCATTCCTTCTCGCCTTCATAGTATGTTGCTACCTTTTTTTTCTTCTTATTTCCCTTTAATAGGAACTTGCTAAACTTTTTAGAGAGCAACCTCAAGTCTTTTTCATCCATTGAGCTCTTTTCTTCAGTTGAGACCACATCTTCTTCACTTGAACTCTCCTTAACCTTGAGTGCAATATTCTTCTTCTTCTTTTCTTCCTTCTCTCTTTTGGGCATCTATTTCATTTTATAAATCAAAAAACTCCCAATCAACTCATTCATGCCCATTGTGGTCAAATCTTTAGATTATTCAATTATTGTCACTTTCATGCTCTAAGTTTTTGGTAATGACCTTAAGATATTTTTGACCAATTCAATGGTTTTGAACCATTTACCTAAGCTTCTTAATTCATTCACTAGGTTTGAGAACCTCTTGTATATCTCTATTATACTTTCTTCTTTTTTTCATTTTGAAAAGCCTATACTTACAGAATATAAGCTCTACCTTAGACTACCTCACTTGGCTTGTTCCTTCATACATCGTTTGAAGGATCATCCAAGTCTCATTCATTGTTTCACAAGAAGATACATGGTTAATTTTGTGGCATTTAAAGCATAAAACAACAAGTTTAATGCCCTAAAGTTTAAGCTCATTAACTTTTTATCATTCTCATTAAACTCATCTTTATCTTTAAGCAAATTTGTATTTGGAATAATGGGAACAAAAATCACCTTTATCAATTATTTTTCAAATTTTATTATCAATAGATTGAACAAAAAATTTTAGACGGATTTTTCATTGACTATAGTTCTCCTCACAAAATAAGGTTGGTCTAATTGAACTATTTTCTTCTTCAAAAATTAGTTTTGGAAAAAGATTTTTCATTAAAAATTAAAAATCAATCTTTGACTCTAAAAATTGTTTGATTTTGAAAGACAAAAGCCTAAGCTTTGATACCAATTGTTAAACTTTAAATAGACAAATAGCAAAACAAACGTAGAATGAGGTGAATAGGTTTTTTGAAAAATATTAAACTTAAAGCTTTTTCAATCAACAATCAACAAATAAATTATCCAACACATGCTAAGCACATAACCATATAAACGTAGAGCAAATATAAAGCGAATAGGCACAAAATAAAGAAAGAAGGGAAAAGAAATGTTCAACTGATTTTTATAATGATTCAGAGCTTCTCCACAAGCCTCCTCTGTCTATTCCTTCAAACAACCCCACTTGAAGTCTTTTTCTACTATTTTCAACCCTAAAGATATAATAGTTCTAACACAAGGGATTGCGCCTTTAACATAGTTTTTCTTAAGGATTTTGCTTTTACTCTAGTTTCATGGGATTACACTCAAGGAATTGTAAAAATACAAGGAGATACAAATTTGCCTCTTCAAGGCTAATATAAGGGTTTGGCTCTCAGGGTTTCTCTCAAATGATTTACAATAAGATTTTAATGAGAGAAAAATACGGAGAAAAATTAGAGAGAAAATGTAGCGACCCCCGCCCCAGGTTACTGTACGCTGCGGAAAAATACTAT
>JAJEJH010000139.1:0-237545 GCA_026122585.1 Anacardium occidentale
GACCCATATCTGGCCACTGACCACCCATCTGATCCGGATAACCCTGTCTCGAAAACTCAGGCTGCCTTCTCTTCGGCCTCTGATGAACTTCATCTATATCTGGCTGCTGAGGTCTTTCCCTCATCATTTCTCTGAAGATCCGCCTGACATCTGCTTCCCCAAAAGTACCTTGGGCGGCCTGCGGTCCCCTTCTGTCACCACTGCCACTTCCACTACCACTCGAGGGCCCCACCGAAGTACTGTCCTCATCCTCGGATGATCTCGAAACACTTCCTCTCCTACCTCTCCTATCTGAAGAAACCACGGAACATTAGGGTCAACAAGCACAAAACAGATATTACCGTACTTACACCGAGAGGAAGACGAGCTCTGGCTGCTGGGATACGTTGAAATACACACATATGCATCTTGAAAACAATGTAATTCACACACATGTACACAGTTTTCCGCTTTGATATCGCTCTGATACCAAAAATGTAAGACACCTCAGAAGGGTATTACTGTTCACTGTTTAATAAAATAATAATAAATAAATAAAGAAAATATGGTCAATAATACCCGACCGAAATGCTTAACTGAACTAAAATATCGCAGCGGAAATACTTGTGGTACATTGTATACATACATATATACATACCTAAATAAAACTTGCATATATTAAAATATTCGCGGAAAACATATACATGTGCATACAACAAAACTGAAGTAAACTGGATCCCAAACGGCAGCCATCTCCTCCTCCCAGCTCCCTACAACTCACCTGCAACAAGAAAGGAAAGTAGGGAGTGAGTGATAAAATCACCCAGTAAGCACTTCATATCCACTGACCCTAAACCAACCCTTCTCGAAGGATTCCACAACACCCCACACAGAACAAACTCCAACTGGCAACAATTCTGACAAACACACCTTCGCTGATCGGATACTACCTCATACCCAGTCGTAAAATACGTATATGAGTATACGTAAACAACCGAGAGTGAAGAGTGATCCGAACCGGACACTCGACCCACCAAACTCTGCTACGGATACTCATAACTGCACTGATCTGAACTGATACTGAACTGATGTAGAACTGAAACCGATCTGAAACTGATACTGAACTGAAGCTTACGTGGCTTATCATGTACTGTTCAATTACTGTTATTTACTGTCTTATCATTCGTTGAATGATATGCTGATGTGTCATATAACAATGACATGCTATGCAATAAGCTGAAAACATAGCTAGGCCTGGGCCTGCATACTGAAAATAGTTTTTCTGAAAACTGTTCATGAAAACTAAGCTGTTGGATCCTGGGATCCCATAACTGAAAATCATGCAAAAGCTTTATCTGAAAGCTATGCAGAAAACTGTGTACCCTGGGGTACCTGATATGCTGAAAACTGTGCTGCGCAGACTGATGAATACAGGGATTTGGCACCTTGGCCATGTGAGTTTCCTCTGCAAACACGTGCCACAAACTGTATGGCCCACGTGATGCCATCAGGCCTCGGCCTGGAAACATATCTGAACTGAGCGCCTCGCGCTATACTCATCTGATCCTCGGACCAGGAAAACATAAACTGAAAGCTGAGCAACCCGGCACATGCCAATACATAGGGCTAGTAATGAGTATATAACTCCTGGTGACACGGGTGCTGAAACTCACAAGTGCCCCCTCGTATTCACCTCTGGAATCGGTGTTTTTCAACTGAAAACATGAATTCGGATCCTCGGATCCATCTCTGAAAACTCTGAATGGCATGCCATGTTATGCATATGCATATGATGCATCATGAAGTCTTAATTGAGCTCAATTTATTGTTTACTATCCATGGATAGGGTTTACTGTGCACATTTCTCAATTAAAGCTTAATATCTCATTTTGGCCTGACGCACGGGCGTGCGTGTCGCGTGCACGGGCGTGCGTGAACTCGCACGGGACCGTGACCAAGTCATGCATATGGTCGTGCGCGATTCTGGAATTTCAAAGCATTTCCTCACATTTCACTGGGTGCACGGGCGTGCATGAACTATGCACGGTCGTGACCCCTCAAATTAGGTCACGCACGGGCACGTAAACACGGCCGTGACCATGCAGAATACGCAGCGTGCACGTGCACGGGCGTGCCCCTCAGGTGCACGGGCGTGCGTCCTGCTCTGCACCTCCATGACCACTCGGAATCCACTCGATTCCGACCAAAACACAACCCAAACAAAATAAGCATACACACATGCAAAACACTTCCAAATAAACATGAAACTCTTCCAGCCCTCCAATACCAAGCAAAACACCAAACCCGAACTCTTGGCATACATAAACATACTTTCTCACACATCCATGCGAATAAGCACAAATCAACAACATAATCATCCCAAATCATCATCAGCACACACGGATAACATCACAAGCATGCTGGAAACGCAACTCATGCCTCAAACAAGCATCAAACCGAATCAAAACAGCAAGGGAAAGAGGAAGAAGTGCCTACCTCTTGACATGCTTTCTCTCTCAAGAAGCTCATGAATCAAACTTGATTGGAAGATCTTGGAAGCTGCTCTCCACTTCTAGGGCGTGAATCCTCTGAAAATCGAAGGAAATTTGGGTGAAAAATGAGTTTGGAAACGGATAAACTCGACTTAAAGCGAAGACAGCTGGAAAAGTGCACATGCACGGGCGTGTATCTCTCATGCACGGTCGTGCATGGCAGGAAAATTGCAAAAATGTCATTTTCCCGCGCTCGCATGCAAATCCATCCAAACGGATCCATGCACAAGCCCTCAAACTCAACAAAACCCACAATTTCACCCCAAAACTCTCTCACAACCCTAGAAATCTCAGAAATCCCAAACTGAACCCAGATTAGGAAGCCAAAAAGACCAAACTAACCCTGGGATGTTACAACCCGCGACAGGAATCCTACGAAAATAAAATAAATTTCCTGAAACTATACAATTCTGCACATGCGGAAGCTAAAATATATACATCAACTGGATTATACATATTGTTCTGTACAATTGGCCCATCGGCCTTTACATATATACATACACTATTTCTGTACATCCGGATGCATCTGAAAATATACAAAAGCTACATACGACCCCACAGGTCCAAAACTGATATACATACTGATCGCGGTGTGTGTGCGTGCCCTCTCCGTCAGCCTCGATCCAACCGCTCCTCAGCCATAGCACGAACACCTGAAAAACTGGAAGAAGGAGGGGGATGAGTGATAAAGATCACCCAGTAAGCGCTCCTTACTTCCCTCAATACCCAAGCAAGCACAAACAATCATATAACTCAAACATACCTGGGCCTCGGCCCTAATCATACATCTATGCGCTTGCTGGAATCTGGAAACTGGATACTGAATATCTGATTCATTATTATTTACTGATATCATATTTATTCATGTCATGATGTGTATGTCATGTCATGCTAACTGAAAACTGGATGCATGCATCTGAATACCTCTCTGTACCCTCGGGTACCTGCTGTGCTGATCAGACTGGTGAACACAGGGATTCGGCATCCTGACCATGTGGGCTGAACAGTCTAGCTACTCGCTAGAAAGCTGAATCTGAAAACCACTACCCAATCTGACTGGTGCCAGATGGTAAACTGAAATGCTGCTGAATCCTCTGACTGGTGTCAGGAATTGAATCTGTAATACTGCTGAGCGTTCTGACTAGTGTTAGAAGGCTGAAGTCCACAGATGCCCCCTCGTGTTCCACCTATACTCTTATCTGTACATCGGGTTCTGAATACTACTGAATTCGGATCCCCTGATCCTCTCTGAAACTACATGTCATGTCATGATATGCACATGCAGTTTATTATCTGAATACAAGCTCATCTGATGCTTATCTGAAGCACTTTAACTATTTATCTGAATTCCCATGCTTAATTAATCAAATTTTAATCATTTTTCTGAAAATCTACTGATGCACGGGCGTGCATCAAAGGTGTACGGGCGTGAGTCAGGACGCACGGGGTTGTGTGCCGGTCGTGCGCCTGGTCGTGCAAGCTACTAGAATTCACTATTCACCTTCACTGAAAATGCCTACGCATGGGCGTGCATATGTAGACACACGGGCGTGCATGTACATTTTCTGGCCGTGCACACGTCGTGCACATGGGCGTGCATCTGGAGAAACACAGGCTCACGGCCGTGCCATGCAGGCGCACGGTCGTGCGTCTGGTTCTTCAACAAAGCACCGCTTGGAAAATGCACAAAACGGCCAACCAAAACACATCCAATTGCAATAACACTTCAAATATACATCCCCAGCACTTCAAATATTGCAATCCAAGCTTCACATACAACATGCACTCATTCATCACAAGTTTACCATGGAAACTCCTTTTTTCTCTTTCTAAAGCCATACATACACACACGCATGCTTCATGGGTGGAAATTCATCATCATAATCCACATGCAAGGCCATATAAGCATTCCAAACAATCATCAACATGTAATCAATTCATCCATGGCATCACAACTTATCAAACAAGTCGGGAAAATGCGAGAAGAAGTGAAGAACACTTACCTCTTGCCATGCTTCGGAAAACAAGCTTTAATCAATTTTCTCTATGCTCTCTAATCGGATTGGAGGCAACCGACTGCTGGATTTCCTCTCTAGGAATGGGAGCTGCAAATGGGAGAGAGAAACTTTGGCTAAAGAGAAAACTTGGGTGAGAAAAATGGCTAAGTTGACCACGGCTCACTTATATCTTATGCCACGCATGGGCGTGCATCAATGATGCACGGGCGTGCACAAGGGAAAATAAACTTAATTCATTTCCCGCTCACTCGCCTGATCGAATCCTTCCGAAAGGATTCCTACGAAAGCCACAAGGCTCCGAAAACTTACTAACTCACCCCCGAACTCTGTTAGACTCCCAATTTCTCACTGAATCTCATTTCTAACCCCGAAACTCTAACCGAAAAGACTTTCAGAATCTAGGATGCTACACATGACACTTGTCTTTTAATATAAAACGGATTGTGGATAGGAGGGTGAGAGTGGTGTATAGGATCAGATCCACCTGACACCACTCTTTTAATATGAAATGGGTTATGGATAGAAGGGTAAGGGTCGTGAAGAGGATTAGGTCCACCTGACACCTCTTTTTTAATATGAAATGGGTTGTGGACAAGATGGTGGTGAATAGGATCAGGTCTACTTGACATGTCTATTTTAATATGAAACGGGTTGTGGATAGGAGGGCGATGAATAAGATCGCGACCACTTGACACCATTCTTTTAATATGAAACAGGTTGTAGATAAAAGGGTGAGGGTCGTGAAGAGGATTAGGTCTACCTAGCACATCTTTTTTAATATGAAATAGGTTATGGATAAGAGGGTGAAGGTCGTGAAGAGGATTAGGTCCACCTGACACCTCTCTTTAGGGTGAAGGTCGTGAAGAGGATTAGGTCCACTTGATACCTCTCTTTTAATATGAAACAAGTTATGGATATGAGAGTGGTGAATAGGATCAAGTTCACCTGACACATCTTTTTTAATATGAAAAAGGTTGTAGATAGGAGGGTGATGAATAAGATTAAACCCACTTGGCACATCTTTTTTAAAATGAAACGAGTTGTGGATAAGAGGGTGAGGGTAGTGAAAAGGATTAGGTTCACATGACACCTCTTTTTTAATATGAAATGGGTTGTGGATATAAGAGTGGTGAATATAATCAGGTCTACCTAACATCTCTCTTTTAGTATAAGATAGGTTGTGGATAAGAGGGCGATGAATAAGATCAAGTCCACCTAGCACATCTCTTTTAATATAAAAGGTGTTGTGGATAGGAGGGTGATAAATACGATCTTATCCACCTAACACCTCTCTTTTAATATGAATGAGTTATGGATAGGAGGGCGATCAATCTCTTTTAATATGAAACGAGGTATAGATTAGAGGATGGTGAATAAAATTAGGTCCACCTGACACTTCTCTTTTAATATCAAAAGGGTTATGAATAGGAGTAGGTCTTTCTTCAAAGTTTTTTGACTTTACACTCAAGAGATGTATTAGCGATATGATGAAAGAGAAAATCAATGACAAGTTTGTATTACAAGCCATGAATTCCATATTTTACACTTGAGTTTCTATAAATCAATATGCATAATGTATTTATAGTGCAAATTTTGAACTACAAAAATGAAATATTCTAAATTTTTTTATCTGAGACTGTAATTAATAGCATGTAAACCTTACAATCGATTAGATCTTGTTAGATTTTTAAAATCTAACATTGGATTGATTTTTTCCATCTAGCAAAATTCAATCTTTTATATATCATCGGATTTATTTTTTTAAATATAGCAAAATTCAATATTTTATATATCATGATTAAGTTATCACCCTGTAGAGATTGAGTTTTAAAGTTATTTTGCTAATTAAGGAAAAAAATTAAATGAATATAAATTCTAATTATTTTTGCTTCATCATATATATTTTAGTAGTTGTCCTTAAAATGACAGCTATGACATGAAGCTTTGACTTTCACTATTAAGTCAACTATTTTATTTTGCTTAATAATTTTTTTTTTTTTGTATTAACAAAATATGTATTAATAGTTTACTTGATATTATCTGATTTAATGATCTTTAATTAAGATTAAAAGATAATTAAATTACTTAATTATGTGATAACATATAAATTATTAAATATAAATAAAATTCTAAAATATTTGAGTTATTAAATATGAGACAATATTTAACAACATTTAGAATGATAATTTTTTACTTTTTAAGTTTTAAAAATCCAAATTCCTATTAATCATCCACTTTTGATAGTGAATTTTATTTAGTTTTTCAAGAAATAATTGTTTTGCCCTCTCTGTTGAAATTATAAAACTATTCCTAACAGTTAATACAAATGTCAAATTACAAATATTGTCCTTACGAATTCAAAAACCTTTTACTTAGACCCTTGAAAAATATCAAAACCTTTAATAACTTTAAAATTTATTACTTAAACGTCTAAAAAAGAATTTTCAATTTTCAAAAAAGAAGTAGTCAAATCGACCATGAATATGAGAGAGGTCATTTTTTGTAGAGATAAAACAAACACAATCACAAGGAGAAAAGGGTGACAAGACACGGTCGTTTAGAATAATAAAACTCAAACAATAAAAAAATGTCAAGAAAAGGGAGATGAAATTCGATCACTAGCAACAATAAAGGAGACATCAGTATTGTTAAAGGCAATACTTTTACGAAGCTAATTGAGGTCGAATTGAGAAAGGAAAACAATGATAAAAAGGGTAATGAGGGAACTTGGACATTGAAACTTAAAAGGTGAGAGTTTTCAATTTTACCAAATCTTGGGTGGAAAATAGTCATTTCACATGAAGAAAAGTCATTAAAAGAAAAGGTTGAACTCTCAAAGGATTATGTTGTTGAAAGAGTTTCAACCTTATTCAATTACATATATATATATATATATATATATATATATCCTTTTTAACCTTCACTTACACTATTACTTAACATGGCTAAAAGGTACTCATTCATCTATAATACAAGATTTTAAGCATGTAAAGTCATAGGATGAGAATTTAAGCATGTAAATGCAAGATTTTAAACATTTAAAAGTTTATTGAAATTTTACTCAAATCAAGTAGTAAACTTGCAAACTCATCGAGCTAACTAATTATAAACTCAAACCTGACTTAAGAGCTAAACTCAAGTATCTCAAACTCTAGCTCAGATCGACAATAATCAAGCCAAGCTTGGCTCAACTCCTTTGACAACCTAAATTTTGTGTTACTATTTATGGAAGATCAAAGAGAACGTAGTTTGCCGTCCATCTTCAACATAATCAAAATTTATATATTTCAAACAATTTTAGTGTGATAAGTTGATTAATTTATAGTTAAAAAGATGGCCAATAATTAATGGAGAAAACAATTGAATCTTAAAAAGGCTACATAAATAAAGGAACTCACTTTTTTCAACTCTGTTAATTTAATGTTGGTCAAGCCTTATGATATTGAAGATGATATCTTCTGCTTTCAGGATATGGATTGCAAGAAGCACCATTAGTATCAGAATTAAATTTAATGAACATCATCTTAACCTTTTAGAGATAAATAGAACATGTTCCAACCTAGATATTTCAACTAAAAAAACAAATGGCACTATAGAATAGACCGTCACAGAAGTCGCATGCACACACGCACACTCACACTCACACATATATATATTCCAAGATGAAGGTATTTGGGTTCAGGTTTTTATGATCACCCAGCTTGGTACCATTATTGTTAGGTTTTGTCCTAATAACTTTTAACAAAAAGATCATACAAAACATAAACACAAACATTGTTTGAAAATTGTTTTTACTTTTTTGATCTTCCAATTATATGTTTTGAACGGTTTTAGGAAGAAACAACTTTCATTGTTGTCTACGCAATCAATCACATTCCAACTGTAGTATTTCATAACCAAAGTCTTTATGCTCGTTTATATGGTAAACTCTCTGATTACAATATTCATTAAGTTTATGGATCCTTTTGTTAAAAGTATTATTTAAGTCAGTCAAGAATGATATTATACGCATAATGACAAACCATAGAAATAAAATTCTTAATCATAATTCTTGACTAACTCAAATACCATACAAAACAAATTTATTAACTAATGAGTAAAATAAGTTAATAGATTTTTGCTTTATCACTAACACATTCTCCCTTCATGTGAAAATTTGAAACACTTAACCTTTCTCTTAAACAAACAAATTTTTCCATAGGAAGTGACTTAGTGAATAAATCAACAACTTGTTCTCTCATACTATAATGCTCCCTTTGACTATATGTTCTCTTATAAAGTGATGTCTAATGTTGATGTGTTTTGTTTGGCCATGATGGGCATGAATATTAATTACCTTGCTTTGCTTTTGTTTTTTATTCCATTAGGTTTTGCTTCCGGGTTTTACAATCCAAAACAATTTTAGACATCTTAATAAGTCATAAACTATTTAACCAATCTTCTTTTATCATTTCACGTAATGTAAGATAAAACAAATATCACTCTCGTGTTTTGTCGATATGAAATATGCTTAAATATTCTACACAGATATCACCTTAGATTATAGGCCATCAAGTGGGGCCTTGATCTTAGAACCCTCAAAAGACCTTGTACCTAATTCCTTTTTTTATGATTGTATTCATTTCAATCAAATCAATCAGTAAGCCTTATTCAAATACAATTTTACCATTTTATCATGTGTATACCCACAAAAAATTTTAACTTTTCTAAAAAGATAGAGTCTTTCAAAGAAAATTATCCTTAAAGAAGAAAACTCCCTTATAATATTGAATTCCATTCTATGGAAATATTTTTCCAATACCAATCTATTTAATTCTCATGCATTGCTTATGTTAATAAACAAGAGAATATGTGTGTTTTTGTGTGTGCCTGTGTATGTATAGTTTCATTAACAAACACTACTGCCTTTAATCATGTTAAATTCACTTAATAATAAATTGTATCTTCATGTAATAAAACGAAGATAAGAAAGATATCTAATGCATAAAGTTTCCTTCATAGGTTAGGAACTTTTTTATTAAATTTTATTTATGGATCATAGTTATAATAAGATAACATATGTAGTACAATTTAGTCCATATGGTGGCAATGAATTATCAAGACAATCAAGTAACCTAATCGTTGTTTTCTCGCTATGAATAGAACTAGGTTGTCTTGGTGCCACTCTCTCAATATGTAACTAGTTGTGGATAAGATTAAGTTCTCTTTTAATATGAAACGAGTTGTGGATAGGAGGAGGGTGAGAGTTGTGAAGAGGATCAGGTCCACCTGGCACCCCTCTTTTAATATGAAACGGGTTATGGATAGAAGGGTGAAGGTTGTGAAGAGGATCAGGTCCACCTGGCACCTCTCTTTTAATATGAAACGGGTTGTGAATAGAAGGGTGGTGAATAGGTTTAGGTCTACCTGACACCTCTCTTTTAACATGAAACGGGTTGTGAATAGGAGGATGGTGAATAGGATCAGGTCCACCTGACACCTCTCTTTCTACATGAAACGGGGTGTTGATAGGAGGGTGGTGAATAGGATCAGGTCCACCTGGCGACTCTCTTTCTATATGAAACGAGGTACTAGTAGGACCGTGGTGAATAGGATCAGGTCCACCTGGCGACTCTCTTTCTATATGAAACGAGGTGCCGGTAGGACCGTGGTGAATAGGATCAGGTCCACCTGGCGACTCTCTTTCTATATGAAACGAGGTGCCGATAGGACCGTGGTGAATAGGATCAGGTCCACCTAGCGACTCTCTTTCTATATGAAACGAGGTGCTGGTAGGACCGTGGTGAATAGGATCAGGTCCACTTGGCGACTCTCTTTCTATATGAAACAAGGTTCCGGTAGGATCGTGGTGAATAGGATCAGGTCCACCCGACACCTCTCTTTTAACAAGAAACAAGTTATGGATATGAGGGTGGTGAATAAGATCAGATTCACCTGACACCTTTCTTTTAACATGAAACGGGTTGTGAATAGGAGGATGGTGAATAAGATCAGGTCCACCTGACACCTCTCTTTCTACATGAAACGGGGTGTTGATAGGAGGGTGGTGAATAGGATCAGGTCCACCTGGCGCCTCTCTTTCTATATGAAACGAGGTGCTGGTAGGACCGTGGTGAATAGGATCAGGTCCACCTGGCGACTCTCTTTCTATATGAAACGAGGTGCTGGTAGGACCGTGGTGAATAGGATCAGGTCCACCTGGCGACTCTCTTTTTATATGAAACGAGGTGCTGGTAGGACCGTGGTGAATAGGATCAGGTCCACCTGGGACATTTTTTTTAACATGCAACGGGTTGTGGATAGGAGAGTGGTGAAAAAGATCAGATCCATCTGACACCTCTCTTTTAATATGAAAAGGGTTGTGGATTGGAGTAGGTCCTTTTTCAAGGCTTTTTGACTCAGCACTCAAGAGATGTATTAGAAAGATGATGAAAGAGAAAAACAATGACAAGTTTGCATCATAAGCCATGACTTCCAAGTTTCAAACTTGAGCTTCTATAAATCAATATGCATAATGTATTTATAACACAAATTTTGAACCACAAAAATGAAAATTCTAGAATCTATGATGTCATTAATAGCATTTAAACCTTACAATAGATTAGATCTTGTTAGATTTTTTTAAAATCTAACATTAGATTGATTTTTTTAAATTTAGAAAAATTTAATCTTTTATATATCATTGGATTTATTTTGTAAATCTAGCAAAATTCAATATTTTGTAAATCATGATTAAGATGTCATTGTATGGAGATTGAGTTTTAAAGTTATTTTGCTAATTAAGGACAAAAATTAAATGAATATAAGTCCTAATTATTTTTGCTAAATCATATATATATATACACACACACACTAGTAGTTGTCTTTAAAATGACTTTGCTACAACATGAAACTTTGACTTTAACTATTTTATTTTGTTCAATAATAATTTTTTTTTTTGTATTAACAAAATATATATTTACAGTTTACCTGATATTATATGATTTAGTGGTTTTTAATTAATATTAAAAAACAATTAAATCACTTAATTATATATTGACACATCAATTAAGAAGTGTGAAAAAAAATTCTAAAATATTTGGGTTATTAAATGTGACACACAATTTTAGGCAAAACGACTATTTTCCACCAAGGTTTTGTGAAATGATAATTTTTTACCCTTTAAATTTCAAAAGTCCAAATTCCCACATTTCATCCACTTTTGATACTGAATTCTATCTGATTTTTCAAGAAATAATTGTTTTGCCTTTTTGTTGAAATTATAAAACTACTCTTGACACTTAATACAAATGTCGAATTACAAATATTGCCCTTACGAAATAAAAAACTCTTTTCTTAGACTCTTAAAAACTATCAAAATCTTTAGCAACTTAAAAGTTTATCGCTTAAACACCCGAAAATATTACCAATTGTCAACAAGGCAGAAGTAGTTGAATTGACCACGAGCATGAGGAAGGTCATTGAATGTAGAGATAAATGACACATAATCACGACAAAAAGAAGGTGACAAGACATGATTATTAACGATGATAGAACTCAAGCAATTAAAGAATGTTAAGAAAAGTGAGACGAAATATGATCCCCTACAATAACAAGAGAGATATCAATTTTGTTAAAGGCAATACTTCTACAAAGGCAATTGAGGTTAGATTGAGAGAGTACAACAATGACAAAAGAGATGAAGAAGAGGGAAAAGGAGAAAATAAAAACATTAAGGGGGAAAAGGCAAAATAGAATGAATAAAGAGGAAAAAAGAAAATAAAAAGAATTAGGCAAAACAGAGAAAATACAAAGAATAGGGGAAAATAAGAAACTAAAAAGAATTAGGCAAAAAAGAGAAAATATAAAGAATAAGAGGAAAAAAGAAAATAAAAAACTTATGCAAAATAACCTCCCTGGCCTTCCATTTAATGGAATTCACCAATGAAAGTGGATAATGGGGGAACTTGGATTTTCAAAACTTAAAGGGTGAGAGATAATTTCACCAAATCTTGGGTATAAAATACTCATTTGACATATAGAAAAGTTGTCATAAGAAAAGGTTAAACTCCCAAGTGATATTGTATTTAACATAAACACAAACATTATTTATTAATTTTTTGTACTGTCTTAACCTTCGCATCATGTTTTGAACGACTTTACGGAGAAGCAAATTTTATTGTTGTCTACGTATTCATCATATTTCCACTATAGTAATTCATAATCAAAGTCTTTACGAACATTTATATGGTAAACTCTCTAATTACAATATTTATCGAGTTTTTAGATTTGCTTATTATGTTTTTCCACGATCATGTTAACAGGCAAAACTAGAACCTTGCTTAAGGCTTTATTGCTCTCTCAGATATGGTGTTGAACGTAAGGGCTATCAATATTAGGATTTTTTTTTCCAAATTTTTCCATATTTCATAACATGTTACTTTACGGAAACATAAATTGTTTTCCTATTTGTCTAAGTTGTTTCCTAATACATCATCTTCTAGTAGAAACAACAAAATTATTTCACCTTCTTCTAACTCTCTTAATGCAAGATAAATAGAAAGTCAAACTATAACAAGACTAGAAATATCATACTCCTTTGTAGATTTTGAACTTCTATTGGTTCTTTTGTAATAGCCTGAGGTTAGAATAGTCTTTTAGGCTTTTGATCGGGGTTAGAAGAGGAATTTGATAGCCAGAGATTAGCCTCAATAAGTTCTGGGGGTAGTATAGTCTTTTCAGAGAGGTTTTATATGGGTTGTACTTGTCACACACCCGTGTGTGTCTTGTATGAAGAACACGACCGTGTGCCTTAGGGGTACATAGTCGTGTGTCTTTCTTGGGTCGCACAATTATATAACGAGAGATTTCCATTTCAGTTAGCTTACCCATTTCTCTTCTTTTTTCTTCCTAGTAAGCTTTCACCATTTTCAGAAGTAGAAGCCAGTTTTAACAGCTAATCCAGCCAGGATTTAGTCAGAGATAGTGAGATAGAAGATTTTTAGCAGCTTCAGGTAAGTGTTTCCTTACCTTTTTCTTGTTTCTTAGCATGTAAATCTCTGAATGTGTGCATTTGGTGATTTTAGCATGATTTTTGAGTTATTGATGTTGTGATTGAAGTGTATGTATGTTTGATTCAGGAATAGTTAAGTTTGGATGAGTTTGGATGGGATTTTCTAAGTTTCCAAACGTATTTGTAGATTTTGGGTTGAGCACACAACCGTGTACCTGAGGATGCACGCCTGTGTGGCCTTAATTCTACATAAGTATGGTATTATATGATACCCGTGTGCGTATGAAAATCCAGACACATGCCCATGCGGTTGGGGCGTACGCTCGTGTGTGCGATCCCAATTCTATACGCTCGTGTATGCGTAACACGAGAGTATTGTGTATGCTATTACATGCCGTGTATATAGGGACACGATCGTGTGTTTCCTTCCACATACCCGTGTGTCCTGAAACACACGCACATGTAATAGGCTTTTTTAGTAGAATTATTTTCCAGAAGCTAGCAAGCCTTAGCACACGTCCTGGTATGGTCCCCTGTATTCCCCCACACGCCCGTGCATTTAGTAAAGTAGCAGAACAGTAGGTAAGGGCAGAAAACATAAAGAAAAAGAAAGAAAAGAAAAAGAAGAAGAAAAGAAAAGAGAAAAGAAAAGAAAAGAAGAAGAAAGAAAAGAGAAAGGAAAAGAAAAGAAGAAGAAAGAAAAGAGAAAAGGATAAGATATTTTTCAAAATCTCACTTTAACCTCACAGCAGTACAAAAACATTCATCAACAGACTTAAATAGTGCAATCTAGTGATATATTACGATTAGAAAACAGAAATAAAGACAGAAACAGAAAGAGAATAGAAACAGGAAAAACAAAGACAAAACTTGCAAAAACATAATAGAACACATAACTTATTAATGAGCTTAATAAGTTATAGAAACAGTACAACAGTAAGATAAACTGTAATCATAAAGAAAAGATAATTGATGAGATAACATGCATGAATAGCATCATTCAGCATAACATGCTAAACAATGTTTTCATAAAAGAGATCAAGTGATCCATTTACATCAATTTTCAACATTAAGGCTTGATGTCTGGGTTAGTTAGTAAGGGTGAATACGAAGAAGTATCTGTGAGATTTCAGCTTTTTGACTTCGGTCAAATTGGTTAGATTTCAGCTTACTGATTCGAAGACTGGTATGGTAGGATATTTCAACTTACTGACACTTCGCTGGTATGGTTCAGCTTACATGACCAAGGTGTTGAATCCCGGTATTCATCAGTCTGATCAGTATAGTAGGTATCTTCGGATACAGAGATTTCAGAAATAATTTTATTTAGCTTTTCTGTGTTTTGGATCTTCATATCTTAAGAACAGCTTTCAGAAAGATGTTTTCAGTAAACAAGTCCAAGGGCAAATAACATAATTTCAACATACCATGATACATATTACATGACATGGAAAAGTATACAGACAATAAGACTAGAAACATGTAAGATAAGAAATAAAAGAAAGATTAAGCTGCATGATATACATCAGAAGTAAAGAAATAAAAGAGTACAACTAATCCTAATAAAACTCAAGAGTGCTCTAAGTCTCAAAAATTAATAAGAAAAGCAAGAAGAATAATAAATGCTAAAAGAGGATCAAAAGAAGCTATTAGGCTATCAGGAACTTAGTTAAGTTCATCTAGATATCAGTTAGCCAGTCAATAGCAACTTAGTCTAGAGCCTACTCGAGGGTAGAGGTAGGATATGCTTACTGACTGACTTGTTACTTATTCCCCTTAGTTTCCTTTCTAACAGATTGGTGTTTTAGAGAGCTGAGTTTGGAGCACAAGATGGTTGGAGTGTGAGATATGGCTTGAGCAGGTTTTCACCCGAGTTTTCAGTTATATATGTATGTATATATGTTTAGTTTTCAACAGATAGCATGCTTGTGACTTGCATGTTTTGTATTGCTTATGTATTCAGAATGTACAATATCTTCTACGTTTTCAGATATTATTATTATATAGTAAATATGAGTTTTATTTTAAGATATTGTACAGTAGGTTTTAGTTTTCCATCACAGATTTCTAATCCAGCTTTCGCATATTTTTAATAAGTAGTCAACGTAGGACTTACTGTTATATATTAAAAATATATTTCGGTAAAAAAAAAATAAAATTGGTCTATAGTAATATATAACAGCGGGCACTACATCTTTTCCAAATTTTGAGTCTCTACACAATTCACTTACAATAGGTGAATCCATTAGAGTCCATCAACCACCACCCTATCTTTGTGATTATCATTGTTGCTCTACTATTGTTTCATTGCATGAACCTTCTCTTACAAGAAGTTGGTGCTAATCCTCTCTAGCTGCAAGTAGCGAATGAAGAGTTATAGGCCTTAGTGAAGACTCAAACTTGGGACTTGGTTGACTTATTGCTTGGTAAAATTGATGTGGGTTATAAATGAGTTTACAAAATTAAAACCCATGTGAATGGATCAATGGATTATTTTAAAGTTTATTTATTGGAAAAGACCTTTACTAATGAGTATGACATTGATTATGATAAGGATATATATTTTAATACAATTATTACACTTTTTTTTTTGTTAAGTAACAAATCTTATAAATAAAAAGAACAAATAACCTAAACTCGGTTAACCCAAATAATATTCACACATCTCCCTTCATGTGAAAATTTGAAACACCTAACCTTTCTCTTAAACAAACAAATTTTTCCATAGGAAGTGACTTAGTGAATAAATCAACAACTTGTTTTCTCATACTATAATGCTCCATTTAACTATATGTTCTCTTATAAAGTGATGTTTAATGTTGATGTGTTTTGTTTGGCCATGATGGGCATGAATGTTACCCTGCTTTGCTTTTGTTTTTTATTCCATTAGGTTTTGCTTCCGGGTTTTACAATCCAAAACAATTTTAGACATCTTAATAAGTCATAAACTATTTAGCCAATCTTCTTTTATCATTTCAAGTAATGTAAGATAAAACCAATATCACTCTCGTGTTTTGTCGATACGAAATTTGCTTAAATATTCTACACAAATATCACCTTAGTTATAGGTCATCAAGTGGGGCCTTGATCTTAGAACCCTCAATGGACCTTGTACCTAATTCCTTTTTTTATGATTGTATTCATTGCAATCAAATCAATCAGTAAGCCTTATTCAAATACAATTTTACCATTTTATCATGTGTATACCTACAATAAACTTTAACTTTTCTAAAAAGATAGAGTCTTTCAAAGAAAATTATCCTTGAGGAAGAAAACTTCCTTATAATATTGATTTCCATTCTATGGAAATATTTTTCCAATACCAATCTATCTAATTCTCATGCATTGCTTATGTTAATAAACAAGAGAATATGTGTGTTTTTGTCTGTGTGTGTATGTATAGTTTCATTAACAAACATTACTGCCTTTAATCATGTTAAATTCACTTAATAATAAATTGTATCTTCATGTAATAAAACGAAGATAAGAAAGATCTCTAATGCATAAAGTTTCCTTCATCAGGTTAGGAACTTTTTTATTAAATTTTATTTATGGATCATACTTATAATAAGATAACATATGTAGTACAATTTAGTCCATATGGTGGCAATGAATTATCAAGACAATCAAGTAACCTAATTGTTGTTTTCTCGATATGGATAGGACTAGGTTGTCTTGGTACCAGTCTCTCAATATGTAACTAGTTTTGGATAAGATTAGGTTCTTTTTTAACATGAAACAAGTTGTGGATAGAAGGGTGAGGGTTGTGAAGAGGATCAGGTCCACCTGGCACCTCTCTTTTAATATGAAACGGGTTGTGGATAGAAGGGTGGTGAATAGGTTTAGGTCTACCTGACACCTCTCTTTTAACATGAAACGGGTTGTGAATAGGAGGATGGTAAATAGGATCAGGTCCACCTGACACCTCTCTTTCTACATGAAACGGGATGTTGATAGGAGGGTGGTGAATAGGATCAGGTCCACCTGGCGCATCTTTTTCTATATGAAACGAGGTGCTGGTAGGACCGTGGTGAATAGGATCAGGTCTACCTGGCGACTCTCTTTCTATATGAAACGAGGTGCTGGTAGGACCATGGTGAATAGGATCAGGTCCACCTGGCACCTTTCTTTTAATAAGAAATAAGTTATGGATATGAGGGTGGTGAATAAGATCAAGTCCACCTGGCACATTTTTTTAACATGAAACGGGTTGTGGATAAGAGAGTGGTAAATAAGATCAGATTCACCTGACACCTCTCTTTTAACATGAAAAGGGTTGTGAATAGGAGGATGGTGAATAGGATCAGGTCCACCTGACACCTCTCTTTCTACATGAAACGGGGTGCTGATAGGAGGGTGGTGAATAGGATCAGGTCCACCTGGCGACTCTCTTTCTATATGAAACGAGGTGCTGGTAGGACCGTGGTGAATAGGATCAGGTCCACCTGGCGTTTCTCTTTCTATATGAAACAAGGTGCTGGTAGGACCGTGGTGAATAGGATCAGGTCCACTTGACACCTCTTAGGAGGGCGATGAATAGGATCGAGACCACTTAGCACATTTCTTTTAATATGAAACGAGTTGTAGATAAGAAGGTAAGAGTCGTGAAGAGGATTAAGTCTATCTGACATCTCTCTTTTAATATGAAATGAGTTGTGGATAAGAGGCTGAGGGTTGTGAAGAGGATTAGGTCCACCTGATGTAGGACCCGCCACCACGAGCACCCCTGCTGCTGAATAATATTGAGGATCTTTTATTAATAATCTGAAAATATGGGTACCCGCGACAGGAATCCTACGAAAATAAAATAAATTTCCTGAAACTATACAATTCTGCACATGCGGAAGCTAAAATATATACATCAACTGGATTATACATATTGTTCTGTACAATTGGCCCATCGGCCTTTACATATATACATACACTATTTCTGTACATCCGGATGCATCTGAAAATATACAAAAGCTACATACGACCCCACAGGTCCAAAACTGATATACATACTAATCGCGGTGTGTGTGCGTGCCCTCTCCGTCAGCCTCGATCCAACCGCTCCTCAGCCACAGCACGAACACCTGAAAAACTGGAAGAAGGAGGGGGATGAGTGATAAAGATCACCCAGTAAGCGCTCCTTACTTCCCTCAATACCCAAGCAAGCACAAACGATCATATAAATCAAACATACTTGGGCCTCGACCCTAATCATACATCTATGCGCTTGTTGGAATCTGGAAACTGGATACTGAATATCTGATTCATTATTATTTACTGATATCATATTTATTCATGTCATGATGTGTATGTCATGCCATGCTAATTGAAAATACTGGATGCATGCATCTGAATACCTCTCTGTACCCTCGGGTACCTGCTGTGCTGATCAGACTGGTGAACACAGGGATTCGGCATCCTGACCATGTGGGCTGAACAGTCTAGCTACTCGCTAGAAAGCTGAATCTGAAAACCATTGCCCAATCTGACTGGTGCCAGATGGTAAACTGAAATGCTGCTGAATCCTCTGACTGGTGTCAGGAATTGAATCTGTAATACTGCTGAGCGTTCTGACTAGTGTTAGAAGGCTGAAGTCCACAGATGCCCCCTCGTGTTCCACATATACTCTTATCCGTACATCGGGTTCTGAATACTACTGAATTCAGATCCCCTGATCCTCTCTGAAACTACATGTCATGTCATGATATGCACATGCAGTTTATTATCTGAATACAGGCTCATCTGATGCTTATCTGAAGCACTTTAACTATTTATCTGAATTCCCATGCTTAATTAATCAAATTTTAATCATTTTTCTGAAAATCTGCTGATGCACGGGCGTGCATCAAAGGTGCACGGGCGTGAGTCAGGACGCACGGGGTTGTGCGCCGGTCGTGCGCCTGGTCGTGCAAGCTACTAGAATTCACTATTCACCTTCACTGAAAATGCCTACGCATGGGCGTGCATATGCGGACACACGGACGTGCATGTACATTTTCTGGCCATGCACACGTCGTGCACACGGGCGTGCATCTGGAGAAACACAGGCTCACGGCCATGCCATGCAGGCGCACGGTCGTGCGTCTGGTTCTTCAACAAAGCACCGCTTGGAAAATGCACAAAACGGCCAACCAAAACACATCCAATTGCAATAACACTTCAAATATACATCCCCAGCACTTCAAATATTGCAATCCAAGCTTCACATACAACATGCACTCATTCATCACAAGTTTACCATGGAAACTCCTTCTTTCTCTTTCTAAAGCCATACATACACACACGCATGCTTCATGGGTGGAAATTCATCATCATAATCCACATGCAAGGCCATATAAGCATTCTAAACAATCATCAACATGTAATCAATTCATCCATGGCATCACAACTTATCAAACAAGTCGGAAAAATGCGAGAAGAAGTGAAGAACACTTACCTCTTGCCATGCTTCGGAAAACAAGCTTTAATCAATTTTCTCTATGCTCTCTAACCGGATTGGAGGCAACCGACTGCTGGATTTCCTCTCTAGGAATGGGAGCTGCAAATGGGAGAGAGAAACTTTGGCTAAAGAGAAAACTTGGGTGAGAAAAATGGCTAAGTTGACCACGGCTCACTTATATCTTATGCCACGCATGGGCGTGCATCAATGATGCACGGGCGTGCACAAGGGAAAATAAACTTAATTCATTTCCCGCTCACTCGCCTGATCGAATCCTTCCGAAAGGATTCCTACGAAAGCCACAAGGCTCCGAAAACTTACTAACTCACCCCCGAACTCTGCTAGACTCCCAATTTCTCACTGAATCTCATTTCTAACCCTGAAACTCTAACCGAAAAGACTTTCAGAATCTAAGATGCTACACCTGACACTTGTCTTTTAATATAAAACGGATTGTGGATAGGAGGGTGAGAGTGGTGTATAGGATCAGATCCACCTGACACCACTCTTTTAATATGAAATGGGTTATGGATAGAA
Organism: Anacardium occidentale; assembly: GCA_026122585.1. Classification (NCBI taxonomy): domain Eukaryota; kingdom Viridiplantae; phylum Streptophyta; class Magnoliopsida; order Sapindales; family Anacardiaceae; genus Anacardium; species Anacardium occidentale. Next base: position 20,509 of record JAJEJH010000139.1, read on the forward strand.
GGGTAAGGGTCGTGAAGAGGATTAGGTCCACCTGACACCTCTTTTTTAATATGAAATGGGTTGTGGACAAGAGGGTGGTGAATAGGATCAGGTCTACTTGACATGTCTATTTTAATATGAAACGGGTTGTGGATAGGAGGGCGATGAATAAGATCGCGACCACTTGACACCATTCTTTTAATATGAAACAGGTTGTAGATAAAAGGGTGAGGGTCGTGAAGAGGATTAGGTCCACCTAGCACATCTTTTTTAATATGAAATAGGTTATGGATAAGAGGGTGAAGGTCGTGAAGAGGATTAGGTCCACTTGATACCTCTCTTTTAATATGAAACAAGTTATGGATATGAGAGTGGTGAATAGGATCAAGTTCACCTGACACATCTTTTTTAATATGAAATAGGTTGTAGATAGGAGGGTGATGAATAAGATTAAACCCACTTGGCACATCTTTTTTAAAATGAAACGAGTTGTGGATAAGAGGGTGAGGGTAGTGAAAAGGATTAGGTTCACATGACACCTCTTTTTTAATATGAAATGGGTTGTGGATATAAGAGTGGTGAATATAATCAGGTCTACCTAACATCTCTCTTTTAGTATAAGATAGGTTGTGGATAAGAGGGCGATGAATAAGATCAAGTCCACCTAGCACATCTCTTTTAATATAAAAGGAGTTGTGGATAGGAGGGTGATAAATACGATCTTATCCACCTAACACCTCTCTTTTAATATGAATGAGTTATGGATAGGAGGGCGATCAATCTCTTTTAATATGAAACGAGGTATAGATTAGAGGATGGTGAATAAAATTAGGTCCACCTGACACTTCTCTTTTAATATCAAAAGGGTTATGAATAGGAGTAGGTCTTTCTTCAAAGTTTTTTGACTTTACACTCAAGAGATGTATTAGCGATATGATGAAAGAGAAAATCAATGACAAGTTTGTATTACAAGCCATGAATTCCATATTTTACACTTGAGTTTCTATAAATCAATATGCATAATGTATTTATAGTGCAAATTTTGAACTACAAAAATGAAATATTCTAAATTTTTTTATCTGAGACTGTAATTAATAGCATGTAAACCTTACAATCGATTAGATCTTGTTAGATTTTTAAAATCTAACATTGGATTGATTTTTTCCATCTAGCAAAATTCAATCTTTTATATATCATCGGATTTATTTTTTTAAATATAGCAAAATTCAATATTTTATATATCATGATTAAGTTATCACCCTGTAGAGATTGAGTTTTAAAGTTATTTTGCTAATTAAGGAAAAAAATTAAATGAATATAAATTCTAATTATTTTTGCTTCATCATATATATTTTAGTAGTTGTCCTTAAAATGACAGCTATGACATGAAGCTTTGACTTTCACTATTAAGTCAACTATTTTATTTTGCTTAATAATTTTTTTTTTTTTGTATTAACAAAATATGTATTAATAGTTTACTTGATATTATCTGATTTAATGATCTTTAATTAAGATTAAAAGATAATTAAATTACTTAATTATGTGATAACATATAAATTATTAAATATAAATAAAATTCTAAAATATTTGAGTTATTAAATATGAGACAATATTTAACAACATTTAGAATGATAATTTTTTACTTTTTAAGTTTTAAAAATCCAAATTCCTATTAATCATCCACTTTTGATAGTGAATTTTATTTAGTTTTTCAAGAAATAATTGTTTTGCCCTCTCTGTTGAAATTATAAAACTATTCCTAACAGTTAATACAAATGTCAAATTACAAATATTGTCCTTACGAATTCAAAAACCTTTTACTTAGACCCTTGAAAAATATCAAAACCTTTAATAACTTTAAAATTTATTACTTAAACGTCTAAAAAAGAATTTTCAATTTTCAAAAAAGAAGTAGTCAAATCGACCATGAATATGAGAGAGGTCATTTTTTGTAGAGATAAAACAAACACAATCACAAGGAGAAAAGGGTGACAAGACACGGTCGTTTAGAATAATAAAACTCAAACAATAAAAAAATGTCAAGAAAAGGGAGATGAAATTCGATCACTAGCAACAATAAAGGAGACATCAGTATTGTTAAAGGCAATACTTTTACGAAGCTAATTGAGGTCGAATTGAGAAAGGAAAACAATGATAAAAAGGGTAATGAGGGAACTTGGACATTGAAACTTAAAAGGTGAGAGTTTTCAATTTTACCAAATCTTGGGTGGAAAATAGTCATTTCACATGAAGAAAAGTCATTAAAAGAAAAGGTTGAACTCTCAAAGGATTATGTTGTTGAAAGAGTTTCAACCTTATTCAATTACATATATATATATATATATATATATATATATCCTTTTTAACCTTCACTTACACTATTACTTAACATGGCTAAAAGGTACTCATTCATCTATAATACAAGATTTTAAGCATGTAAAGTCATAGGATGAGAATTTAAGCATGTAAATGCAAGATTTTAAACATTTAAAAGTTTATTGAAATTTTACTCAAATCAAGTAGTAAACTTGCAAACTCATCGAGCTAACTAATTATAAACTCAAACCTGACTTAAGAGCTAAACTCAAGTATCTCAAACTCTAGCTCAGATCGACAATAATCAAGCCAAGCTTGGCTCAACTCCTTTGACAACCTAAATTTTGTGTTACTATTTATGGAAGATCAAAGAGAACGTAGTTTGCCGTCCATCTTCAACATAATCAAAATTTATATATTTCAAACAATTTTAGTGTGATAAGTTGATTAATTTATAGTTAAAAAGATGGCCAATAATTAATGGAGAAAACAATTGAATCTTAAAAAGGCTACATAAATAAAGGAACTCACTTTTTTCAACTCTGTTAATTTAATGTTGGTCAAGCCTTATGATATTGAAGATGATATCTTCTGCTTTCAGGATATGGATTGCAAGAAGCACCATTAGTATCAGAATTAAATTTAATGAACATCATCTTAACCTTTTAGAGATAAATAGAACATGTTCCAACCTAGATATTTCAACTAAAAAAACAAATGGCACTATAGAATAGACCGTCACAGAAGTCGCATGCACACACGCACACTCACACTCACACATATATATATTCCAAGATGAAGGTATTTGGGTTCAGGTTTTTATGATCACCCAGCTTGGTACCATTATTGTTAGGTTTTGTCCTAATAACTTTTAACAAAAAGATCATACAAAACATAAACACAAACATTGTTTGAAAATTGTTTTTACTTTTTTGATCTTCCAATTATATGTTTTGAACGGTTTTAGGAAGAAACAACTTTCATTGTTGTCTACGCAATCAATCACATTCCAACTGTAGTATTTCATAACCAAAGTCTTTATGCTCGTTTATATGGTAAACTCTCTGATTACAATATTCATTAAGTTTATGGATCCTTTTGTTAAAAGTATTATTTAAGTCAGTCAAGAATGATATTATACGCATAATGACAAACCATAGAAATAAAATTCTTAATCATAATTCTTGACTAACTCAAATACCATACAAAACAAATTTATTAACTAATGAGTAAAATAAGTTAATAGATTTTTGCTTTATCACTAACACATTCTCCCTTCATGTGAAAATTTGAAACACTTAACCTTTCTCTTAAACAAACAAATTTTTCCATAGGAAGTGACTTAGTGAATAAATCAACAACTTGTTCTCTCATACTATAATGCTCCCTTTGACTATATGTTCTCTTATAAAGTGATGTCTAATGTTGATGTGTTTTGTTTGGCCATGATGGGCATGAATATTAATTACCTTGCTTTGCTTTTGTTTTTTATTCCATTAGGTTTTGCTTCCGGGTTTTACAATCCAAAACAATTTTAGACATCTTAATAAGTCATAAACTATTTAACCAATCTTCTTTTATCATTTCACGTAATGTAAGATAAAACAAATATCACTCTCGTGTTTTGTCGATATGAAATATGCTTAAATATTCTACACAGATATCACCTTAGATTATAGGCCATCAAGTGGGGCCTTGATCTTAGAACCCTCAAAAGACCTTGTACCTAATTCCTTTTTTTATGATTGTATTCATTTCAATCAAATCAATCAGTAAGCCTTATTCAAATACAATTTTACCATTTTATCATGTGTATACCCACAAAAAATTTTAACTTTTCTAAAAAGATAGAGTCTTTCAAAGAAAATTATCCTTAAAGAAGAAAACTCCCTTATAATATTGAATTCCATTCTATGGAAATATTTTTCCAATACCAATCTATTTAATTCTCATGCATTGCTTATGTTAATAAACAAGAGAATATGTGTGTTTTTGTGTGTGCCTGTGTATGTATAGTTTCATTAACAAACACTACTGCCTTTAATCATGTTAAATTCACTTAATAATAAATTGTATCTTCATGTAATAAAACGAAGATAAGAAAGATATCTAATGCATAAAGTTTCCTTCATAGGTTAGGAACTTTTTTATTAAATTTTATTTATGGATCATAGTTATAATAAGATAACATATGTAGTACAATTTAGTCCATATGGTGGCAATGAATTATCAAGACAATCAAGTAACCTAATCGTTGTTTTCTCGCTATGAATAGAACTAGGTTGTCTTGGTGCCACTCTCTCAATATGTAACTAGTTGTGGATAAGATTAAGTTCTCTTTTAATATGAAACGAGTTGTGGATAGGAGGAGGGTGAGAGTTGTGAAGAGGATCAGGTCCACCTGGCACCCCTCTTTTAATATGAAACGGGTTATGGATAGAAGGGTGAAGGTTGTGAAGAGGATCAGGTCCACCTGGCACCTCTCTTTTAATATGAAACGGGTTGTGAATAGAAGGGTGGTGAATAGGTTTAGGTCTACCTGACACCTCTCTTTTAACATGAAACGGGTTGTGAATAGGAGGATGGTGAATAGGATCAGGTCCACCTGACACCTCTCTTTCTACATGAGACGGGGTGTTGATAGGAGGGTGGTGAATAGGATCAGGTCCACCTGGCGACTCTCTTTCTATATGAAACGAGGTACTAGTAGGACCGTGGTGAATAGGATCAGGTCCACCTGGCGACTCTCTTTCTATATGGAACGAGATGCCGGTAGGACCGTGGTGAATAGGATCAGGTCCACCTGGCGACTCTCTTTCTATATGAAACGAGGTGCCGATAGGACCGTGGTGAATAGGATCAGGTCCACCTGGCGACTCTCTTTCTATATGAAACGAGGTGCTGGTAGGACCGTGGTGAATAGGATCAGGTCCACTTGGCGACTCTCTTTCTATATGAAACAAGGTTCCGGTAGGATCGTGGTGAATAGGATCAGGTCCACCCGACACCTCTCTTTTAACAAGAAACAAGTTATGGATATGAGGGTGGTGAATAAGATCAGATTCACCTGACACCTTTCTTTTAACATGAAACGGGTTGTGAATAGGAGGATGGTGAATAAGATCAGGTCCACCTGACACCTCTCTTTCTACATGAAACGGGGTGTTGATAGGAGGGTGGTGAATAGGATCAGGTCCACCTGGCGCCTCTCTTTCTATATGAAACGAGGTGCTGGTAGGACCGTGGTGAATAGGATCAGGTCCACCTGGCGACTCTCTTTCTATATGAAACGAGGTGCTGGTAGGACCGTGGTGAATAGGATCAGGTCCACCTGGCGACTCTCTTTTTATATGAAACGAGGTGCTGGTAGGACCGTGGTGAATAGGATCAGGTCCACCTGGGACATTTTTTTTAACATGCAACGGGTTGTGGATAGGAGAGTGGTGAAAAAGATCAGATCCATCTGACACCTCTCTTTTAATATGAAAAGGGTTGTGGATTGGAGTAGGTCCTTTTTCAAGGCTTTTTGACTCAGCACTCAAGAGATGTATTAGAAAGATGATGAAAGAGAAAAACAATGACAAGTTTGCATCATAAGCCATGACTTCCAAGTTTCAAACTTGAGCTTCTATAAATCAATATGCATAATGTATTTATAACACAAATTTTGAACCACAAAAATGAAAATTCTAGAATCTATGATGTCATTAATAGCATTTAAACCTTACAATAGATTAGATCTTGTTAGATTTTTTTAAAATCTAACATTAGATTGATTTTTTTAAATTTAGAAAAATTTAATCTTTTATATATCATTGGATTTATTTTGTAAATCTAGCAAAATTCAATATTTTGTAAATCATGATTAAGATGTCATTGTATGGAGATTGAGTTTTAAAGTTATTTTGCTAATTAAGGACAAAAATTAAATGAATATAAGTCCTAATTATTTTTGCTAAATCATATATATATATACACACACACACTAGTAGTTGTCTTTAAAATGACTTTGCTACAACATGAAACTTTGACTTTAACTATTTTATTTTGTTCAATAATAATTTTTTTTTTTGTATTAACAAAATATATATTTACAGTTTACCTGATATTATATGATTTAGTGGTTTTTAATTAATATTAAAAAACAATTAAATCACTTAATTATATATTGACACATCAATTAAGAAGTGTGAAAAAAAATTCTAAAATATTTGGGTTATTAAATGTGACACACAATTTTAGGCAAAACGACTATTTTCCACCAAGGTTTTGTGAAATGATAATTTTTTACCCTTTAAATTTCAAAAGTCCAAATTCCCACATTTCATCCACTTTTGATACTGAATTCTATCTGATTTTTCAAGAAATAATTGTTTTGCCTTTTTGTTGAAATTATAAAACTACTCTTGACACTTAATACAAATGTCGAATTACAAATATTGCCCTTACGAAATAAAAAACTCTTTTCTTAGACTCTTAAAAACTATCAAAATCTTTAGCAACTTAAAAGTTTATCGCTTAAACACCCGAAAATATTACCAATTGTCAACAAGGCAGAAGTAGTTGAATTGACCACGAGCATGAGGAAGGTCATTGAATGTAGAGATAAATGACACATAATCACGACAAAAAGAAGGTGACAAGACATGATTATTAACGATGATAGAACTCAAGCAATTAAAGAATGTTAAGAAAAGTGAGACGAAATATGATCCCCTACAATAACAAGAGAGATATCAATTTTGTTAAAGGCAATACTTCTACAAAGGCAATTGAGGTTAGATTGAGAGAGTACAACAATGACAAAAGAGATGAAGAAGAGGGAAAAGGAGAAAATAAAAACATTAAGGGGGAAAAGGCAAAATAGAATGAATAAAGAGGAAAAAAGAAAATAAAAAGAATTAGGCAAAACAGAGAAAATACAAAGAATAGGGGAAAATAAGAAACTAAAAAGAATTAGGCAAAAAAGAGAAAATATAAAGAATAAGAGGAAAAAAGAAAATAAAAAACTTATGCAAAATAACCTCCCTGGCCTTCCATTTAATGGAATTCACCAATGAAAGTGGATAATGGGGGAACTTGGATTTTCAAAACTTAAAGGGTGAGAGATAATTTCACCAAATCTTGGGTATAAAATACTCATTTGACATATAGAAAAGTTGTCATAAGAAAAGGTTAAACTCCCAAGTGATATTGTATTTAACATAAACACAAACATTATTTATTAATTTTTTGTACTGTCTTAACCTTCGCATCATGTTTTGAACGACTTTACGGAGAAGCAAATTTTATTGTTGTCTACGTATTCATCATATTTCCACTATAGTAATTCATAATCAAAGTCTTTACGAACATTTATATGGTAAACTCTCTAATTACAATATTTATCGAGTTTTTAGATTTGCTTATTATGTTTTTCCACGATCATGTTAACAGGCAAAACTAGAACCTTGCTTAAGGCTTTATTGCTCTCTCAGATATGGTGTTGAACGTAAGGGCTATCAATATTAGGATTTTTTTTTCCAAATTTTTCCATATTTCATAACATGTTACTTTACGGAAACATAAATTGTTTTCCTATTTGTCTAAGTTGTTTCCTAATACATCATCTTCTAGTAGAAACAACAAAATTATTTCACCTTCTTCTAACTCTCTTAATGCAAGATAAATAGAAAGTCAAACTATAACAAGACTAGAAATATCATACTCCTTTGTAGATTTTGAACTTCTATTGGTTCTTTTGTAATAGCCTGAGGTTAGAATAGTCTTTTAGGCTTTTGATCGGGGTTAGAAGAGGAATTTGATAGCCAGAGATTAGCCTCAATAAGTTCTGGGGGTAGTATAGTCTTTTCAGAGAGGTTTTATATGGGTTGTACTTGTCACACACCCGTGTGTGTCTTGTATGAAGAACACGACCGTGTGCCTTAGGGGTACATAGTCGTGTGTCTTTCTTGGGTCGCACAATTATATAACGAGAGATTTCCATTTCAGTTAGCTTACCCATTTCTCTTCTTTTTTCTTCCTAGTAAGCTTTCACCATTTTCAGAAGTAGAAGCCAGTTTTAACAGCTAATCCAGCCAGGATTTAGTCAGAGATAGTGAGATAGAAGATTTTTAGCAGCTTCAGGTAAGTGTTTCCTTACCTTTTTCTTGTTTCTTAGCATGTAAATCTCTGAATGTGTGCATTTGGTGATTTTAGCATGATTTTTGAGTTATTGATGTTGTGATTGAAGTGTATGTATGTTTGATTCAGGAATAGTTAAGTTTGGATGAGTTTGGATGGGATTTTCTAAGTTTCCAAACGTATTTGTAGATTTTGGGTTGAGCACACAACCGTGTACCTGAGGATGCACGCCTGTGTGGCCTTAATTCTACATAAGTATGGTATTATATGATACCCGTGTGCGTATGAAAATCCAGACACATGCCCATGCGGTTGGGGCGTACGCTCGTGTGTGCGATCCCAATTCTATACGCTCGTGTATGCGTAACACGAGAGTATTGTGTATGCTATTACATGCCGTGTATATAGGGACACGATCGTGTGTTTCCTTCCACATACCCGTGTGTCCTGAAACACACGCACATGTAATAGGCTTTTTTAGTAGAATTATTTTCCAGAAGCTAGCAAGCCTTAGCACACGTCCTGGTATGGTCCCGTGTATTCCCCCACACGCCCGTGCATTTAGTAAAGTAGCAGAACAGTAGGTAAGGGCAGAAAACATAAAGAAAAAGAAAGAAAAGAAAAAGAAGAAGAAAAGAAAAGAGAAAAGAAAAGAAAAGAAGAAGAAAGAAAAGAGAAAAGAAAAGAAAAGAAGAAGAAAGAAAAGAGAAAAGGATAAGATATTTTTCAAAATCTCACTTTAACCTCACAGCAGTACAAAAACATTCATCAACAGACTTAAATAGTGCAATCTAGTGATATATTACGATTAGAAAACAGAAATAAAGACAGAAACAGAAAGAGAATAGAAACAGGAAAAACAAAGACAAAACTTGCAAAAACATAATAGAACACATAACTTATTAATGAGCTTAATAAGTTATAGAAACAGTACAACAGTAAGATAAACTGTAATCATAAAGAAAAGATAATTGATGAGATAACATGCATGAATAGCATCATTCAGCATAACATGCTAAACAATGTTTTCATAAAAGAGATCAAGTGATCCATTTACATCAATTTTCAACATTAAGGCTTGATGTCTGGGTTAGTTAGTAAGGGTGAATACGAAGAAGTATCTGTGAGATTTCAGCTTTTTGACTTCGGTCAAATTGGTTAGATTTCAGCTTACTGATTCGAAGACTGGTATGGTAGGATATTTCAACTTACTGACACTTCGCTGGTATGGTTCAGCTTACATGACCAAGGTGTCGAATCCCGGTATTCATCAGTCTGATCAGTATAGTAGGTATCTTCGGATACAGAGATTTCAGAAATAATTTTATTTAGCTTTTCTGTGTTTTGGATCTTCATATCTTAAGAACAGCTTTCAGAAAGATGTTTTCAGTAAACAAGTCCAAGGGCAAATAACATAATTTCAACATACCATGATACATATTACATGACATGGAAAAGTATACAGACAATAAGACTAGAAACATGTAAGATAAGAAATAAAAGAAAGATTAAGCTGCATGATATACATCAGAAGTAAAGAAATAAAAGAGTACAACTAATCCTAATAAAACTCAAGAGTGCTCTAAGTCTCAAAAATTAATAAGAAAAGCAAGAAGAATAATAAATGCTAAAAGAGGATTAAAAGAAGCTATTAGGCTATCAGGAACTTAGTTAAGTTCATCTAGATATCAGTTAGCCAGTCAATAGCAACTTAGTCTAGAGCCTACTCGAGGGTAGAGGTAGGATATGCTTACTGACTGACTTGTTACTTATTCCCCTTAGTTTCCTTTCTAACAGATTGGTGTTTTAGAGAGCTGAGTTTGGAGCACAAGATGGTTGGAGTGTGAGATATGGCTTGAGCAGGTTTTCACCCGAGTTTTCAGTTATATATGTATGTATATATGTTTAGTTTTCAACAGATAGCATGCTTGTGACTTGCATGTTTTGTATTGCTTATGTATTCAGAATGTACAATATCTTTTACGTTTTCATCACAGATTTCTAATCCAGCTTTCGCATATTTTTAATAATTAGTCAACGTAGGACTTACTGTTATATATTAAAAATATATTTTGGTAAAAAAAAAAAATTGGTCTACAGTAATATATAGCAGCGGGCAATACATTTTTTTCAAATTTTGAGTCTCTACACAATTCACTTACAATAGGTGAATCCACTAGAGTCCATCAACCACCACCCTATCTTTGTGATTATCATTGTTGTTCTACTATTGTTTCTTTGCATGAACCTTCTCTTACAAGAAGTTGGTGTTAATCCTCTCTAGTTGCAAGCAGCGAATGAAGAGTTATAGGCCTTAGTGAAGACTCAAACTTAGGACTTGGTTGACTTATTGCTTGGTAAAATTGATGTGGGTTATAAATGAGTTTACAAAATTAAAACCCATGTGAATGGATCAATGAATTATTTTAAAGTTTATTTATTGGAAAAGACCTTTACTAATGAGTATGGCATTGATTATGATAAGGATATATATTTTAATACAATTATTACATTTTTTTTTTTTTTGTTAAGTAAAAAATCTTATAAATAAAAAGAACAAATAACCTAAACTCGATTAACCCAGTTAGACAACAGGCAACTTAAATAACCAGCCCTAAAGAAATCCTAAGGACCACTCTTCCAAGCCTATCTAAGCTCCCATTACACCTTTATTTTCCTCCTTTAAATGCTCATATTTTTTATACAATTGTTACATAATTATTTTCTTCTAACGTTTATAGTTTTTTTAGTTATTATATTCATACTCTTGTACTGATATTCACACATCTGTTCTATTGTCTTTGTCTCAATTTTAAAAGAGACATAATTGCAATTGAAAGAAATAATGATAACTTATACCAAATAATATAAACGTTGGGAAAACGACACTTCAAAAACTTGTTATTGAAATTATAAAACCCAAAAATATATAGACTCTTCACCAAAAGCCCAAACTTTTCAATGGGTCATTCAAATCTCATATTGGGTTCTTAGCATATTCTCTCCAAATAAAACCCTTACGTACAGTCATTCTTAATAACGCCTCAAGCTTTTGCTTTTCTCCCAGCTTTGTTAAAAATATATATATATATATATATATATATATATATATATATATATATATATATATATATATATATATATGGTGATCTCCCTGTCAAAGCATTCTTACTAACATTACAGGTTGATCAATAGCAAAATTCTGATCAAACTGTTATGATCAATGGGTTATTATGATCACGTAGATTGCTTTATATTATTTATAATTTGTTTATGCAGCATCGAGAATTCTATGCTGCAGCGATGGCCAGTTAAAGCAAGAATAGAAGCAAAGCAGGGTTAAGCCTTATTATAGCAAAAACCATGAAGTTAGAATAACTGGACAACATAATGTGTACCAGCGAAAGCCATAATTATACCGAAAAAGGGAAATTTTAAATCAAAATACGGCCTGGCAACCTCGTAGCCCTGTGCGGATGACTTCCGATTCCATAGCTGTGTACCATGATTTGTCTGGATCACCCAATGAAGAACTCTCTCGTTTGAGCTCAATTATACTCCAAGCTTGGAAGTGTTCAAGGATTTTCTTTGTTTCTGTTTTCAGAAAAAAGGAAAATCAAAGTTCGTATATTTTCGTAGGAATGATCAGTTGACGAATGCTTCATATCTCATACCTGGAAAGCCATGAATTGAACCATCTGATATATATCCGATTCTTCAGGACCGATCTCGGGCTCCTTGTTTCTGGTTTTGGCTTATTAATGTACACGTCTTTCAAGTCATAGGCTGTGATAGCGAAGGCCTCCACATGCTTCAGCGTTTGAATAGTTCTGGTAGAGACCAAATTACATCTAAGAGCAATGTCAATCCAAAAGTTCAATGGAGTCACTGATATCGGAGTGACAATTTGACCCTAAGAGTCTATTGAAGGGACTGATTGATCCTACTAATTAACTTAAAAGGTGTAATCAGTCCTAGAGTTACTGATTGACCCCTAAAGCATCCAATTAGTAGCCGTAGAAGTGATCAGTTGACCATTAAATGTACTGACCAGTTGACTTGAAAATTTAACTAATTTATCAGAACGATTGATTGATCCTTAAAAATCTAATTAATAGCTACTAAAGTTAGGGCTAAGTCGGACCAAACTAGTTCCATCTCAAAAATCAGTTCAATTGATTTGAATTAGAATTGTATTTGTATCCTAAAGCAAGAGGTATAATTCGTCTTTAATATCAAAATGAACTCAAGCTAGAGAGTTTAATTTAAATTTATGACTTCAATTCGTTGTTTAGATTCATATCTCAAGTTTGGTCTAAGTTCATAATACGAATCTATAACTTAGATTTATGGTTTGGATATGTGACTCAAGTTTGAATAAATTTTATAGTTTAAATTTGTGGTTCAGATTGAAAGCTCAATTTTTGCGGTTTATTAACAAAACAACATTGTTTTGTCGATGAATTATGAATTTGAACCATAAATTTTAATATGTATAAGTTATAAACTCAAACAAAACTCAATCCAAAAATCTAAACCAAACTTGAATTGAATTGAACCGAACCGAATCAAACCTTTTTTATCCAAATCGAATTTGAATCATCCTTAATTTTGACTTAACAAATTTGAACTGAACTATTTTTCATTTGAGCTAAACTTAAGTCAAAAGTTGTTTAGGCCTAATTTGTTTTTTACCCACCCCCAACCGGAGTGAGAGTTAAGCCCTAAGAGTCCGATCGGTAGTAACTCAGAAGTACCATAGCACCTACCCTCAGAGTTTACTAATTGAATTTGAATGAAAACTTACATGACCTCCATGCAAGTAAAGGAAAAGATTGAACACAGCTTTTGCCCATTTGGCTTTAGCAATAAACCCAGTACGCTTGGAGGCATTTCTGATGGTTATCGAGAGTCCAATAACCAGAAGCATATATCCGAAAAGAAACAAGTTGGTTGTAGTCAGGAAGATTCTGTCCGTTGTTCCCCTTGTCAAATCGGGAAGTATAGTCTGCAAATAAGTTCAAATAATCACAACCTGAAAGCACTTACAGATTAATAAACAAAATGGTGAAAGCTTTGAGCTGACCAATGTCATTAACAAGACGGGTACTTGCGTAAACAAGAAATGTTCAATCCCCTTCTCTTTCGTCATGGTTCCCTGGAAGATCTTTCTGATTACATTGGGAACATACAGCAGCATGTAAGTATTGAAGACGGCGACTACAGTAAAGGTCTTCGACAATGCCTTGTTGATGTGAAGGCAATTTTGTTGGGAATCGATCACGAAAGAGTAGTAATGCAAAGGATGCATGAAGATGACGATCATATAAGCAGTGACAAAAGCCCTGCGTCCCCAAGCACCCTCCAGGTCCAAAATTTCAATTATAACTTCAAGATAATGACGCAGCTGTTGCCAAATTCCTCGAGGATCATCACCAATAACTTCACTGTTAATTTCTTCTTCTTCTTTCTTTCCTTCCTCAATACTCGAGGCCTGAGTCTGAGGTGCCGACCTGCAAATTAGTACAAAGTAGTTTAAAAACAGCTGAACCCCAGACTTCCACTAAGTTGCTATAACTTACCATGTAGACTCGCTTACATGATGAGCAAGAGGAAAGTCTATGGATTTTGATCTGCAAATTTGTCTGAAAAATAATGGGGGGTTCTTTACCAATATTGATAAGGCTGAACGACTATTCCTACCAAAGGTTTCCTTAATTGACAAAGTCCCACCACATGAAGTTTTAAAAAACAAAATAGCCACCCTCATTCTTTGAAAAGACCAAAATACTTTTTATAAAATAAATAATATTAATATTAAAATATAATTAATATAAATAATATTTAAAAAATTAATAATTTAATAAAAAAATTTTAAAATAAAATAAAAATTTTAAAAAACAACCATCACCGCAACAGTAGCTGCCGTTAACATAACCAAGTTGTCAAAAATATCACTTGGTTTTATTAACTACCAAATCTAACCGTTTCAATAGTGGAGGTAAATATATCTGATCGATAAAAATCTAGTGGAGACGGTCAAATCTGATCGTCTCTACCACCAATAAGGTCAAAAATGTTCGATATGTTTAATATTGATCGTTTTCAATTATTTTATACGAGAGAGGTAGCCAAATATGGTTGTCTCCACCAGAGCTGTCTCCCCCATCAATGCAGTCAAATCTGATTACTAATAACATCAGGTAGTCATTTTTTACCACCTAATTATGTTAATGGTGGTCATTATTGTCGGAGATACTATTAGCAACAATGACTTTTTTTTAATTTTTTTAATTATTATTATTATTATTATTTTATATTATAATTAGTTTTATTTATAAAGATCATAATACCTCTCTGACTTTGGTCAATAAATACATAATTAATTTTTCAAAATTTTATGAATAACACTTTGTTAGTCAAGGAAAGCTTAGGTGAGATTATCTCGTTTAACCTATTGATAATTATGCTCTAATTTTTCCATGTTTCTTTTTTTGGGCCGAACAACTTTTTCCCACCCAAGGTTTCTTTAAAATGTGATATCAGCAAAAATTTTTAAAACATTTAATACTTACGTATTGATCAAAGTTAATAATTAAACTTAACCATTAGTCATTAAATTTAACTAATCAAAAAAATATTTTTTTTTAAATAAAAATATTTTGAAATAATAAATAATAAAATTAAATTTTTAAAATATTTTAATTATAAAATAATTTTAAAAATTAATTAAAACTAACGTGGCCATCTTTTTAATTTCTTATATTTTATAATTTTTTAAAATTTTTAATAAAATTTTTAAATTTTATTATTTTAATATTATTTTATGGGGTATTTTAGTTTTTTATTATAAAATATTTTAAAAATTTTTTTAAAAATGGTAAGTATTTGGTTTTTTAAAACTTCTTAGAGGAGACTGGCATTTAAGAAAACCTTGGGTGGGAATGGGGGCTTGGCCTTTTTTTTTTCTACCTCATAGTTGGAACCGGCTGACAGAAATTCAACGCGTGAACCCGTTGCTGACGTTGTGGTAAGTTAAAGGAATGACAAAGTGGATGATATCATTCAGGCACGAAACACGAGCATCACGAGGATAGCGGAGTCTTTGGCAAGTCATTTTCCAATATTGTAAGGCACCACTGTGGAAGGATTTTAATTGGAAAAGATAAAGTGGAAGGGAGTGATAATGCCTTCTCTTGAGATTGATTTTTGACTGCAGAAGAAGCTCTGAATGCTTATGTCATTCAAGATTCTTAACATTGCTACCGAAGAAGACAATGAAATAGGGTGATGCAGCCCTCTGAGTTCTATTGGACCGGTCCTGTCTGTCCAGCACTTTCTTATTTACTTCGACAGAGATTCTCTGTAGAAAGTAAATATTACATATTCACACATGGGCATAGATTTTACTGTTACTTTTTATTTATCTGCAGTCGACACTATTATACAACAAAACAAACAGTACATACAGCTAAAGACAGTTTTAACTATTGTTCTTCAGCTGTAAAATCAGGCTCGGCAGGCTTCTGAAGTAGAATGGCTGGTACCCTCTCCATCACCCTCGCCTTGCGAGAACTATTTCGCCAAATTGCACGCAGTGCATTAGCAGCAAATCTTGAGGCATAAATGGTGGCTCCTAAGCTGGGTGAATTTCCACTAGCCTTAGACAAGGCATCTTGCAAACGATCCTCTTCTGCACGTAAAGATTCTTCGACCTTCTTTCTACTATAGCGGCGCCTAGCTGCTTGAATGAAACAAGCTGCCCAAGTCCTCCACTGCTGTGAATAAAACCTATAAGTATGACGCAACTGCTTACTGTGAAGCCGCCTGAATTGAGAGGCAACAAACTTCAAGTCATCGGCCTTTAAAGCAAAGGCTTCAACTTCCGTAAGAGCTCTAACAGTTCTAGTTGAGATGGGGAGATTAGAAGAGCATTGAGGATCCAGAGCCCACGTGGGAAGTTCTTCACCACAGAAATCACCTGCCCCAAGATACTCAGAGTTAAAGAAGCCAGTTCTTCCTCCATTGGTAGTTATAGTCAATAGCTTGCCTCGCATGATGAAGAGCATTTCATCAACAGGGTCACCCTCTCGGACAATGTAGCTTTCTTTTGTATACAGCACTGGCTTGGGACGGTCGCACATTGCATCCAAAAGTTGTTCATCCATTTTTTCAAACATTGGCACCTTAAACACATCCACAAGAGGAATCCAAGTTAAGAGACCGTAATTGGTGAAAATAAAATTTTAGAACTATAAAGGAACTCACTCTCGTGAGCAAAGCCAAACAAAGATGACGCTTTATATCCCTTCCAAGATCCTTGGGAAGATTACAGAGCAGATTCTCTTCGTCCACACCTCTGGTTTCTTGCCATTTATATTGATCATAACGCCTTATTCGCTCCCTCAGGGTATCAGGGAGCAATCGATGGGCCATCCACTGCTCTGCATCACGTCTTTTCACTCTCATCTCCTCTAATCTTCTTGTTGTAGACTGCAAGTATGTCTATTTCACAGCAATTTCAATTCATCAAAATCTATATTAACAGGTCAATCTCTGAAACTCAAGTCTCATGCACAACTTTGGAAAACCAACTCAAACTCAAAGACATAATGTAAGCTATATTATTGCATGAGTATAATGTTAAACTTAACATTTTGGAACACCACTATAATGCTCCAAACGCACCAAACCTCTAAATATAAAATTCATGGGCACCAGCCTACCTGCATATTTCCGATGAGAATTCAAAATAGAACCAAGCCTAAAATGGAAATGAAGACTGCAAAGCAGTTTCCCCAGACAAAAGTACTTGTTTTGAGGTTTTGACCAAGAGAACTGCAAGAAAGGAGAAAATTAACAGATAAACTTGAAGAAGAAAACTGTTGCTTGGTAAAATTGTCGTGCGTTATAAATGAGTTTACAAAATTAAAACTCATGTTGATGTATCAGTGGATTATTCTAAAGTTTATTTAGTTGAAAAGAACTTTGTTAACGAGTGTGACATTAATTACAACGAAGATATATATTTTAATACAATTGTTACATTTTTTTTTTGTAACAAGTAAAAAATTTTATAAACAAAAAGAACAAATTGTAAGATTGTGGACTAATATTAATTATTATTTGTTTTAATTTTGAAAAATATGGGTAAATTATGATCCAGTAAATATTTTGATTGGGTTTATTGTGATCAATTTGGTGTATAGCCCAATACATTTCATAATATAATAATTTGGTTGGGTTTTTTAATAGTGTGGGCTCATAAATGTTTATTGGGCTTTTAATGGCAAGGCCCAATAAACCTACTATAAATAAAAGGTTAGATCCTCTGTTTCAGTACAATTATAAGCAATATTACTTTCACCATTAATTTTTTATTGCTCTCTGAGTACTCAGAAACAGGAAGATTCAAGCCTGTAAGATTGATAATCAATCTATTGCAAAGATAACTTCAAATCAGCAATAACAATGGTTTAAACAGGTATGTCTGAAAACTCAGAATTATTATACAGTATTCTATAATGGTTGTGAATGAATTTGTATATTGGATATGCAATATTTGAATTTCTTACAACACAATAACCTAAACTTGACTAACTATAATTAGAAAACAAATAATTTAAATGATCAGTCCTAAAGAAACCTTAAGGACTACTCTTCTGAGTTTATCTAAGCTCCCGTTACACATTTAATTTTCTCTTTTCAATGCTTATAATTTTTATATAATCATTACATAATTATTTTTTTTTTTTGTTTGTCTTAATTTTAGAAGAAATATGATTACAATTGAAAAACATAATAGTAACTCATACCAAATAATAAAAACCTTGAGAAAACAATACTTCAAAAACTAGTTATTGAAATTATAAAATTCAAAATTATATAAACTTTTTACCAAAAGCCCATACTGTTTAATGTGTCATTTAAATCTCATACATTGTACTTGAATTCTGACCATATTCTCTCCTAATAAAACCCTTACAGAGTCATTTTTAATAACGGCTCAAGCTTTTGCTTTTCTCTCGGTTTTGTAAAATATATACATATATATATATATGGTAATCTCCCTGTCAAAGCATTCTTACTAACATTACAGGTTGATCAATAGCAAAATTCTGATCAACTGGGGTGATCAATGGGTTACTATGATCACGTCGATTGCTTTATATTATTTATAATTTGTTGCAGTTATGCAGCATCGAGAATTCTATGCTGCAGCGATGGCCAGTTATATCAAGAGTAGAAGCAAAGCAGGGTTAGGCCTTATTATAGCAAAAGGCAAGAAGGTAGAATAATTGGAAAACATAATGTGTACAGTGAAAGCCATAATTATACCAAAAAAGGGAAATTTTAAATCAAACTACGGCCTGGCAATGTCGTAGCCAAGCGCGGATGACTTCCGATTCCATAGCCGTACACCACGATTTGTCTGGATCACCCAATGAAGGACTCTCTCGTTTGAGCTCAATTATGCTCCAAGCTTGGAAGCGTTCCAGGATTTTCTTTGTTTCTATTTTCAGAAAAAATGAAATCAAAGTTCGTATATTTTCATGGGAAAGATCAGTTGACGAATGCTTCATATCTCATACCTGGAAAGCCATGAATTGAACCGTCTGATAGATATCCAATTCTTCAAGACCGATCTCGGGCTCCTTGCTTCTGGTTTTGGCTTATTAAAGTACACGTCTTTCAAGTCATAGGCTGTGATAGCGACGGCTTCCACATGCTTCAGCGTTTGAATAGTTCTGGTGGAGATTGGGAGGGTGGATGAGGGAGGTTGAGCTTGAATCCAGCTGACAAGTTCTTTCCCAATGATAGCACCAACTCCCAGATGAACATTGTCGCCTTTGCTATCATCAGCGACTCTGGAGGTGGTATATGTCCATAGCTTTCCTTGCAGCACAAAGAGAATTTCACTGATTGGTTCCCCCTCCCGGACGACGAGAGTTCGGTCACCATAGCAAGCTGGCTTCATACGAGAACACAGCACCTTCAATAATGGTTCTTCCCATTTTCCCAACTCTTCTACCTTGATATGCATGCATTCAAGAACTAGAATAAGAATACAACCAACATCCAACCAATGCTTGTGGATTCAATTCAAAAGCAACATCAATAGTGTTACATCTATAAGATTTTCCGAATATTTGTGTTTAATGTGGTTTTTTGGGTGATTAGATCTTTCTACCATCCTCACACAACAGTTTTATCCATTGAAAACCGTTATTCGGAGAGCCCGTAGGAGAAAAGATTGATCAACATGTCAAGTGAATTTCAGAAACTTCAAATTCAAAGAGCATGAAACATCAGGCATTGCTACAACCCTACAAACCTATGCGAGATTCTGCGGATTTATATTGGAGCAATACAGAAATGAAGTTACTCACTGTCTTCAACTTTGCTAAGCGTTCTTCCATCTTCATGTTGTTGATGATATCCTCAGGTTTTTCACTTCCGGATTGCAGATATGTCTGTTTTACAGGATTCATCATTCTCGGTAGAAAAATAATAATAAATTCAGATGTGCTTAATCTTAAGCATATTGAGATAAATAGAACATATACCAACCTGCATATTTCCAATTAAAAACACAAACAGCAAGGTGGAATAGATGATTACAGAAATCACATAGATATTTTCCAAGGGAAAGGTACTTGGCTCGAGATTTTGGCCGAAACAGCTGCAGAAAAAATAATTAAATAATGTGTTCCAGATATCAGGTAATTTTGAAAGATAGGCACAAACCTGAGAACTTGCAGACCCCATCGTAAACAGAATAAATACTTCTTCAGAAATGGCTTCATTTCCACGATTCGATATTGAAGAGCATCTTTGAATATTCCAAAGTCACTGTTATTTCCACCAGCTCCGGCTGTTTTATGACAACTTAGCTTCTCTAAGTTTTGATTACCACAAACAAAAGAACTAAATTTCAATGTATTCTCGGTAATATATTCTTCCCTCCAGCACACAAGAACCCTGTCGATGGCAAAACAATACCAGATTGCTCCAAATACCTGAATTCAGAACCAGAAAGTCAGAATTAATGCATCTACAAAAAGTGTTGGCTTGTCTCACAGCACTTGGAAACGGGCTAGGTGGTATACAAGAGCAAGGGAAAGTTTTATCTTTTAAGTCAAATTTCGGGAAGCGAGAGACCAAATTACATCTAAGAGGAATATCAGAGCCCATTCCAACAACTCCATATCCAAAAGTTCAATGGAGTTACTGATATCGGAGTGACAATTTGACCCTAAGGGTCTATCCAAGCGACTGATTGATCCTACTAATTGACTAATCAGTCCATAGAGTTACTGATTGACCCCTAAAACATCCAATTAGTAGCCATGGAAGTGGTGGTCGCTTGACCACTATAGTCGATGGGAGTGACCACTTGATTTAAAGATCTAAGTAGTTTATAACAACGATTGATTGACCCTTAAGAGTTTAACTAGTAGCTATTGAAGTTAAGGCTAAATGTAAACTGAACCAGTTTGATCTCAAAAATTGGTTCAATATTAGCATTATATTTGAACCTTGAACCAAGAGGTATGGTTCATTTTTAAAATCAAATTGAACTCAAGATAGAAAAAATTTGATTTGAATTTATGGTTCAAATTGTAGTTTATATTCATGTCTCAAGTTTAGTCTAAATTTATTAGTCGAATCGATAGCTTAAATTTGTGATTCAGATATGTGATTCAAATTTAGATAGAGTTTATTGTTTGGATGTGTGATTTAAATTCGTGGCTCAATTTTACAATTTATTGATAAAATAGTATGATTTTATCAATGAGTTATGACCTTGAACCATATGTTTAAATTATAAACTCAAACCAAATTCAAGCTAAGAATCTGAACCAAACTTGAATTAATTCAAAGCAAAACCTTTTTTTTCTAATTCGAATTTGAATCATATTAAATTTTGATTTAATAAATTCAAACTGAATTATTGTTTATTTGAACTAAGTTTGAGTTAAAAGGTGTTTAGGCCTAATTCGTTTTGTACCCACCCCTGACCAGGAGTGAGAATTAAGCCCTAAGAGTTCATAAGTACCATAGCACCTACCACTCAGAGTTTACTAATTGAATTTGAATGAAAACTTACATGACCTCCATGCAAGTAAAGGAAAAGATTGAACACAGCTTTTGCCCATTTGGCTTTAGCAATAAACCCAGTACGCTTGGAGGCATTTCTGATGGTTATCGAGAGTCCAATAACCAGAAGCATATATCCGAAAAGAAACAAGTTGGTTGTAGTCAGGAAGATTCTGTCCGTTGTTCCCCTGGTCAAATCGGGCAGTATAGTCTGCACACAAGTTCAAATAATCACAACCTGAAAACACTTACAGATTAATTAACAAAATGGTGAAAGTTTTGAGCTGACCAATGTCATTAACAGGACGGGTACTTGAGTAAACATGAAATGTTCAATCCCCTTCTCTTTCGTCATGGTTCCCTGGAAGATCTTTCTGATTACATTGGG
The DNA here is from genome assembly GCA_026122585.1 of Anacardium occidentale. Lineage (NCBI taxonomy): Eukaryota > Viridiplantae > Streptophyta > Magnoliopsida > Sapindales > Anacardiaceae > Anacardium > Anacardium occidentale. The sequence continues at coordinate 42,416 of JAJEJH010000139.1, forward strand.
AACATACAGCAGCATGTAAGTATTGAAGAAGGCGACTACAGCAAAGGTGGCGTACAATTCATTGTCGATTTGAAGGCAATTGTGTTGGGAATCGATCACGTAAGAATAGTAATGCAAAGGATGCACGAAGATGACGATCATATAAGCAGTGACAAAAGCCCCGCATCCCCAAGCACTGTCCAGGTCCAAAGTTTTTATTATAACTTCAAGATAATAACGCAGCTGTTGCCAAATTCCTCGAGGATCATCACGAATAACTTCAATTTTAATTTCTTCTTCTTCTTCTTTCGTTCCTTCCTCAATACTCGAAGCTTGAGTCTGAGGTGCCGACCTGCAAATTAGCACAAAGTAGTTTAAAAACAGCTGAACCCCAGATTTTCACTAAGTTGCTAAAACTTACCATGTAGACTCACTTACATGATGAACAAGAGGAAAGTATATGGATTTTGGTCTGCAAATTTGTCTGAAAAATAGTGGTGGGTTCTTTGCCAATATTGATAATTAATTAGCTGGAAGCCTGGAAGGCATCAGATGCTGATTAGCTGCTTTAATTTTCCATCAGTATTATTTTTTCTACTCCATAGTTGGAGCCAGATGACAGAAATCAACACGTCACCCGTTGCTGACGTTGAGATGATTAAAGGAATGATAAAGTGATGATATAATAATTGGCCGGTGATGATATCTAGTATTCCGCTGCAAAAAAGAAGGTAATGAAGCAGGAGTAGGCCACATTGAGACAGAGATGGTACGTAAAGGAGAGAATTATATATCATTCAGGCACAAAACACGAGCATCACGAGGATAGAGGAGTCTTTGGCAAGTCATTTTCAAATATTGTAAGGCACGACTGTGGAAGAATATTAAATGAAAAAGGTAAAGTGAAAGTAATTGATAATGCCTTCCCTTGAGATTGATTTTTGACTGAGAAAAAAGCTCCGAATTCATGTCATTCAAGATTCTTAACATTGCTACCGAAGAAGACAATGAAATAGGGTGATGCAGTCCTCCGAGTTCTATTGGACCGGCCCTGCCTGTCCAGCACTTTCCTATTTACTTCGACAGAGATTCTCTGTAGAAAGTAAATATTATATATTCACAAATGGGAATAGATTTTACTGTTACTTTTGTTTATCTGCAGTTGACACTATAATACAACAAAACCAACAGTACATACAGCTAAAGACAGTTTTAACTATTGTTCTTCAGCTGTAAAATCAGGCTCGGCAGGCTTCTGAAGCAGAATAGCTGGTACCCTCTCCATCACCCTCGCCTTGCGAGAACTATTTCGCCGAATTGCACGCAGTGCATTAGCAGCAAATCTTGAGGCATAAATGGTGGCTCCTAAACTGGGTGAATTTCCACTAGCCTTAGACAAGGCATCTTGCAAACGATCCTCTTCTGCACGTAAAGATTCTTCGACCTTCTTTCTACTATAGCGGCGCCAAGCTGCCTGAATGAAACAAGCTGCCCAAGTCCTCCACTGCTGTGAATAAAACCTAAAGGTATGACGCAACTGCTTACTGTGAAGCCGCCTGAATTGAGAGGCAACAAACTTCAAGTCATCGGCCTTTAAAGCAAAGGCTTCAACTTCTGTAAGAGCTCTAACAGTTCTAGTTGAGATGGGGAGATTAGAAGAGCATTGAGGATCCAGAGCCCAGGTGAGAAGTTCTTCACCACAGAAATCACCAGCCCCAAGATATTCAGAGTTAAAGAAACCAGTTCTTCCTCCGTTGGTAGTTATAGTCAATAGCTTGCCTCGCATGATGAAGAGCATTTCATCAACAGGGTCACCCTCTCGGACAATGTAGCTTTCTTTTGTATACAGCACTGGCTTGAGACGGTGGCACATTGCATCCAAAAGTTGTTCATCCATTTTTTCAAACATTGGCACCTTAAACACATCCACAAGAAGAATCGAAGTTAAGAGACGGTAAGTGGTGAAAATAAAATTTTTGAACAATAGAGGAACTCACTCTAGTGAGCAAAGCCAAACAAAGATGACGCTTTATATCCCTTCTAAGATCCTTGGGAAGATTACAGAGCAGATTCTCTTCATCCACACCTCTGGTTTCTTGCCATTTATATTGCTCATAACGCCTTATTCGCTCCCTCAGAGTATCAGGGAGCAACCGATGGGCCATCCACTGTTCTGCATCACGTCTTTTCACTCGCATTTCCTCTAATCTTGTCGTTGTAGACTGCAAGTATGTCTATTTCACAGAAATTTCAATTCATCAAAATCTATATTAACAACTCAATCTTTGAAACTCGAGTCTCATGCACAACTTCGGAAAACTAACTCAAACTTGAAGACATAATGTAAGCTATATTATTGCATGAGTAATATGTTAAACTTAACATTTTGGAATGCCACTATAATGCTCCAAACGCACCAAGCCTCTAAATATAAAATTCACGGGCACCAGCCTACCTGCATATTTCCAATGAGAAATGAAAATAGAACCAAGCCTAAAATGGAAATGAAGACCGCAAAGCAGTTTTCCCAGACAAAAGTACTTGTTTTGAGGTTTTGACCAAGAGAACTGCAAGAAAGGAGAAAGTTAACAGATAAACTAGAAGAAGAAAACTGCAATGTATCAGAATACTCACACGTGTGTCCACCAAAGAATAAGAACAGAAATACGTTGAGAGGAAAAACATAAAAATAAGAACAGAAATACGTTGAGAGGAAAAACATAAAAATGCATCAGAAGAAAGTGGGGCGGCATAAGTACCAGGATTCTAAAAGCCTAAATCAACAAGACAATAATTATAAAAAACGTTCAGCAGATACCATCCCAAAGCATTATCCATCCCAAATAGCAAACAAGCAAATAAAGATTACTGATGTCATCAACAATCAAGATGTTCAAATCCCACCTTAGCAAAAATATAAACATGATAAACAGAAGAAGTAAATATCTTATACGTGCACACCTCAGATTTTGCAGGCCCCACCAGAAACAGTAAAAGAACTTCTTTGGAAAATATGTTGATTCCACAATTTCAGATTGAAGAGCATCAAGGAATATCCCAAAATTAAATTGTGTTGCATTTGGTGTTTGTATAGGACAAGCAGCACTTAGTAATGTACTATTTCCTTCACCAGCACCACAATACCAAAAGCACCCAGTATGACCCTCACAGGCCTGTCTCCAGCAAGTTGTTTCTCTTTCTATAGAAAACAAGTACCAAAAGGCTCCAATTATCTGTAAGAAAATATTAAAAGTTAGAAATCAGAAAGCTCAACCAAAAGAGACAATCACAATTCTTATCTCAGCATAATATAGCCAGATGAGTACTGAGTATGAGAAATAAACGTCCTTTGCTCGCATAAAATAGTGAGTTCTTACATGGACTCCTTGGTCGGAAAAATCCCAACCAGCCAAAATTAACAAAAAACTTCTTCAAACATCTAATAACTCAGCACACCACTACTGATAAGCAATTGAAACTCAATAGAAGCCAGCCAACAAAGCTATTTAGGTCTTAAGAACCTTATACAGAATGCATCCTCACCTCAAGTAACCACTACTATATTTGTGCAAACTTTATTTAAACGCCTTTTATTTCCATCAATTTAATTAGTTTTTGGCAGCACATTTTACCATTTAGGTCTTCTGAACATTACACAAAATGCATCCTCACCTCAAGTAACAGCTACTATATTTGTCCGAAATTTATTTTAACGCCTTTATCTCCATCAATTAAATTAGTTTTTGGCAGAAAATTTTACATGTGCATGAAACTTCATTCAAAACTCAACCTATCTGTGGTAAGCATTAGCTTTCACATATACATGCATGAAAGTAATAGTACAGCCATTCTTCTAACCTTAAATAGCATTGTCAATCATAACCAATTAACCCGTTCTTCCCATCAAGTATCTGCGAGATTTAAAGATCTTGGTATGTGCAAACAAGGGAATGAACTACCAAAAGATGATGCAATATTTCTGCTGCTGCTTGTTTGTAGCAAAGATGATGCAACATAACTATAGGTAATAACTATTTAACAAAAAATGACAACAGATCTGCAAATCAAACTTACATGGCTAGCAAGCATGTAAAGAAATAGATTAAACGCAGCTCCAGCCCATGCAGTTTCAGTGAGTATGCCAGATGTCCTTGTAACTTCCTTGTACAACGGATATATTCGAATAAACCTCGGCAAATATTGAATAAAAACAACAAATTTCAGTAAGTTCTTCGTATTCAGAGCTTTCGATCCTCCCAGTCTTGGAATGATAATTAAAATCACCACCTGCAAACATAGAACTAACTAAGAAGTCCACAAACTAATTGCAAGGAAAATGGCATCCACTGGAAAAGCACATAACCTTATAAAAGTGATGATGACTACAACTTTGGAAGCAAAGATATTTTAAAATAAATATGCTGAATTTGCATCTAAGATTAAAAATACACTCAATTTGGGAATTTGGGAGTTCAAAATCTTGCATGCAACATCTGCCCAGAGGCATGCATGCGTCATACAACGTAAAACCCAGTAATAGATTGAAAAGTCTCTTACAATAAGAAACTGACACAAAGGTAAAAACATAGAAAACTTAAATAGTCCAGCAAAAAAGCAGGGGAAATCTTTCAATCTCCTGGATGACACCAAAAGCAACAAGCATGATGAGGTAAGCTCCCTGTCTGGAGTGCACAGAAATAATCGCATAGTATCTATCAAGTCATTAATTTTCCACCATACTAAACTGAGTTGCGATAAAAAATAGAAAGACGAGAAACTATTAAACAGCATAATGCACCAGAAAGAAAACTTTTCAGGACATAAGGAAACTCCTTTACCTGTGGGAGTGGAAGGACTGCAAGAATGTCAATTAAGAAATATGATGATAGATATTTCTTTGCAATTAACCAAGTATCTTCAACCAAAACACCCCTTCCAAATACCCGAGAAGGGGGAGCAATAAAACCAGTGCGAAACTGAAAAATTATATGAAGTAAATAGAAGATATCTGTGAATGAACGCAACACAATAGCTGTAGTCTCCATCTTTCTGTCCAAGGTCAGGCATTTCTTACTATCATTAACCACAGGAACATAAAAGAACAAAGGATCCAATGCGATGGCAACCACACATGTCAATACGAATATCTTATTCCACCTCTCAAGGAATGGCCCTTGTGGGTCAAGAACCTTCTTCTCAAATCCCAAGCCTTTTTTCACAAAACTATTAATCGAGTAGGATCTCAATGTTTTTCTAAACCCTTCAAACCTCTCAGACCCAGATTCTAAACCTCTTTGGAACTTCTCCGACTGCCCCTCTGGACTTTTATCTGAATCCCAATCATTAAACCTGAACAGCACACAACATAATCAAGTATAAGGTCAATCTAAACGAACCCACCTAAGAAACCATTGAATAGACGCATAACAAAGCGATAGATCACCAGGAAATCCTAATAATAACTTGTTTAAAATCGTGTAATCACAAAATTAGTAAACTTACCTCACTAACTTCCCTGAGCGGTAAGTCATAACTATAGCTTATACACAATACAATATCCAAACAACAAATCAAGACAAATAAGCCCAGTCCACCTCTTCATGTACCGCGAACTGCCCAATAACTCATCTGATCCAAATTTATATAAAAAAAATTAAAACTACAAAGCAGAACTCCAATTACAACTCATGATAGAATCAAAATAAAAGAGTAAGCTTTAAACTAAAAACGAACAATAAGCACTTCTTTTCTTCCAAGAACAGCAACCAAATAGATACTGAAATCACCAATTTGGCTGCAACACAGAAAATTTCACAGATGAAAAAAACACAATTATAACAAAAATAGAAAGAAAAAAAAACATACCTCGTTGGTGGGTGATTGTGTGGGTTTGTGAAATTCAGAGAGAGGGAAGTTTCGAGGAAGAGGGCAGGCGGGGGCCCGAGCGTAATGTGTTGAACGATTGAAATTATCAACTGTTTCGTTACTTTGGTCAAGAGATTGTGACGGAGTAAGGGGTATAGAGCCACGAGGAAGACGACAGACACCCCGTAGCCAAAGTCTCTTTTGTGAATTGCAGGGTCCCACTTACAGCCTTTCATATAAACGGTGCCGTTTCATATCTCAGAAAATGAGAGGGAAAGGAGCAAGAAGGTAACCGTCTGAAAAAATTAAATTTTAAAAATTTTAAAAATATATAAAAATTAATTTTAAAGGATATTTCATGTGCTGCGGAGGGAGTCATCATAATCAATAGTTTATTATAATGATGATTTTTAAAAGTTATTGACATGTAATTTTTAATTTCTAAGGAGGGTAAATTTGTAAAACTAATTTCAGCTGACTGTTTTTATATTTTTGAATTTGTTCCACCGATTTGAAGTAGGGGAACATTTCGTGATGTGGCGGACATTTATTGGTTTAATTTAATGAGTAAGATATTTACCCAACCGGAGACTAATGTACGGCGTCCTCAGCAACGCAATTCCAACAGCCTGCTCAGATTCTCAATTTCCGTTGACTTCTACACCTAACCCTACGCTTATTTTATTTACGGGCTAAATTTCCCCTCGTAGAAATACAAGGTATACGTGACAATAACGCCAGACGAAGTCTCCTTAGACAACAAATTTCCACCTAAAAGTTAAAAAAAATTAAATATCTATTTATTAATTAAATATAATAATTATAAAAAAATAAATTAAAAAAAATATCAGTATCATTAGTGACGGAGGTCATTGTAAATATAATTTAAATAATTAACTTTAATCACTTGATTAGATTTATGATAGTTTTTAAATTTATTTATTTATTAGTTTTATTATTTTATTAATTTTTAATTTTTTTAATTTTTAAAATTTATATTATTATTTTAATATTATATTAGTGTTATTTTATATTTTATTTATTTTTTAAAAATTTATTTTATTATTTAAATTTTTTTATTTAAAATGATAAAAATATCTTTTTGATCAATTAAATTTAATAATTGACAATTAAATCTGAATATTAATTTTGATCAGTGAGTGTATATATGATTTTTTAAAAGATTTTAGATAAAAGTTTGTCAAATAAAGAAACCTTTGGTGGGAATAAGTCATTTGGCCTAACAATAAATCTATACCTATATAATTTGTATATTTATTTTATGTTTTATTTAAATTATATATATTATATAATTAAATATTTTTTAAATCAATAATAAATTAATATTCAATAATACAATAACAAGCCCTTTTAAGTAAAATATATATATATATATATATATTATATGTAATGCATATTATTTATTTTTATTTTTTATATAATATATTATTAGATAATTGAATGTTTTTAATTAAAGATAAATTAATACACAATCATATGATAGCATATTATCTGAATATATAAAGTAGATATAAAAATTATATACGTATAATATTATTATTAAAAGATTTTAATATTATTTTATTATCACTAATCAGATACAATATTTATATATGTCAATTTATTTAAATACATTATTTTAGGATTATTAATGTTTAAAGTGGTTTATCTTTGTGATAATTTTTCAAATTTAATAATAAAAGGTTTTTGAAATGAAATGCACTTTAAGAGTGATTTACGTTTTCATACCCAAGTTTTTCCTAAAAAACATTTTCCACCCTGTATTATATTTAACAATGAAACTTTCAAAATTAGCATTTCACTATAAATTAACAAAAGTTTTTAAAAACAATTTATATATTACATCTATGTTAAAGCTTTCTTCTCCTTTTGTTCTTTTACCCATACTCTCTCTTTCCTTGGAACCCGATCGATAATCTCATTTTGATGACTTATTTTTTACGTTAATTTAACTTTCATACATTTTTTATATTGATTCATTCAATTTTGACTCATTTCTCTAGCATATATTGTTGTTTCCACCTCATTTCATATTAACAAATTTTAATAGTGTATCATACGGGATCAATCTCTCATTTTTATCTTCTTTTCGATGCTAATTGTAACTTTTAGCAACTTATCCTATTGACATTAACCTTTTCCACTCTATTTGATATTGATTTCGTTATCGATGACAATGAGATTATAATTAAATGGCGACTAAGGTTTTTAGGGGTGGAATTTTAAGTGTTCAAAAATGTTAAAGGGTTCAACCATGATCCTTAAAATGTATGGGTCGATCATAAATTTTAACATTTTATAGATAGTAAAATTACTATTTTACCCTTATATCATTAATTTTTTTTATTAATATAATTTGATTTTCAGTAGAAGTGTTATTAATACTATCAGGGGATAATAATACACAAATTATTTTTCGAGTTGGTTGCATATGATATTTTTAATAAATCAATATTGTTAAAAATATTGATTTTAGAACACTAATCCAACAATAGATAGGTTTGTCAATTGGATCGAATAAGCCTAATGTTAAATTATTAAGTCTGAAAAATTTAGTTTCAAATTGAATATGAGTCTAGACCAAAAAAATTACTTATTAAGTTATCGATTTGAAAATTCATTATAAATAATAATGTATTTATCGAGTTTTCAATCTAATAATAAATTATAGGGGTATTTTTATAAGTTTTTAAAGTTATAAAACGAACTTAAAATATACTCAAAGCCTAAGAATTTTTGATAAACCAAATTTAAACAAAAAAATATGAACCCGAATAAACAAACTCAAACTAAAAATCTTCGGTCATTTTATTTTACCACCAAGTAAGTTATATCATTTTATTGTGAAATCCAGACATAACACGTGTCATTTGGTTATGTACTATAAAAATATATTTTTGAAATGATGATAGATTATTACCATATTTATAATTTTTTTTTTTATTTTGATTTGTTCGAAGAAAAAAAGGAGGAGAAGTATGATAAGTTGATTGTAGAAGATTATAGCCACAGTGATTGCATGAAGAGTCCCACGTTACCACTTCTCTTCGGGTGCCAGGCCACGAAAAGCCACTCTCTCTTCACTTCGCAGTCTCTTTTATATATAAATTACTGCACACTCACTCACCGCTGCTTCTTCAATCCCTCTCTCTAGGGTTTCCAGACTATCCTTCAGGGAGAGAAACCTTCTCAAACAAATCTAAATCCAATTCGAAGTTCAAACCAAGTGTTTTGTCAGATTCGGATCATCCATTTTATCCGACCCGAACCCGATCACCTCCACCTTCCATTGCGCTCCTTCTGATTCGATCCGCTTCAATTTAGGACCTCCAATTCCGCGGATTCATTCAATCGAAGATCCGTAATTCTTTGAATATTCTCGTTTAACACTTTTTTTTTTTAATTTTTGAAAAGTAATGTTTATTTAGTTAGCTTTAGATTGAAACACCTTTGAATTTTACGACGTTAATTTTAAAATTTTTGTTTCTCAGATTTGGCATCGCAGGTTGGAGCGGTAGATTTTAGATGGTATGCAACAGTTATTTAGGGGGTGCGATTTTACGAGCTGGGAGAGTAGGGATATTCACGAAAAGGAGGGTTCAAATAAGCAACACCTGGAGGATTTTTCATGCGTCTGTTGGTGTAAATTTTACGTGGAATTGCGAATTTAGAAGGAGCTTGAAGATGATGGTTGATTCATCAGGTGCGGCGGCGAAACGCGGGCCAATTGTTGATATATTGCCGGAGAAAGAAGACGATGGTGGATATGTTAGTGGAGGATGGAAAAGGTGACAATGAGTTATGGCATTTGGCAATATTCATGTTTCTCGTAAAATTTACTGCAATTGCTATCAGATGTATTTGATTAATTATACGTTTTTATTAAATTTGCGTGTGGATTGAATTTGTTTGCTTATCTGATTGTGTGTGTATGTGGATTGGAGATGTATGTATGAGATTGCCTGGTGCTAATAAATAGTGGTGGTAATTGAATATCTTTCTCTGTTTTTACAAGTTGTGGATTTTTTTGTAAAACTTTCTATTTGTAGAACTGAAAAAAAATAAAATTGGAGATGGTATTTTTTTAGTATCTCTTTTTAGAAGTATATTCAAACTCAGAGAAATCTTAGTAAATTCAGGCATTACTAACATTTTTCCTATAATTGTAGTTATATTGAGAGAGATCTGTTTCTTGTGCTCATAAGAATGAACATGAATGTTTTGTGTTGTGGGTTTTACTGTTTGAACCAATTGTCGAAAGTTTTTCTATAGAGGTTATATCTTATGCAATTTGTTATATGTACGTGCTAGATGGCTAATCAGCTTTAACTTACTATTGATTTCTTTTGTGATGAACAGTGAAGATGGAAAACTGAGATGTGGTTATTCAAGCTTTAGGGGAAAGAGGGCGACCATGGAGGATTTCTTTGACATTAAGGCTTCCACGATTGATGGGCAACCGGTCTACATGTTTGGAATCTTTGATGGTTAGATTTTCCCTGATCATATCTTTCCTCGGAGAAAGATATAAAATTATGGGCATTAAAGCAATTTAACATGGATATTGTCACTAAGTGTAACCATGGTGACAAATGAAGATTGAAACTGCTATACAGACATAGTGTTTCAACCGGTTATCAACATTCACGTGACTGATTGGAACATAAATGTTCTTGACTGTTATATGTGTATGGTAATTATGATCTGCTACATGATGTCTTACATGTGGAATGAAGTTAGGGTTTACAAACACAAATCCATCCGACATCTGGAATTTGAGCTCCGGCTTGTTTTATGATTTAAATAAGATCATCTTAGAAAGAAAAGCGAATATTCATTGATTGTCATAATAATGGTCCAAGGTCTTGATGTTTGCTTGTAGGATCTAGAAGGCTTCTTTAATGATCAACTTTCAAACCTGTCAACTTGATACTCTTATTGTGATGTTTGTGTATGGATAATACCTTTTGTTAACTGCTCAAGGACAATGTGTGTTATATCTATTTTGGGTTGTTTATTTTTATAACATGTAAAATGTACCATTACAGGTCATGGTGGTTCTCGAGCTGCTGAGTATTTAAAGCAACATCTGTTCGATAATCTCATGAAGCATCCAGAATTCTTGAAAGATACTAAATTGGCTATAAGTGTGTACATACTTTCTGATGGATGTAGTTATGGTCTTTATGGATTTGTTGTCATAAAGGAATTGAACAATACGATTGTAGCATATCCTTTGTTCTCCGCTTAAGTGCTGGATCCTATGCATGTTCAGATGTTTACATTTCTGTCTAAGACAGATGAAACATCTAGTGGCAGTAACTCTGTCATTTGAGGGTCCAGTGTGTGGCGTCCTGCATAGAGTGTTTTTCAATCTTTTGATATTGCTCTGTATGAGTTCATCCAGTGACCCGGGTGAGCTTGCAGGTGAAACATATCAACAGACTGATACCGCCTTTTTGGAGTCTGAAAGAGATACTGTAAGGGATGATGGTTCTACTGCTTCGACAGCAGTTTTGGTTGGTAACCACCTATATGTTGCCAATGTTGGAGATTCAAGGACTGTGATATCAAAGGCTGGTAAAGGTATTGTTTGTCTTTATATTTTCTGTGTTAGTTTTATTGGAGGCATCTAATGATAATGTGGCAAATAACAGCATGCTTAATTACAATGAACTGCCTATTGCATCTAAACTGGCTGTTCCCGGTATGGCGAATATGGAATGTAGTTGTCAGAAAGGATGACACTCAATAGCAAACCTCTTATTTTTGCACTATGAATATCTTTACAGGTTTAAGGCCAATAGTAGACCTTAGGAGAAATTGTTTAAAGTTTAAATAATTCATTTGTATAAGGTTTCGTATTCTGTTGCATGATGCAGTTACGTTCAATGTTAGGCATCACTACAATAATGTTGTTGGGTAGAAGTGACTATTTATGTGTCAATTTACATGCATTTTTTTGGCTAAGAAGGTAAAGAGAGTGTCTTTCAAAACGATAATATGCAGATATCTAAAGCGCTGAACTATTGCTTTAGGAGCATGGGCTAACCACACAATTATGTTACATAGGCTTTATATTTTTCGTAATAGAATGCATGCCATAAAATTGAAGTGAGAATTTTTTATTTTTTTTTTAATTTAAAGTATCACTGACTGTTAGTTTAATTCTCTCCAATTCATACAATTCTCAATGTAAATGCACTACCCTTTTTTTTTTTTTTACATTTATGTTTTCAAATTAGTTACACTTTGATAAATACCCAACTTTATTTTAATATAAAGGAAATTAAATATAAGATATAAAATAAACATACTTTTAAACTTTTATTTCTAAAAGATATCGTAAGAAATCAATAATAAAGGCTTATTGTTCTGCATTTAATGCACTTAAAAACACATGTATATAAATGTTTTCCCATCTTTTGTGAACTTGCAGTAGATGAGGAAGCTATTCTTTTTCTATTTTTAAAAAGATATATATACAAACAATAATCTTCTTCAAGGAGGTTATATGGGTACATGCAGGGTAGCCTGCCCAAATTTTGCATCTGAAATATGAGTTGTATTATGTTGCATTATATATCAACTTTTGCTGGTGGTTCTATTGGTTGTTGATCATTTTAACCAGTGGATAGGTTTGTGATTGTATTAATTATTTACTTTTTGCTGCATATGAAATGAATATTGAGTTAACCATTTCTTTTTTGTTGTTTCTAAAAGCTATCCCTCTCTCTGAGGACCATAAACCCAACAGAAGTGACGAGCGGAAGAGAATTGAAAATGCTGGTGGTGTTGTAATGTGGGCAGGTAAAATTATTCTCTGTCAAAAATTTTTATTGAAGCAAGAAGCTGCAAATTGTCTATACATTAGCTTTCATGATAATTTCTGAGCAGTTGAGTATCTGGCACAACTATTTTGCAGGGTTAAGCAATAATTCAATGCCTATGGTTGCTAAAATTTTTGCTGAACTTCTGTGTCAGATTGAAGTTTGACATAAGTCTTAGCGTGACAGAATTAGTTTGGGATAGGAAACCATGAATGAGTGCCCTGGTAGACTGTTGTTCATTTCATTGTTTTTCAGGCACTTGGAGAGTTGGTGGTGTTCTTGCTATGTCACGAGCATTTGGTAACCGTATGTTGAAGCAATTTGTTGTTGCTGAACCTGATATCCAGGTAATTATCAATATCTTTTGTTGTATTATCTTGCAAAGGATTTAAATGTGTTAGTTTTCTTTTGCCCCTTTTAGTAAGGATAGTCAGGGCTTTTCGTGAGTTATATTTTATCTACTAAAGAGACTGCTGGAAATTTCCTTATCTAACTATATATATACACACATACACTTTCCTGAGTTGTAGATTCACCCTGCTCAGATTACTCCGTTTCTAACTCTTTTTAAAATCTAATTCATCAGCATCGTTGATTAATTATAGTCATGGTACTTTCAGTGGTAGAAAGTGGGTAAATCTCTGTTACTTTTTTGCAGAACCTATGTGAAATTGCAATTATCTAAATCCTTTTTCATGCTAGCCTGTACATTTCTAGTGGCTCCTAACCTGGTACCTATATTTGGGCCCACTGGTCATAATGACTGTCACTATTCATTAACTATCAGTGGATATTATATTTTCAGTTGGTTGCAAGTTAATAGAAATCAATTTACAGTATGTTTTGCTATACTTTTACAGGAGCAAGAGATAGGAAAAGAATTTGACTTGCTTGTTCTTGCAAGTGATGGACTATGGGATGTAGTACCCAATGAGGTAAGCCTGCCGCCGTTCTTTCTCTCTCCCTCTCTCTAAAGCACTCATGCAAGCATATTCCCTTCCTGTGAAAAAAGCATTATCACTTCCTGGATTTGAGAACCTTTCTAGAAAACCTTGCTGATTATGTTAGTGTGGACTACTATTTGCTTTTTGTCTATAATCTATTGAAGTGGATTTATTTGAGGAATTGTTTATTTTAGATAATGAAATAGAACATAGAAACCAGTCTACATATGACATTTGCTATGAAAACAACTTTGGGATGAATGCCCTATCACTTTGCTGTAATGTGTGTTTCTTTGCAAGCTGGTCTTTTGGAGGGCGGTTTTACTGGCATAATATTCCTAGATCTCCTGTGATGCCTATCCACCACCAATGTATGTATATACATTTCATGTTCAGGATGCTGTTGCACTTGCCCAAAGAGAAGAAGAACCTGAGGCTGCGGCTCAGAAATTAACGGAGACTGCTTTTAGCCGTGGCAGCGCTGACAATATAACATCCATCATTGTGAAATTCCACCATGGTGGTGATGCTGATCCAGCTGATCGCCGGCCTGTTCAGATATCTTAATCTATGTTGCATGTGTAGATTTATTGATCCTTCAGCTCAGGTATAGATCATCTTTCCGAATCTTGCACATGCATGTTGGGTGAATGTGCATAGCAAACGAGGGGGCAATTTTTTCATTCATTGTTTTGTTTCTAATTTGCGCTTTGTATTGAATACATGAACCATTTCTATGTTCCTTCCGTAATATGGCCTTAAATTTCTGTCTGCATAATGTGGCCTTCTGGGTATTTTAGTTAAATAAAAACATGATGTTTTCTTGTTTAGGCATGGTTTTTAATTAAATGATTTTGAATTAGAGATATCTACTCCGGCATCAACTTTTTATCATGGCAAGGATTGCTTTTGAAGACGATTGTTTTTTTCTGATTCTTAAGTTGTAATATTTTACATCGAGGTCTTGCAGCAAAACCTGTTGACTTAAGTATATAATTAATTCTATACTTAATTCAGTTCCATGTTTATAGTTTTCAAGTGGACACTAGGGCTTCAAATCAGTGTTTGGTTGACAGCAAGTCTCCGCCCCGGCCTCCCTTGTGTGGCCCGGCTTGCAGTCAGAACATCTTACTAAAAAAAAGTGGAAATATAATATTAAAGGTAAGACTCTAACATTGGAAACATACTCTCTCGTTAACTTTCTTTAACTATTTTTTTTAGTTATAATTCAAAATTTTAATATATTCTCTTTTATTGAAAAATGTAATTAAAAAATTAAAAACGAAATCTATAAACTAACCTATTAAAGTATGTGGATTGGCCCGTTAAAGAACACTCCATTAAAGACTTGCCAGGCTCTAAGCTATGCCCTAAAACTTGCCTTTTGACCAGGACAATCTGGCTTGCAAGGTCCACCAATTGGGCACAAAGTCAGAGTACCGGGCCAACTCCAAGTCATAGACCTCTTGAATTAACCTTGGTGGTTGATAAATCTTGGTCTCGAATACGGCCATTAATGTTGTGTCTCTATCATAAATTGCCCATTCATACACAATTGAAAACGATTCCTTTCTTTCCTTTTTTACAATATTTTTCATAAACCAAACAGGAAACTCTTCTGTAACAATGGAAATGGATACCATACAAAGGTAAGAGCCATTAATGGCAAAGTGTTTTTTAAATACTAGAATTAGGGGATGAATTAATGTGAGTTTGAGCTTTTCATTGGGAAGGACATGAACTTCCACAAGGTGGGTGATGCTCGAGTTTAGCTCATATAGGTTAGGTGTTGTAGATACGAGATTAAATTTATATGAGTCAAATTCAAGCCCCATAAGGTTTTAGTAAAATGATATTGCTTGGTGTGAGCCATCATATTGAATTAATTAAAATATTATTATTTTATCTATATGCGCAAATCATTTGCAAGTTTATCAAACTAATCACTCTAGGACTCGATCGAATGGTTTACGTATAACCTTGACACATGGTCGCTTGTTTCAAGTTTGAATAAGTTGAGATAATAATCAAATTCGAATTAGTTTGATTCAAATTCATTGCAATTATTTAAATAATTAAATAAAATCAGTAGTGATATTTATATATTTGTTAGAATGGCACAAGTCCAAATTAATGCATATTCTTCAATGTATTTATTAAAGATTGCCCTTGATGAATATGTATTTTGCGTATGTCCAAAGCAAGGTTTTTGGATTCCTAAAGTTGGCAATATGGTATAAAATTTTGTTGAGGGAAAAAATAATTGAAAAAAATATTAGGTATAAATTATTATTATATTTGCTTAAAATAATATTTATAAAGACCAACCAACTTAATCTTATCCAAAATTTTCTTAAATAATATTTTTAAGAGTTTAGAAATAATAAAATTTTTTAGTGTTATAAATATAAATAGAAAGTTAATGATAAATAATTATATATTTTAATTAAACTGTAATTTTTAGAGTTTTAAAAAATAATTCACGAACCAATTCTTTAGCTAAATGAAAGTCTAGTATAAATCTAAAAACATTGATTCGAGTATATAAAGTTACATTTAAAATTTTTAATATGAAATTATATATGTGAGAGTTGGATTGGTGGTATCTTATTATATGCTAGATTAGGTAGCAAATTAAGAAAAAAATAAATAAAAGCATTATTCTATAAAGAGAAGCATGGCCTAGATCAAATTTATTATCTTATTTAGAAGAATACATCAGTTGAAGCATTATGACTGTAGAGGCACCATGTGCTCCTTTCATTATCAAGTCATATGGATGATTGTTGGCAACTTTTCTCACATGGGCTATGATATGAATAAATTCAATTTAATGTCATAATTAATATTATTAATGCCCTTCATACTCATATGTCACCACTCAATCTATTATTTTTTTGGAACATGCCTTTAATTCTTGTTACCTCCTATAATTCTTTCCTTTGTCATTATTATTATTATTACCTTTTGAGGTTTGAATGACAATTACTAATTCCATGCATATACTTCCTTTTATGGCTTTGCATTAGTCTTCAGAAAAGAGGCTTGAACTAGGGTTGCAATCAAGTGGAAGTGACACGAGAGTGTAGGGTTTGAGTACAATTCGATCAAGTATATGTTAAGTTTGAGTAAGCTTGATATGGTATAATTTAGGTAAGTGCTGAGTCAAGTTTCGAAGGACTCGTTTTAACTTTAAAAAATGTTGAGTGCAAAAACAACAATCAAAAGGGACAACGAAACATTGTTTGGATTTATATGTGTGTGGATGTTCAAGTTTTTGGAAAATATTGATCATGCAAAATTGGGTTTAAAGAGATTCATACTCAACCATTCTGAAAGCTAAAATAGATATTTTGAAACTTGACTTGACGTTTGCCTAGGCTAATTGAAGTTTGTAATTTATATGTGTGTGTGTGTATGTATGTATTATTCCCCTACGTTCAAAGAGAATGAGTAAGATTTTACTTAAATTGAGTTGCAAGCTCACATACGTACTGAGTTAAATGACAATGAATTTTAGTTTAAGTTTAGTTTATCTGTAACCCTAGTCTAAATAATTATTGAATACTTTGGACAAGTACATTGTTATTACAAAAAAAACACTTTGATGATATCAATTTCATCCCAAATTTATTCAAAATTGTTCGTTTTTCTTTTTTCTTTTTTTGTAAGAACTTAAATATAGATGATTAATGTAATGAATCAAATTCAATTGAGTAAATGTTGTTCATCTTTAATACCAAATCCCTATCAATCTTACAAAATTAGTTGAAAATGACATAAATAATTCTTACTTGTTAGCTGGTAATGCTTCTTACCAACATTTTCTCTAACTATTATCAAATTATAAAAGTAACCCTTTTCCTTGAGAGAAAATGTCACTCAATAAGTCAAGAATTTCAAAGTCCATGTCCACAAATTCAAAGACTTTTGAAAGTCTAGTCAATATTCTTCATGGATGGCAACCTTATGGAAAAAAAGATTGGATAGATTTTGCACTTAAAACCATTGTACTGATAACATGAGTATAACATGGCCTAAATTTTGTATAGGATTATCTTTTATTTGTTAATGTAGTTGAAAAAACATATATGATCCATAAATTAAAATAATTTATAATCGACGAGTATATTTGTTAAGAAATTCCTTTTCATATTGTAATCTAAGAAAAAAATTTTTATTTTCAATTTATGACCTTTTTTTATTTGATTTTTCACTTATATATTCGTATCTTTGCGTTAATTATGTATTAATTTATTTATATATTAATAATATGTACTAATGTTATTTTTTAATTTAAATTTTTTAATTACATTTTTATATATATTTATATGGATTTATTTGAAAGAATTTGTGTAGATTATCTGCAAGTAGGGATAAAATAATTATCATATTTTTTTTTTAAAGTTTGCAATAAATGTTGAATGCCATTGGCTAATGTACAACTCAACCCAAGAGTTAAAAATTAACCCTAGTTAAGAACCCCATTTTAAAAAGGTGTGTTAGCTCACAAAAAGGTTAAAATATTAACCAAACCCATACTTTATTTATTTTTCAGTATTTTGGCCATTTAATTTATTTTTTAGTTACAATTTTGGGCAGTTTAAAAAAGTAAATAGAACTTCTCTCCAAACTTCTCCAGGCCTTTGACAATATGGGTCACTGTACCTGGTGATTTGCATATTGTCATAGATTCAAATTTGTTCAACTTGAAGACTTTTCTTTTACTAGGTAAAAACCATACCCATTTCCTGTCTCTGTACTATTTTCATTTTTCTTTATAAAGACTTCTTTTTGTTGCTGATATTTTGCATTTTTTTTGCTTATTAAAGTTGCAGAATCTA
Source organism: Anacardium occidentale (assembly GCA_026122585.1). NCBI lineage: Eukaryota > Viridiplantae > Streptophyta > Magnoliopsida > Sapindales > Anacardiaceae > Anacardium > Anacardium occidentale. Next base: position 60,899 of record JAJEJH010000139.1, read on the forward strand.
GGGTTTCAATTTGTACTCAGTGATAGAGTTCAAGTTGCGAAATTTGATCGTTGTCAGACTGTCTGATTTTTTGTTTCTTTATCTTTGTGTTTTTACAGTAGATCCATGGTGACCCATCTTGTTTAATTTGCTATTAGTAAGGTTGATAAGTTTGGATTTTGATTGTTATGATTGGTTTTCTATATTCATCGTTCAATGTAGCTCATATATGAAGCTATGAAGTTATTATGGAAGGAAAATTTTGATTTTGATTTTGGTAAATCATGAGGGCATGTTTCATGGTGGTTTTGTTTGTCTTTAAATGGAATCAATTAGTGTTTTTTCTGATCACCTGGAGTTTTTTTTGGGAATTTTGTTGTGAATTCTTGTTAAGTTTTGCTGAAGATGAAACATTTAAAGTAAACTGGATTGTTCTAACGGGTTTATTGTTTGTATTTGTTTGAGACTGAGAAAGAAAAAGGATAATAAGAGGATATTCAGATTTTATATTTTGGAATAAAAATGAATTTTCTTGGATGTTATTTTTAGTTTGGTGAGATCATGGCATAATATTTATGCCTAACTTTGCAGTGTTAAATATTGATAAACTTGTTCTTTCGAATGCTTTGAATGGCATAATCAGTGTTTTCTATACATTCTGTAAAGGAAGATGTGATCTTGGTAAAGCTGGCTTCATAATTTTGGGAATGTGGAATTTAAAATAATAAAAGGTGTTTTGTTGCCTTGAAGCAAAGCCGATGCACTTGAATTGTTTTTTCCACACTTGGAGAGGCTATGTATCACACTGTAGAAAATTTTAATCAAAGAAGGAAACTGATGCTTTTATTTAAAGAAAGATTATGTTGTCTAGCCATTATAATGCCATTGTTTATTGAAATTCTTAGTTCTGCAGTTTGATTTCTCTAACACCATTTGTCTTGTTTGTTTTGAATTTTGTTGACATGGATTTATTCATATTGGTTGTCAGAGTATGGGTTACAGGAAGTGGTAGAAGTCAAAACAGTTTGAGAATTTAAATGAATCTTTACTTCTTTTGAAATGTTTTTTATTCACAGTTTGGATATATTCAAGTTACGATAAAGCTTCTTCCTTTTGTCATTTCTTAATTGTTTTCTTGTGTCTATTTATGCTGATCTGTAATAGTCATTGCTTAGCTTTTGGATTGTCCATATCAACCTGCAATGTGGCAGTGGTACTCTGTTATTTCTCCAGTCGGGCAAAATAAGTACCAACCACTATAGGTAAATCACTTAAGTGTCAAGTTAGTTAAACAAAACATGTAGGCATTACAGCTTTAGTTTTAAAATATATATTGCCTTATTTATTCATTTAACCAATAAAACCTTTTCAAGTTCTCATTCTTGGTTTTCAGTTATATGGTCATTAGCCATTGTAGGTTTGGTATCATTTTTTATTTCAAGATATGTTTTAGAATCTCAATAATTATGTCAATTATGTTGTTAGCTATTTTGGGTTCAATATCATTCATTTTATCTTAGGGTATGTTTCAGAATCACGATGAGAATTATGTCCACATAATATTTAGTAATGGGTTTCTTTTAAATTTTTATTTGTGTCTACATGTGCATAATATTTTAATGGTTCGCATAAATTGGATGGATTGTATGAAGGTAAAAGTGTGGAAATCGACATTGTGTTTCTTGGTGCTGAATACTATTTTTGAAATTTGAGCTAATTATGTGGAATAAAATTAGTATCCATGCAAAATTTATGTCTGATGTCATGGCTCATTTGCATGCATTAAAATGTACTCTTTGTTATTGCTTGATCTGTAAGTAGGCTTGATTAGGTAAATTGCAAGAGTGTTTAATTTTCCAGTTTGCTCAGAAGGAAACTATTGAAAACTTAGGTGGAATTAAAGGGTAAGAATCCGGTGTCTGAACTCCATACCAAAAATTTATGTCAATCTCAAGTCTTAATGTAGTATTTTTGAGTCAAATACGGAAACATGCTTATGGAAACTATTTTATCCCGGGAAGATTAAATATTTGTTCTGGTTAGTAAAATAATAAGTTACATTTTATTACCCTTGCTGATTTTTTCTGTAGCACTAGTTTGTTGATATCTTTTGATGCATTTTTCCATTTCTTTCAGGCATTAAATTATTTAAGCTACTGTCTCATCGTTCAGATTTATGAAAAACGGTTGGGCTAGATAATCTGACACTTGGTCAAAGTCTTGCTCATACCCTAATAACAAGGTGACAACAAGAATCTTACAGAGATTGAGGGAGGTTATGGATTGTAATAAAGATGAGGCAGTCAGGGCAAAGGAAATTGCTGAGAGGAAGGTCACTGAAAGGGATTATGTTGGTGCCAGGAAATATGTTTTGAAGGCTTTGTCTCTATATCCTGGGCTTGAGGGAATCTCTCAAATGTTGACTATAATTGATGTGTATGTCTCAGCAGAGAAAAAGATCAATGGGGAAGTGGATTGGTATGCTATACTTGGTACAAACCCTTGGGTTGATGATGAAACAGTGAGGAAACAATACCGAAAGCTTGCTCTGGCACTTCATCCTGACAAAAACAAGGCTACTGGGGCAGATGGGGCATTTAAGTTGGTTTCAGAGGCCTGGAGCTTGTTGTCTGATAAGGCTAAGAGATTTGCTTATAATGAGAAGTTGAATCCAAGAGTCAGGTTGAAACCTCAGTCCAAGATTAAGGTTCCATTTTCGTCACCCAGCACAAATGGCATTCATACTTCTACCAGGAAAGCATCTTCAAATGCTAGGACTCAGAACAATGCTACCCAAGGGGGCCCAGCATCAGCTCCTTCTACTAGTCAAAATCCTGGTACATTTTGGACTATTTGCAACAGATGCAAAACTCAGTATGAATATCTGAGGATGTATCTGAATCACACCCTCCTTTGCCCTAATTGTCGTGAGGCTTTTCTGGCTTTAGAGAGGCCTCCACCTCCAAATGCTTTCAAGTCTTCTAATTTGTCTTCTCGCCAGCAGCATCAGAATTCTAGACATCATAATGGGAGCAGTAATGGATATAATACTGGGGCTTTTATGGGTCATAGTTCATCTAATGACACAAACCTTCAGTGGGGTCCTTTCTCTAGAATGGCTGATGTTAATAGCAAGGTTGCATCAACTTCTACTGCCATGCAGCAGGCACATGAGAAATTGAAGAGAGAGAGTAATGAAGCATGGGCCGCAACCTCAAAAAAGATAAGAGTTAATGAAAATTACGTGAATGGGTATGTAGGAGACATGGCAAATCGAATGGCCATGGGAGACGGAGTCGGTTTGGGAAGTGTATCCGAATCTAGAAGGGGCAGTGAAGCCGAACGAACATATGGTTTTTCTGGTATTAATAACAAGTATAATAGGGAGAGAGAACTATCATTGTTTGAGATTCGTAACATGATGGTGGACAAGGCACGGAGTGAAATTTGTAAGAAACTTCAGGAGTGGAGCTCAGTAAATGCCAAGATTGCTAACGAAGAGACAGAGAAGATGAAAGAGAAAGAAAATAGGAAGCAGAAAAGTGGGGCTAATGGTGAAATGCATGATTCTATTAAAAAGAATGACTCCCACAAAAAATACCGAAACAGGGAACCTCTTTCTGGCACCTCTGATGATGATCCAGATAAACACGCTCCCGCATTGTCAATTAATGTTCCAGATTCTGATTTTCACAATTTTGACTTGGATAGAACTGAAAATTCCTTTGGAGATGACCAGGTCTGGGCTGCATATGATGATGATGATGGGATGCCTCGCTATTATGCTCGAATTCACAAGGTGATATCTTTGAAGCCATTTAAGATGCGGATCAGTTGGCTTAATTCAAGAAGCAACAGTGAACTGGGCCCTATGAACTGGATAGATTCTGGTTTTACCAAAACTTGCGGAGATTTCCGGCCTGGTAGGCATGAAATTAGCGAAACATTAAATTCTTTCTCCCACTGTGTTAAGTGGTCGAAAGGCATGCGTGGGATCATTCACATATTTCCTAGCAGAGGGGATGTCTGGGCTCTTTACAGTAACTGGTCTCCTGACTGGAATGAGCAAACTCCTGATGATGTGATACACAAATATGACATGGTGGAGGTGCTTGATCACTATAATGAGGAACAAGGTCTGTTTGTTCGACCTCTAGTTAAAGCTGCCAGTTTCAAGTCAGTGTTTCATAAGAACATGGATCCCGAGTCTGTCTGGAGAATCCCGAAAGAAGAGATGTTTCGCTTCTCTCACCAAGTTCCAGGCCACTTGCTTACAGGCCAGGAAGCTCATAATGCTCCCTTGGGAAGTTGGGAGTTAGACCCAGCAGCTATCCCTCTGGAACTCCTTCAGGTGATTACAGAAGGTAATGAAGTGCCATTGGGAGAGAATGTCAGGAAAGTTGAGGTAGATGAGTTGGGGTTAAATTGTGCAAAAGCTAGAGAAGGTGAAATAGTAGAGAATGACAAAGAAAGCCAATGATGAGATAATGGGCATGCCGGTGCTCTGATATCAGAGGCACAGCTGACATGGTAGGTGATGCAGAAAAAGCTTAAGAAATTATAATGTGGAGACTGCTGAAGATACTTGAAATTAGGTGAGTTTGCCCACCCTCTTTTTTTTTGTGTGTGCGTGTGTGTGTAAACCTCATCCAAATTGTAGAATTGGTTCCTTGTGCCATAACTATATCCAGAGGTCCAGATTTTTTGGTTCTTCTTGTTTCTGTATATCTGTGGACAGCTAAAACGTTGTTATAGAAACTTATGCACAACACCCAAAGTTCAACTCTATTTTTTTCTTGCCCAAGTTTACAGTTTATGGTTTTTGCTATACGTTAAAACACTCAAAGCTTCTTCATTAATGGTGACCATTGGAGGGAGCGAGTATATTGAAGTAGCAAAATTGCCAGAGGTAACACCATAACATCATTGAGAAGAATATGAACTTTCCATGTCAGGAGACAAAGTTGTTGCTTCCATATTCTCCCCTAAACCCATGTAGAGCCAAAGTAAGTTTCCTCTTATTATGTCAAAAATATAGGAAGAAAAGAAAATAATGAAATTAAATGTTCCCATGCAGAAAATTACAAACCTTCTATGGTTTATCAAGTGCATGCGAAAGATGATTGGTCGAGAGTAGATGCATTTCAATTAAAAAAAAAAAAAAGCTTTCTTTTATTGAGGTTAACCCCTGATTAAGGAGCCTTTACGACTTGTATGAGTCAATAGATTGAATGGGTACGCAGTCTCATTGAAGACTTTCATTTAAGTTTACCCTTTGAACGTGGAAAAAGAAACTTGGACCTAACCCTTCTTGACGCCAAAGTAAGTCTCCTCTTATTATGTTGAAAATATAGGAAGAAAATGATGAAATTAAATGCACATGTTCCTGGTAAACGAAAGATGACTTTCAAGTGGACTTGTATTTATATTGACGAAACTATGCACCTTGTTTGCCCGTATAGACAGTATTAATTTGCATGCATAAAATGATTGGATGGAAGTATAGTCAGTCAGAGAGAGCATCTGCATATCATAGAGGTTGGTGTGGCACTCTCTGATTGACTGTTGCAGCAAGAGTTGAAGAGTCTGACAGCAGCGTATGCATATGGCCTGGATTTCCAACTCTTCATCTTTCTTCACTATTAACCCTGTACATGTGAACTTTGCACTTGTCTAAATTTGACAGTATGTGATTTTTCACTTTAAACATAATCTATGACGGTTACTTTTCATTCATTCTGAGTCGGCAATGTTCTTGTGGGCACACATTTTTCACCACAAAGTCACTGCATTGATTTGACTTTAGACAATCAGAAGATTACACCAGATTACAAGGGATATCGAATCAAGAATTCTTTTTGCCTTTAAAGTGGGTTTGAAAATTTAGTGAGAAAATGATGATTTTTAAGAGAACTTTTATGTTCTAAATTAAAAGCCTTAGGAAGGGTTAGATTTGAACTAAACTTTCATAAATTTGTATGTTCTAAATTTAAGTTTAAAACCTTGGCAAGTAGATTCTGAGTTTGAGAATTCGTAAGTGATTTAACTTTTTGATATTATTATTCCTCTTTTTAACGTTACTGTTTACTAATTTAAATAGGTTTGAGTTTGTTATACTGTTTAATATTGTTGAAGGAAATTGTCATAAACTTTACATAAATGTTTTCTTTCACCCTATAAACTATATGAATCATAGGCTAGATTAATAAGTCTCAGTCTATTCTTCTCTGCAAGTTTTATATACTTCTATACCTGCATGTCTTCACTAAAGACATCTTGCAAAATGAGTTGTCAGCATGAGACGGAGAATCTTAGGAGCGCAAAGCAAATAGTGGCAGAAGACCTTGCATTGCATTGGTACTACAAGTAAGCAAAGGAAGTTTCATATGCAGATTCCTTCCACATTCAAAGAACTTTAATTATTTAGAAAATTCACCTCTGACCAAGCCAGGGCCGGTGGTCTTCTTTTCTTGTCAATTTCTTCTCGATTTTTTTCTGTTTCTTAAAACAACTTTTTTTGACAGGCAACGACTGGTGACATTCATTAGCTTCCTTGCACCGTGGCATTGAATACAAGACAAACGTGTTCCCTCTGACTAAGGCCTAATCTTATAGGGATGTTTAGGTAATTCAGAATATTTTTTTACAGAATATCATTCTTAGTCTTGCTGAAAATTGTTTATTGTCTTGTGGCTGGTAAGTGATGGGTAAAGCAAGAGACTCACATGATAAAAAAAGGGTAACTGCAGAATCTTGTATTCACATGTGCATTCATTTGGCAGAATCAGTGCAAATGTGATTTGGTTCACTTCTATGGTTGCTTGGCTTAATTATGCAATTGCCTTTCTCTTTGATTATTCTTGTTCACCATTTCCAGCCATAGATACATTAGATTATTAATATATGTATATTGTTGGAATTGACAAACATTTCGTGTATATATAATATAACTGCCACATGGGGTTTTATTGCCTAGTCAATGGATGGGAGGCCATACTACTCAGCAGGCGGGTGGAGGCCAGTGTTTCCAAGCTTGTGAATGATTCAAATTTATTCCATGAAGAGTTGTTTTAAGATTTTTCTTAAAAATAATAATCTTTGTAGAATTTTTTTTAAAAATAATACCAATTTTATTATACCTAACTCTATTTTGGGTGAACAAAGGTTCTTTTTCTTCATCCTCACTGTATGTTTACTTTATTTAATTTCATAAGACTCTCTAGATGATTCATGAATGTATGAAGGATGGCAAGATTCAGTTATTTAATTATTATCATAAAGTTTGCTATATTACATTTATTCGGTGGCCGAGGTGAACGATGAGTCGATGATGGTAATAAATTCTTTAAAAAATCATATAAAAGCATCCCTATGACTTTCACTTCCAATATTTCTTTACTATATTTCATATCTGCTTACTTTAATTCATTCATAATGAAATCCATTCTCTATTATCCCATTATTCTATTCTTTGTTGTTTGATTATTAAAAGTCACTTTATTTTTTGCCTCGGGAAATTCTCTTAATCTAGCATGGATCTCTTTCTCTCTCTCTCTCAAAAATAGACAAATATATAAAATGTTTATATAATATATGTATATCGTGAGCTTGATCAAATGTTTCATGCCCCATAATTGTTTATGTTTATTCCTTTGTCACATGAACGATATTCAAACGACATCATAACCTCATTATATATTTTTTTCATCATGGACACCATAAGTTTCTTAAGTTAAATTTAAACTATATGTATATATTTTTTAATACGCATTTATGTATTCATAAATTATAATTGAAATATGATTAAATAATTATAAATTACAAAATTAATTACTAAATAATATAATAACATATTGTCTAATTACGTGAATAAATATTCAAAAATACTTATACATAACATTGCTCTTAAAATATGTATACGATTTCCTTCTATATATTGTGTTGAATATTTGCTTTCTTCCAAGTACGTTTTAGGTATTATTTTAATCTTCGTGCATGGAATCAGCTGGTGTAGTTGGAAATATCACCAAAATTTCCAAACACACCAAATATATTAGGCAAATAGGCCTGTTTTGGTCATTGTACTGCTTGCAAGGTAATTTCTGTGGAAATTTTAGTGCAATGGGATCCTACAAAGACCCTTTCTCACACTTCCAAAATCCCCTAAACCTCCTCCTCCTCCTCTATAAATATTCCTCATTCTTTCATTTCCTCTTGCGCTTCTCCCCCGGCCACCTCTTTTTTTCTCTCTCGAAACCCTCCTTCTTTCTCTTCCAATCCCTCTTTCCTCACACCCCATTTCTCTCAATCTCAACCTCTTCCGCTTCCTTCATATTACGAAGGTATGCTTCTTTGCTTTGATTTCTTCTGTCTTTCTGTCTGTCTGTCTGTCTGTCTGTCTGTCTCTCTCTCTCTATATATATATATAAAAACTTTGCATTTTCTTCGTTTATTTTATAACGCATAATTTAATATCTTAAATCTGGTTAATATTCTATTTGATTTTTTTTTTTTTTGGGGGTTTAACGTTCATGCATGTTCTTCATCGATTTTCCGGTGACCATGCAAGACCATCGACGGTGGCAGGTGGTTTTTTGACATTTCTAGGGTAATGACCATTAGGGCATAAATTTAGAACTCGTGACCTATAACCACGCAGTCGTGATACCGGCAAAACCGGTAGACGGTTTCTTATTAACTGAAAAAAAATCAACCAACAAACAGGGGGTAGTCGTTCGTTGTCTCACTTCGAGGTGACCAACTGTCTCCACGCGATTAGACTATACAAGGTTAGCACGGTGTCTTGTGCACTTGCTTTCATCGTATCCCATCCCAGTGAGAGTGTAGTCCACGCGCCTAGGAAGGTCGATGTTGTAAACTGATGGGAAGTTTCGGTTTCGGTTACGAATTACCTTCGTTCTTGTTTTTTTTTTAATTTTTTGGAGATGTAAGCAACGACTTTTTTTTTGACCGTACACGTGTGATTGAATGTCTGTCATGGATTGACTGGTTCCGATGGGCCCATTTTTAACCCAGTTTCGGCAGTTCCTTGGTTTTTTCATCGGTCTAATGTGGAACTGACACGTAGTGTATGGTCGGTGGTAAGCACCACGTGTAGGGTAGAGATGTGGGATACACTTTAGCAAAAAAGGAGGTTGAGATGGGGCCCAAGGTGAAACAGGGGCCCATTAAAAAAAAGTACTTTGGAAGGAAACGACTTGTACCTAAAAAAACGGTTGTGATAAAAAAACCAACAAACAAACAAACGACATTTTGCATGCATAAACAATTACAAAACATAAGTGCTTTTGTTTTCCAATTCGTTTTCGTCAAACTTTTTGAGAATTTTGTACAAAAATGTCATCATTCTTACAGCTTTATTTTTTACTGTTTTTAATCATATTTTTGATTAATTAATTTGATTGATAATCGATATCAAATCAAATCAAATTCATCCGATCATCACGACTGTTTGACAGTGTCAAATACAGTTGTAAAATTAGGTGAGACTTCAACAATTGACTAAAGTAAAACAGCAGCGGTTCCAGGTAGTTTCATGGGACATGACAGTTTTGTCTTCTTCAACCGACATGGTTCCAAGGAGCAGTTTTCAGCAGTGAAATCTTTCTTCTGACGTGTCAGTCAGCCAAACGCCCTGATTTCCGATGTTACTTTTCCTTCTGACACGTCATCTTTGTCTTGTTCAAAACACATTTTTGTCTGGTTTTCGCCAAGTATTATTTTAAAGACATGTCAATTCTTTGCCTTGATTAGATCCCACGTGTAATCTTGGAACGTGTCATGCATGTATTTGGACAAGCTAGGGTTTGCCAGTGTCTCTCACTGCAGCTGCTGTCATGTTCAGTAGAAGAAACAACCACATGCCTGTGCCTTTGTCTTGATTTCCCAACGTAATTATAACATAAATAAACTTATTGATGGTTAAACAACTTCTGTTTTTCTTCGGCTGAACAACGTTGTTCATGGTCCTAGTTCATTTATTTTAATGTTTTTGGAAGGCAAAGATTATATGAGATAATCTTAAGAATTTTAAGTTTTCGATAAGTTGATTTTCTTTGATTCGAATTTAATTTATTTGAATCAAACATCAAGTTAAATTAATTTGGATCTAATTAGGACAGTGGAGCCTTGAAAAGTGACTATCTCTGTTCTGATTTGTATTAATTTGACTTAATGCACCGACCTTTGAAGTCCTTGTTTGACAAATTAAGTTCTTGATGAACTTTTGTTAATATTCAGAAGAATTAAAGATGAAATTCTGAGCATAAACAAGAGTATTTATTTCATGATCTTTTTCAGAAACGTTTTTGTCTTTTTTGCCATGTCTTGTAGACCAAAAGCGCAGTTAGAATAGAAGCTGGTTTGAATTTGACCAAGTGAAGAATAGTGATTGAGATTTCAGTTCAGAGCCCTTTATAATCAGCTAAACCTGGGGCGCTTTATATTCTCAGATAATAAGGCAAAGTTCAACCTGCAAGCAGCAATGGGGCTTGCAAGATTGCATTCCAGTAAACAGAAATTGCAGCTCATTTCAGGAGCAAAGACCGACGAGATCAATGGCAGTGGTGGCGCCATAAATCCACCCGATTCTATCGTCTCGGATATCGAATCCTATACAGCATGGATGGTAGGCTTCCATAATATGCAAAAGGTGTTGAGATTGAAGGAAGTAAATTAAATTAAACGTTGAGTTTTCATGCATGAACATGTCATCGTTGTTGTTGCAGGTGGAGCACCCGTCTGCACTGGCTGCGTTTGAACGGATGACAAAGGCAGCCAAAGGGAAGAAGATCGCTGTGTTTTTGGATTACGATGGAACTCTCTCACCCATCGTTGATGACCCTGAAAAAGCCTACATGTCCGACGAGGTAACATTTGTTCAACACAGAACTAATCCACTCAATACCGTCGTAATTCTGATTGAACTCCTTAATTTCAGATGCGTGCGGCGGTGCGTGAAGTTGCAAAATATTTTCCGACGGCCATAGTGAGCGGCAGGAGCCGAGAGAAGGTGCGTACGAATGGGTTAAATTCTACGTAAATTTATTTATTATCTATTGTCTCTGCCGGGTCACTGATGAATCTGAGTTTTCATCTTCTTGGCTCTTCAGGTGAAGCGATTTGTACAGTTGAGTAATATATACTACGCTGGAAGCCATGGAATGGACATCAAGGCACCACCGAGGCCAGCCAAGTCCTCTGATGGCAAGCATCATACCGCTACCCCCCCGGGTATGAAGGTAAGCTTCTCCTTCAATTTTTCCCTTTTTAGTTTATAATTTTTTATCCCTCAAAAACTAAATATAATGTTGTTTAATCTGCTAGGGGAGTGAAGTTGTGTTTCAGCCTGCTAAGAAATTTCTGCCTGCCATCCAAGAGGTAATTAAGCAAGTATTCTTTCTGGCGCTGGTATTTCTGATATTTTTTGAGATGATAGCGAGATAATTGAAAACTTTATATTATTTTATTTAAAAGATGTATTCTAATATGATTCCCGATACATGATTCGAACAGATTATGAAAGAGTTGGAAGAAGAAGCAAAGAAAATACAAGGAGCCAGAGTTGAAGACAATAGATTCTGTGTTTCTGTACACTTTCGACAGGTCGGACATGAGGTAAATTTTAGGAAGATTTACTGTTTCTGAATATCGTTAAACGAGAGAATCATCAACAGTCACTTAATCTCAGATTATAACTTTATTGCAGGATTACAGCATATTGCAGGAGAAAGTGAAATCAGTACTGAAAAAGTATCCAGATTTTCACTTGAGTGAGGGCAAAAAGGTAAGAAAAAAATCTGCATTAACAATAGCATAAATACAGATATATAAGATTGACCTGATATCATATAACTAGATTATTTTAAATTAAAGGTAAATAATACTTAATTATATAATAATATATTAAAAGTGATTTAAATTGGAATTGAATTCAAATTGATAATGAGTCAAATAAAAAAATCATTAGAAAGGAAAAATAAAAGTCATCAGATTAAAAAGAAGGATGATGTATGGACGATTTTTCGATGACCAAATGAAATTAAACTAATTCAAATCAAACTGATTTAGCTCAAATTTAGGTTCGATCAAATTGAATATCAAGCCTAATTAATTCAACTCAGATCTAACTTTAATCCTAATGCATGTAGTATTCCCCTTTCTATGTTGTATAATTAGATCTATTCTAATCCTGAAGTTTTTTCGCAGGTTATGGAAGTACGACCGTCCATTGAGTGGGATAAAGGTCATGCTCTTGAATATTTACTGGAAACTCTGGGCCTGAGTAATTCCAGCGATGTTCTTCCGCTTTACATAGGAGATGATCGAACTGATGAAGACGCTTTCGAGGTTATAAAGAGTAGAGGACAGGGGTTTCCCATTATTGTATCTTCAATTCCGAAGGATACCAAGGCTTCATATTCACTGGCTGATCCTTCAGAAGTATTGGCTTTCTTATTGCGTCTAGCAAGGTGGAGCAAATCTTCTGCTTCGTCAACTAGACATTTACTCAAATTTGGGGCATAGAGAATTGAGTATTTGAGTTCAGACCGAGTTTTATAATGGTCTGTGTCTGCTTCGGTATTTTATATGTATTAAAAAGACTGTACATTGTACAGGTCATCAATTAGCATTACAAACTCCTTTTTTGTTTTTAATAATGAAAAGTTGGTGGATTAGATTGAAGAATTATTTATTTCTATGTACCATGAAAGTGCAAAACCAATAAATTGCAACCTAATTTTTCATCCAAGTAAATGAGTGAATTTATGAACCCTATAGAGGGAAATGGAAAGACAGTATCAGTCTTACGTAACAATGGCGCCGAGGGAAACAGGATAGGTGATCCAATTGAATCTCAGAGTTGATAATTTCTTCAGTCGGCCGTTGTAGCGAAAATCAAGCCCTCCTGTTATGGTGACAAGAAATAGCTCAAGTGAATAAAATTGACTTGCCATAACCAATGCCAAGTGACAGACCAGATGGGACATTCAGACAGGAGACAATAGCAGAAACTAATATGTTCGGAGTCATTTCCGGAAATTTGGGAGGCCTGCTTATTTGCTGAACTTTGTTCATTTAATCTAGCTAAGATTGTAGTGCAAAGACCCTCATCTCAAAAAAGAAATCCTGAACTAGCCAGACTGCATGTAAAACCAGAAAGTCAATTGAAAATTCAATATTAATAGTGCTTCAAACCTATGAAATACACCATCCATATGGGAAGAGCTATTACCTCTGAAGCTGAGGAGGGGAAGACTGATCAGAAGAAGAAAGTTCAGAACCATCTTGGATTTTTTGCCACTCATCAACAATCTGTGATGAACTTTCATCAACATGTGATGCTTCGTCTGCACCTGAACAAAATGCTCCAAGCGAGCCAAATTCAAGCTGCTGGGCGAGAGAACCAAATTCCATGTTTTGATCATATGGACAGAGCATAACTAACGATTGTACAACGGTTCCAGAGTCAGAAACAAGGCTGGGATTGACAACTGGCAAGGAATACACACCAGATGCCACAGTTGCACAGTGGTTTATGGCGTTTGAGATAGTTGATGAAACAGTGTGAGAATGGTATGAAGGAAGACAATCATCCTCAAATGAATCCCCTGACTTATCAGAATGGTTATTGCTTTCCGTAGCCCTATCCAGTCTCCTGTTTGGCTTCTCAACTTGGTTCCAACCCTGGCCATGAGCAGCAAATGGTGGCTTTGAATTTGTATTCAGGCTTCCTTCCCTCCCAATAACATGATCCTTCCTATCACAGCCATGATGTCTCTTGTGATTCCTGTTATTTGAAGATTGTCGGCCACAAGAAGAACTCTTCTGCAGAAGAAAAACAAAATATAACCCCAATAAACTTCTCCATAGGAAAAGCAACACAGGACCCTCCATTTATAATGAACCCAGCTCAGGGCTAATAAAAATATAACATAAACAGAACATTACAGATTCATTTTTAAACAGGCATTTTGAAGCTAAGTAGGTTACTCACAGAAACAAACCATATTTAAAAAATATCAAACCAGCTCAAAAGTAATACAAAATGACCAAAAAAATATCCAGGTAGTTAAGCCTTCCATGCAATATCTCCAGTTATGTCACCTCAATTGTACAACTATTAGAGCTACATTTCTACTAACAATTCCAGAAAATTCAGCAGGAGTTTAGCAACACTTCAAGCAAGCTACTCAACCTAAATACTACACCTAACTTCAATCATTAATTAAAACCAGGCATTAAATATTCAGCATAATATGAAGACAACCACATCATCTGCAAATATACAACAGTTAAATTTGAAACCATCTTACGTGACTGGGCAGATAAGTGCCAGTACCGCTACAACATTTGGGTATTTCATCCCCATGTTCATAAACACCCACAGGCCTGTAATGGGAAAGAGGAGTGAAGCTAGGACTATAAACCCTGAGCTGTGAAAGGAGGTTAATATTCTCAGAAGGAGGTCTTCCAGTTTTATCCAATGTGAAATGATCCTGTGAGTACATTGGTGGAACCACATCAAGGTAAGAATGTAAAGGCCCATGCAGTTCAGTGCTCTGGCAAAACCGCCCATATTGCAGGTTCTGCCAGTGGCTGACAAAATCACTTTTTAGAATTTCAGTCTCGTGATGTTCAGATGGCTCCAAAGAAGCAACTTCCTTGCTAGAATTATAACTTTTGTAAAGCTTTGACTGATTATGTATTTCAGTTGTATCTAAGTTGTGATCTGATTGGTGTTGACAATTATCAAACTCTTCATCCCTATCATAATCATTTGTTGATACACTAGAGGTTCCTGTCTCAGTTGAGAGATGATACATTGGAAGCATAGTTAGAAATTGAACTCCTGTCCACACTGGGTAAAGTGTTGGCAATACCCCTAGGTTTTTCCTATCATTATGCTGTGATAGAGAACCAACAAGAGCAGAAGCAACTGGTAGGTCAGCATTTGATCCATTCACTAACGCTGGTTCATAACGAGGTATTTGATGAGTCTGAGCATATGAAGAAAAAACAGGTCCAGAAACTGAGCTTTCTACAACATCACCTGCTGTTGGAAGTGGGATCTGCGTTCTTGTGACCTCATCAGACTGAGAAGAAGCAGGATCAACTGATTCACCCTCAGTATGCCTTCCATTCCTAGACAACCCCTCCTTAGTAGGAGGGTCTTTAGGAAAAACTGACTTATTCCCATGCTTATCCCATGTTGACTTGTAAGGTCTAGAAGGAGATCCATCCCAGAACCTATCTGAAGATAATTTGGTTATTGAGGGAATAGCTAGGGAAGATACAAATCTTGGACTGGAACCACACTTAACATCACTTTCCCAAATACCTTCACAAGGAAAACTGCCAACATATATTTTTCCAATAAAACCTCCATTATTTGTAACCGTAGATGAATTTGACCCCAAAGAAAATTGCCGTATATCCTCCAGCTGTTGAGCTTGGAAACTTCTATTATTTTGATCATAATCTCTTAAAGAATGCACATTCTGCTCAAGTTGGTAACCAAGATCACTGCCCTCCTGATTCAATTCCTCTGACATCAAATTACAGTCAACTAATTTAGTAAATTCTTCCTGATTTGATGTCATTTCTATACCTTGATGATATTGAGATACTGGCAAGTGAAATAAACCTTGAGAATACGGCATCTTTGAAACACAAGGAGACCCAATAAAAGGAATATTTGTGGAAGCGGTTTCAACCAGATTCATTTCAGCATATCCCAGTGAAGATACTACAGTAGGTGGGATGGGAACTTGCATCTGAACCTGTCCATTGATATTAGACCTTGACGCCATCATGTTCACAAAATCTTGTTCTTCGTGATACATCTGCATTGTCTCAGCATCAGGGTGGCCGTCTTTTCCCATGTAACCTACGCCAGAATCATCACAATAACTATTTGAAGCACTATGAAAATCAACAGCAGAATCAATATGCTGATGGGACAAGTTCAGACTTGAAGTTGGGTGATCTTCAGTTGGAAATTTTGCACTACGTTTGTCCAAACCTTCAGGACACATATTGTGTCTCCCATCATCTGACTTTGTCGGAGCAGTCCAGCCACTGCCTGATTCTGATACAGTACTACTACTTCCTCTGAACAAAATGTCACTGGATCTATTTGTGAGTTCCGGACTAGAACATGTCCTCACAAACTGATATCTGGCATGTCCTTCATTCCTCAAGAACTCAGGTCTAGAATTTCTAGCCCTATCAGTTTGTATTTTCTCATTTGAAACATTCTGCGAACAATGATGTTTCTGATGGGACGATGCTGGATTAGTTGTATTAGTGTAAGTTTTCTGGTTCTCAGTACGAGAAACAGAAGATACATTACCAGTCCTAGACATCCATGCCACAGAATGTTTACCATGCTGGGAAGAATCACAAAGTTGTGTGAGGGAAGAACAACTACCTGTCATCTCAGATTTATAACTAGCAGATTTTTCTGTCACTTCATCCCTGGTGCTACTTAAACCAAAGCTGAATCTATCAGACCTATCAATCTTATTCAGGTTACCAGATTGCGGACCATAGAGATCAGGACTGGAAGCATCAGAGAGATAGCCTTTCCCATGTCTCTCCCATGTGTTCTTGAAAAACCAGTTCAGTTCAGCAATTAGATTCTCTTTTGGACATTCAAGTAACCTTGCCAGTCGCTGAGCTCCAAAAGAAAATGCACTACAAATCCTAAAGAAGTTACCTGAAGAGAAACTTAGAAATGGATAATTAGATCCTCTGTTGAAAATATACATGTCGACATCAATCAACTGTTTCTTAAAAAGTAATGGCATTATTGAATTTGTTAAGATCCTGCATTGGGCCTGTAGGGCCATGTGCATGAGCATTCAACTCAACCTAGAAGCAGTCTACCAGTCCAGGCTGAATCCCAATTTGGAGGCTCTAGTTTAGGCCACTAAAACTTGAATAGGAAAGATTGAATGGGACTATGTAACTGCACCCAGAAGCTTAAATATCAATATTCCTGGTACAACTAACCTGTTCTTAAACAAACATACCTCGTTAAATCACTCCACCTTTACTCTTTTACTAAACATTAAGGAAATAAGTACTGATATATGATTAAATGCATTTAATCCTATAACAAATAAATATTGCCATGCTTGATTACATAACTAGCCCTCCAACTCATCATAACAATTTATTGCATTACAACTGCCAGCTAGTATTTAAATAAATTGCCAAATTTATAATATGCTTAGCAATGAAACCACTTATCAAAAATATCATATCAATCAGAACCACAGCCAAACCAGAAGAATCAGAAATTCAAAAGAAATAATAAAAAATTAGAAATGTACCCATTTGGTTCTAGAAGGCCACTGAGGAAAAGCAGCAATAGAAGAAATGGCTTATCTTTCAATTCTATATAGAACTCCATAATGAAAAGTTCATGTTTTCTCTATACATGAGAGGATAAACAAATGCATTTGGTTCACATATATCAACATCCTCAGTACATTCATGCAAAATATGCACATTAGAAAAATTATTTCTAAAAAGACCAACAATTTTGTCAACAAGAGTTAGCAACAGAAATAGAAAACAGTTGCAGGTTATGTATATAATTCATATTAAATACCTTTACTAACACTACGCCCAAGATTGTTGTTTACACGCAATGGATCAATGATATTAAAATGTTTCAAACTGAAGGGCTGTTGTAGATTCTCCTGGCCATGAGGTAAAACAGCATAAACAGATGCACATGCAAAAACCAATTTGCTTAGTGATGACTCTCCACCATCATTTCTTGGAGGATCCGCTGTAGTACATTATATAAAAAAAAATAAAACTTGATCATCACCAAAAACTTAGTATGGTCATTGTTAAAATAGGTGCTGACATAAGTATGGGTCCACGTATACCAGCCATGTTAGGGTGTGAACTAATTGGCACTGGGCCCTGCAGACTAAGGCAAAATTTATGCCAATCAAAACTGCCAAAGAACTCTAGAAAACGATAAAGAACCTGCACAGCAGATATGAAAGTATTAGATATAACCACAAACAAACAGATAGATGCACAAAATTAATGAATACAACTACTTTCACCTCAAGAGGTCCAGCAAATGAATTATTGTAAACATGAAATATGTACAAAACCAAGGTCTCCAATGCATAAGTTGAAATAAGGCCATGATGAGATCCCAAGAGACGGCTCTCATAGTAACACCAAGCTTTAATCAATATTATGCTGCGCTTGAATAGATGACTATGGTTTATCAAGTTATCAATCTATAAAAAAGAGAATAGTTAGTTTGTCAAAAGTGGTACTAGTGAGACAAAAAGAGTATACTTAAGAATTCACAAATAACAAGAACAATATCACACCTCCTCAAAGAAGCAAAGTGTACATAAACCACCAAGCTGGTTAATAGAGATGTCTACTACAACATTTTCTACGAGGCACTTTATTATTTTCACCTACAAATAGATGAAAAATTGTTGAGAATACAAAAAAGAGAATATCTTAAGGATGCTAATATATATCACAATAAAGGAATAAAAATCATCGCAGCATCATAAAATTGAAAGACAAATGGGCACCCATAAACACATAAGCCTGAATTAAATATATGCAAAAGATTAAAAAAAAAAAACCAATGGTAATGAACTAAATCAAGCTTTACTGAAGAGAACAATCAAATATCAATTTCATTTTTAAAAGGCAGAAAAACACATAAGCATATATACATTAATTAACCACGTGCAAAAGATGAAAAAACCTAATGATAATTAAATTAAATCAAGCTTTACAGAAGAGAACACTTACATACCAATTTTATTTCTGAAAAAGGCAACTAATTGCAGAACAAGAGAAGAAAGCTTTTCAAGATGGAAGAAACCACAAGAACCGGGAAAATTATGTTCAAATCATAAGTGGAACCAAATGAGTGATAAAAAGAATAGTAGGGGATTAGTGGTTGACATCAAACAGAAAAGACATTAATATATTCATAATGCACTTTCCACCTTGTAAACACTCCCGCTCCCTCCCTCCAACTGGCACCACAATTGGTAAGAGAATGAGATCCTGAATTAATTGCCTAATATACAGAACTTTTTTACTAGCTCTATTCAAATCCAGTCCTAAACCTTCCTTAGGTCAGAAAAGTGAAACTTTTTTAGGAAGGGGCGGACACTATTAAACTTGGAAAATTATAAAAGAAAAAACATGAACAGTGCTTCAACTGACTTATCCAAACTGCCAATTGTAATTTCAAATAAGAGAAAAGACAAATTGCTCAAGTACATGAGACAGAAGTTCAATCAACAATGAAATGAAGAAATATCAGGTAACTAAACACAACATACCTCTGCATTTATGCAATGAACATCTTTCACATGGAACTCAGCGTTCTCATTGTTCTCTTCACTCTTTAAAATTTCTTGTACTTTACTTGCCCAGTTGTCCCTCAAACTTGGATTGTTACTGAATACTGTTAAATCAATGTCTCCGTCAGGTAGATAAGTCTTTAGAGGCACTGACCCAAAGATGAAAACCTGCATTTAGAGACAAAGTGAAAATCTCCACAAAGCAAAAAAAAAATGCGGATAATTTGTTCTTCAAAACCAATCAGCAGGTAAATTAAAGTTTTTACCTCACATGGAAAGCACTTCTTGATTAGGCATTTCACATATCTGGCCAAAGCATGTCTTCTATCCTCAGAGGACTGGTTTGGCTGTATGCAAGCAATAAGTTCTGCAGTCCTCTCTTCAGCACGTGACAATCTCTCCTGATCAAGCAGTTGAAACACAGAGGCCATTTTGCCAGGCAAGAGCCCATTAGGAGAAAAGTTGTTTGGCAACATCAAGCCTTCACGACCATCCATGCAATATTTTGAAATCCTGTGTTTTATGCAATCCTGTCCGTCAAAAAACCTCCCTATCTAAAAACCATATCCGTGCGAAAAGAAGTAGGAAAAAGAGCATTAGAAAGAGATATCCCAGTTTAAGCAAATGAGAACCATATTCAACTTTAAGCTGATCTCACAGACATAATAACCAAAATGGAAACATTTTAATACCATAACTTTCTCTTATAGCTAGTAAAAAAGGATAAAAGAAAATAAGCAAACACGAGAGACATAGGAAAGAAGTACATTTAAATTACAGGTAGCTAAATGTTAACATGTTAAACTGAAAAGGAAATTTGAATGACCAGAAAAAAGAAAAAAAAAAAAACAAAAACAAAGGCTTGTATGAGAAGAGGTTTACTTTTGTCAAGTACAATTTATCTGCTAAATAAAGCATTAAACTGAAACTTTATAGAAGTAGCCCATCACATGCTGCATTATGAATTTTCCATATTTCCTACTCTGGATGGAGAAAACTTTTGAAGTTCTACACGCTAGAATCCCCAAACTCTATTTTAAACAAGACAATTTAATTAAATATAAATAACCTGGAGTACAAGCTTCAATATACACTACTTTCCATAACTAAACCAGCAGCAAGCAAAACATTCTATATGAAGTCAATCACTCTTGAATCAAAAAGATAACCAGTACAGATATCAAATGCAGCAAAATTAACAGCGGTTAAATCACTCTACACACTTATCGTTTACACCAACACAGACTTTGAAAAACGTTAAATGCAGCTTTACGCAAGCTTAAGAACTACCGTTTACATGAATAAATCCACTAGTCACTTCGTGTCCAGAAGAAATGCTCTGTTTGGCTACTGACAAGTGCAAGGAAATAAAAAAGAACTCATAATCATCAACACTTTGCATTAAAGAAATACTCTCACAAGCTCAATTAAGCCTCGCAACAAACTACGTGGCTCGAATACTTCAATATAAACCTTAACCTAAAACTTCATGAAGCCAAACAGACTCTAGCAATCGTAACTACGAAACAGAAGCTTCGGCATTCATGGAAGCAGAGAATCCAAGTACGAAGAACAAATAAAATATCTAGTTCAAATTTAAACCTGTTAAAATTGATGAAATGGTTAGGCTTAGGCCGAGGCTGATCCGATCAAAGTTCTGTTGTTCAGTTGTTCTTTTTGGTTCATGACGGAAATGTTTAATTTTAGATGAAGAAAATGGGTTGAGATTTAGTTGAGTATTTATATGTTATGACTTCCGTGAAGGAAAATGATGGATTTTTGTAATGCAGAGTATGTACTCTTCCATTCCATGTAACAGAATATTGGTGGGTAACGAGATTTGAGTCCAGCTGAATCTAAATAAGAGGCCGTTTATGGTCTGATTCAAATCTACAAATTTTAGTCCGTGCTCGGTCCAATTCGCTCTGAGGTCTTGAGCACTCACGTGGCTAAGCTTCAAATTACGGTTTTTAATTTTTCCGTCTATGATTATAGATTTGAGTTAACTCAGTTTAAAGTTTTAATATGAATTTAATTTATTCAAATCGAATATTAAACTAAACCTAAATTGATTCAACTCAGATCTAATTTTATTAAGAGTTACAAACTAACATATCATTTTTTCAGTGAATAATTTAATTATTTCTTTATTTTTATTTGTTATCAAATTCAAAAAAGTAAAATATTATTAAAAAATCCACAGATTTTTTTAAATTTTCTTATTTTTTCATAATTTTTTAGATAATTATTATTAACTCAAATAAATTAAATTTAAACTCAAGATAATTATTTTAAATTTAAATTGAGTTCATACTAGTTTTTATTTGAATTCGAATAGACTCAAATCAGGGATTTAGTTTGGTTGAAACGAGAAGTCTTTTCCTAATTGAAATCATTTAAGGGGTGGTTAATATAAATGACTGCATGTCAAACTACGTCGTTTGCATGATTTTTAAGAGGCCAAAATCCATAGAGCGGAGGAGCCTATTGCAAAAGTGGGCCTGAATCTATCAGCCTTTCCTGAATATTTAATAAACAATATTTACTATTTATAAATTTAGTAGCTCAAAATTGATGATTTTTTCTCAATTTTTAACGTTCGCCTTCGAGGGTTTGAGTTTAATCGAACATTAAATTAAAGTCTGAATAACTCAGAATGAATCCACTCCTAAAGGAGGATGTTAAGTTTTGTTTTTTTTTTTTTTTGATAATTCGAAAATTTTTACTCATATCAATCGATCAATTCTAATTGATCCGATAGTTTAAATTTAAAAACTTGTGACCACTTAAACCCTCAATCACAGACCAAATAAATTAAGAAATCATAACCGAAGACCACTATAGTTTAAATTCTGATTACTATCTTAAATGATCAAGATTGTTATCGCTAAACCAAATCTTAGAGGTCAATATTAAATGTTTTTGACCCTCTTACTTTTTATTCTTAGATTTGTTCTAAAAAAATCGGTACTTAAAATAAAAAATCTATCTTCTATTCGTAATTTCTTGCCTAACTTCTTAAAAAGAAAAAAAAGACAGAAATTCCATGTACAAGATTTTCCGTGCCTTTACGTGTAGCATCTAACTTACTCAAAGGTCACATCTTTTTCTTTAAAAAGGCAAATGAGAAAATATACGAAAATATACATAAATAAACATAATAAATACAATAAAACTCATTAAAATCACATGTACAGGCATGAATATAAATATATATATATATATATATATATATATAAATATTAATATATTATTACGAAATTAAATATTTTTTAAATTAAAAAAAACTACAAAATTTATGAATTTTTATCTATATAGATTCCATCGTTTTCAATCGAAACCTAATCTAAATTTATTTTTTGACCATTTCTAGAATTGGACCATCTCATGATTTATGGTCACAATTAACGAAAAGAGGAATTTGGTCACTCAGTCCCTCACTACAACTAATTTTTTTTTTTTCCAGAATATTCTAAGTAATTTGGCTTATTCTATAATGCTGAGAGGCTGACAGCTGAAAGAACGAAGAAAACAAGAGACCATTCAACATTTTCCCTCTATACTCTTTCAATCGTATCTAAAAGCTCCACTGAGTTTATCTTTAATTCCGCCAAAAAGCCCGCCATCGTCATCATCATCATGTAACAAGGATAGGATCCGAATTAAACGATGTATTATAAATAAATATTAATTAATTAATATTATTATATTATTAAATAATTTTTAAATATAATAACACATTAATTTATTTATATCAATTAATATTTATTATTTATCTTGTCAATAAATTATATTAAATTAAAAATATTAATAATTAATTAATTGTATATTTTTTTAATTTTTATGGATTAAATTGATCTATAAGCCTTTTCAAGAGACCCCATCACAACTTATTATGATTGCGATATTTGATATAACTCGTAAATTTATAAATTGTATCAAAATAATGAGTCGTTTGGGCCTATAGGCTAACACGACCCCATCACAACCTTTTTTCTATGTTAAGGATGGATTCAATCAAAATCAAATATAGAGTTAACTTAAACTTATATCAAATCTACAATAATCAATTTGAATTCAAATTTATTATAATTTGTGTATAGTATCACTAAAGGGCTATTAACGGAATGATTAATATTGTAACGTCGAATTTAAATAGAATCAGTTCGGATCAAATTCACTTTACTTTACTCTTGCATGATAATCAATGCAAGTAACCAATAAATTAATGTTGGCAATCCGAGTTTGCGGGATGCCATTTGTTTTGGAGTGAGCAAGAAAGAGGTTTGATTGGTGGCTTTTAGTAAAAAAAAAAAAAAGGAACTTTTGTGGTTCTTTGCTGAGTTGAAAATTAACACTAATTGAGATAATTAATAGTTTAATTAAACTGATTAATAATCTTCTCTAATTGGTGTCAATAGTGGGGGCAGAAAAGAGAAATCCTCTAACACATGTACAAGTAGTTACAAGCACTAAGATTTGGAGAGATTGAACACCACCACTAAGTTAATTAAATAGGAGTTAGTGGATGCACCCTTGGACTTGCAATGCACAAGAATCTTGGTTATGTTCCTACAAAGAATTAGGGCTGAATTTGAATCAAATTGAAAGCAAGCATATGTATGTTTATGTTCGATTTGTTTATTTAGGACATAATTCACATTTAATTCATGTTCGTCGAATACAAATAAGAGATGTTTGAATTTGTATTTACAAAAAATGATATAATTTATGTTTGATTTGGTTCGTGTTCATCATTATATAAAAAAACACGAACATGTTTGTTTTTTGCTAAATACGAACATATTCGTTTTTGCATAAAAGGGTCATTTTTAAATATATTAATTACTATATAGTGTTTTTTTATTTTTTATTGTTTATATAAAATATTTATATTTATATTTCTTTATTGAGAAATCTAAATCTAAATAAATCGAATCACAAACTTTCTTATACATATATCAGAGAATATATATTATTTTTTACTTATATTGTATCGTATTGTACAATACAAATTATGTATCATATAATACTAATAATTATAACAGACTTGATTCAAACCTCAATAATTATAAAATTTTACAAAACAACATAACCTATTTCATTGTTGATGATTTGATCGAACTAACTCAATGGTCGAATAACAAATTTTAGCCTTAATCCATACCAAATCGATCGTTTTCTTTTTTAATCAAATCAACTATTCTGATTTAGATTTTAGAACATTGTTTAGGAAAGTTCATTGGCTTTTCAATAACAAATATATCTTTGGGATGGTGGGATTGCCTTTGATCATGATTTCTTGTGTGTGATCACGAAAATACCACAAAATTGCTTTCAAATTAAGCACATAAAATTATTGTACCATGTGGAGATCCCTAGCTACGGCTCAATTAAGATTTTTGTTCTGTTAGGTATTTAAATTATATTTTTGTAAATATTCTTTTAATATGGTGGTTTTTTTTAATTATATATGGAAATTAGTGTTCTTGAATAAGGAAAGATTCGGCCGAATCAATTTTATTATGTAAAATTCCACACAATTTTATACGGAGACCACTTCTGCTTTGATATTTTAATAAACTTTTATTAATTTACAAAATGTATTTAACTTTACATTCTATGAAAGGACACTTGTTAATTCATGTTTTAGGGGCCGCTCTGAATCGGTTTAGACTTAATTTAGTATTCGGTTTAAACAAACCGAGCTTGAATTATAGAAAGATTAGCTCAACTTAAGATTGATATGTAGTGAAAATTGGAGACGAGAAAGAAAATATAGTTTCGAGGCGTGTTAAGAATAATTTTCACCCCTCTTTAACGTGCAAATTGCGATTATCCTCCAAGAATACTATCCGATGCAGAAAAAATAATCGAATGTTATATTTATCACTTGTTATCTATAAATATTTAGACTCTTGGGTAGAGATTAAGTTAAAATAAGATAGTTTAACGACCTATCGTAAATAAAAAAATTTTAACAAAATAAATTCCTTTTTAAAATATCTACGAATTTTATCGTAATGATGTTATGTCAATTTGTTTAATTTATGATTTTTTTATTATCCGATAATTCTTTTTTTTTATATTATTATTTACTGATTCAGACAAATTTAGTTTAAGTTAACCCTTGTTCCGAACCTACCCAAAATCATCTTATATGTTTTGTAAACAAGTCTAGGTATGTTAAATTTTATTATTATATATCGAATACATAATATTTTATATAATAAAATAAAATGATATAACACATCAAAAACGACAATAATATATTATCATATAATTAATTAATATAATTTTAATCGTAAGAGATTCGTTTGTTGTGAAGATCTCTTTCAATGTCAATTCAGAGACACTTTTCTTAAGATATAAAATAAACAAGATGATGAAAGGTTCCTCTTAATTGGGTACAAGTAATCTCCAAGAAGGAGGCATAAATTAGGTTTTTAAGTGGTGGGAAATTGAATTCTATTCTTTCTCTTAAGTCTCAAGTGCTCAAATATAAAATGCTAGATCCCAAGACAAAAAATTGACACCTGTTGACAATTGAAGCACTAAAACTTTGGTTTAAACATTTTGATTCCAAAACCTGTCACACTGAATCTGGACAATTGGTGAGTGACCACATGAAACCTTAGCTTTACAAAGTGATTGGATTCGAATGAAGTTGAATTTAGAAAATTGATTTTAAATTTAGATTCGAACTCAACGAGTTTTGAAGGAGAGAAATTCGAATTAAATACTTAATCATTTAGATTAAAATGACATCATTTTAATTTTCAATAACACACAAAATGATATCATTTTGTTATACTTAAAATAATATTGTTGTACTATATTTTCATAATATAACTATAATTCAAAACGATTACTAGAGTTTGAGCTCGATCTCATTTCTTTATATTTTAATTTGAGCTCGATCAAGTTGAGTTAACAATTGAGTTTGAATTAGTTCAAATCGAATGTAATATCATATAATAGAATGATTTAATTATTAATTTTATTGTCAAACTAAGATTTGGTCCCTAATATTTTATTAAATATACTTTTTCATCCTAGTTTATTTTAATTCTAAAGATTAATAATTATAAAAAATAAAATTCATTAGAATATGATGCTTAATAATTGATCCCTAGGGTTTGGCCATAAAAACTTTAAAGTCTATAAAAATATAAAAGTAACACTTAAGTCCCATTAAGGAGTTGTTTAAAGAATTCTTGTAAAAGACTAAAATACCTATAATTCAACAAAATTTACAGAATTTCTCCTTTAATAGAATGGCTCAACTCATTCTAAATTGAGTCGAGCTTAAGTGGCTCGAGTTTTGATCTCAAGCTAGAGTTACTAGGCTTGGCAGCTCGCTAGAGCTTGTGAGCTTGGTTAAACCTTTTCAGCTTAGGTTGGTTCAAGGCAGTAGAAATGAAGTTAGGTCAAAAAATTTTCGACCCTAATTCATTGTCTTCTTTATCGCATATTCACACTCATTTATTTGAAGTTTCAGTTTCATTCACTGATTTTGTTTAGATTGACTCGGCTCAATTGTACCCTTAAAGCATGACTTTTATATTCCATTGGACCTAATGATATGATTACTGACTAAACCTTAGGGACCAAAATGTAATTGACTCCCCTTCAAATCCATAACCAAAGCATTTCACCTTTGACCCCTGAAAATTATAGGACAGTACAAGAACATTTGGCAAAAAAGTGTGCTGAGAAATGAAAACAACCCTTAACTAGAACGCAACAACTTCAGGACTTTTATGACCAGAGACAAGGACAAGCTTTTTGCATACCCAATTAAAGGTAATACAAATTCATACTTGGGAAAAAAAGGTGAAGAAAGTAGCAGTTTGATTGATGAATGGGACTGGTGAAATTGGCTTGGGGCCAACAATAATTTGACCAGTGTAAAAGGCTCACCTCTAACTGTTCATGCAATTTAATGTAAGGAATTGAAAGGGATTGAATTAGTATAGGCTGAAAGCAAGAAAAGGGTGTGGCTGATTGAGGGCCCAGAAATAAAGGCAGAAGCAGAAAGCAGAAAGCAGAAGCAGAAGCATTGTGCCTGATGCAATTTCTAGTGTCTACTTGGAGAAAGAAAGACAAGACAATATTGTGGATGGCCTCCCATACTGACATCTCATTCATATTGGTTTATGGGGCTGCCCAATAAATTCTTCTGCTCTGCAATGAAACTTGGTTGGGATGTCATTTTTTTATATTGTTTAAGATTGAGAAATTATTGAAATTTGAAAGATAACTACTTTTTTTTTTTTAATTTGAGGCTAGCAAATTGAGGAGGATGTAGAGAGCACCACATGAATGAATAATTTTGGTCTTGAGGCATATCCATAAAGAGGACCAAGCTTAGCCAGCTTTGCTCATGTGGGATGAGCTCGAGTCGAGTGCCAGCTAGGGTTCTTGGCTTGGCTTATTTGGAAATCAAACTAGACTTAAGATGGGAAAGTTAAGTTCAATTCGATTTAACTTATAAACTAATCATTTGGTTTAGCTCAATTCAAGCTCGAATAAAATTTGAATCGAATTGAGTTAAACAATTAACAAAACATTATTATTTTATTATTATTATTAAAAAATGGTATTTTAATCATGGGAAAAATGATGTCATGTAAATTGTTAAAACGATATTATTTTGACTATTATTACAATAAGTTATGAATACGAGTTAAGCTTTCAAACTCCACCCAAGTAAGACTCAATCTTTCCTAAATTCTAGCTTAACAAACTCCAGCAATCCCATTATGCATTCAAGCCGAACTCAAGTCAACTCATATTCTAATAAGGTTCAACTTGAACTTGATGCAAATCTAGAATCGCAAACTCGAGCCAACTCAAATGGTAAACAATAATATTGAAAAAGACAACAAGTAACTAGACAAAAGAAGAATTGTCAAAAAAGAGTCATAAAAAAAAATAGTTTCAATGAAGAATCATTGTCAGATCTTTGAACTCGAGTCAAACTATCAAATTGGAGCTTCAGCTCAAATTTGGTTTTTTTCAACTGATGATAGAGTCGAGTTTGAGTCAACTTAACTTTAATACACTCCTAATTCAAACCCATTACTCTTTACCTAAAACCATAAATAAAATTAATCTAAACAATGTTAGATTCTTCTCAAAGATTAGATTTCAATTGGATGGTCATCCCCCAATTCAAATATAAGTATAATTATAGGATCTTGAGTCAAATTATTTAAAATTTAATATGTGTTGTATTTGTTTATTAGGTAGATTCGAATTGAATTAATTTGAGTTCGAATCTATATTTAGTGCGAATAAACTAAATTCAAACTAAAACTCCAATTTAATTTAAAGGTTTATTACCATTGCGCACAAGTCTCTTCTTCTCATACAATTCTTCTTCGTTAATTTTCTTTCCTCTTTTACAATTCTTTTTTTTTTAGTCATAACTATTCATCGTTCGAGCTAGTTTAAGTTCAAGTTGATAAATTTATATTTGAGTCAAACTTAAACTAATTTTTGTTTGGATTAGACTTGCTCGAATCTACCCTTGACCTTTTCATAATTAATGGTATCTATTTGTTTTATATAAGAATGGTGTCTAAATTAAAAATTTTAATTTATTATTACTTACACCAATTTAAAACTATAATTATATCCTTAAATTATTGTTAATTATTGATTATATATGGATTATATTATAATTATTTAATATTATTGGTAGGTTAGATAATTAAGTATATTAAAGTTTTAATTGAGTAAATAACAAAGTCCCACCCATTGTTTGGCTTAAAAGCCCTTCTTCACCCCAAGATAGTGTCTATAACACTTTTTCATTCAAAATGAAATTCTGTTAAAGAAAAAAAGAACCTGACATAGTGTTATGAATTAAAATTATCATTTTATCCCTATTATTTCATTTTTTAAAATTATTATATGACCTCAAACAAAAAATTAGATTGTATTTTACCAGTGTATGATTGTATGTTTAGGGGGTTATCTTAATTTTTGTAAATATTAGGAATGTTAATGGAAATTTTTAAGGGGTTTGGAAATTTGAATATTTAAAAAAATGACAATTACACTCTCAAATAATTAAACAAAATACACTAAATCAGAAATATAGATATCATATTATAAACTATTTGGGTAATACTAATAGTTTTAAAATATATGAGGTTAATAAGATAATTTTTTAAGTAAAAAAAGGGAAACATATTCATTTGCCTCTTAAAAGTTAAAAAAATTGACATTCGCATGTCCAAAATATTTTAAGCCTTGGGGGTGACAAGGTGGGATTAGAGTTATATTTTAACTGAATATATTTAGGTTCATTTTTGAGTTTAGTTCGAATAAATTTGAAACAAACTACTTAAACCCAAACATGAATATGAACCCGAACTATGATTTTAAAAATTTATATATACAAACTCTAACACAAATCGTATAAACCAAATATAAATATGAACCCGAACTTAAATTAAAAAATTTTAATTATATTTTATTAATTATAATTTTTAATGAAATATAAATATGAACTATACGAACTAAATATGAACATAAACACAAATATAAACCGAATACGAATCCACCTCTTAAACTTGAACCTGAATCTAAACTTTACTATAAAAAATTTAACAAATACGAATCGAATCTAAAATGAACGAACCGAACACAAACATATACACATATATTCATGTTTAGTTCAGTTCGAATTTAACCCTAGGTGGGATTGTGCGGTGGTGAAGAAATGACACCAATATTAGGGTTTTTAAAAATTTTAAAAACTGATTTATAAGTTTTTAAACTCTTTTAAAAGTTTAAACCATCATATTTGAAATATTTGGATATAATTTGTAAAATCCTTACAATTGAGGATAAAACATAAACAGAAATAGATTTATTCCTAACCCATCACCTCTCTCGGATATACTAAACTCTTAAACATAAAATTACCCTTAAAATTCTATAATTATTATAAATATTATATTAATTTTCTATAAAAATGAAGAAGAGGAAGAGAATAACTTTTTCCTTAGGGGTAGGGAAAAAACGTGAATTCCTTAACACCTTTGTGTTAAGGTCGAGTTGAGAACAGAAAAAAAGATTCTTTCAAAAGAACGAAATTAACGTATTCGACCGTTATTCGTCTTATACTCGTTCCTTCGAATATAAAGTGAACTATTATTATTTATATTATTATGTGAGAATATAACAATGGATGGAATATTTTCTAGCATATAACATTTTTTTTATTGGTAAATGTGAGATATATATGATATCATTATTACGATGGTTTTAAAACTCCCAACTAGATTTTTGGGGTTCAATTAATTTGATTGAAACTCGACGGTCATAAAAGTTTTGAATAACGGTTTAATAAATTTCGATTTAATTAATGAATCATAATTCGATAGAAAAATTGCTCACGATCACTATGTAAATAAGTTGTCGAAAGCAATAAAATCTCTTAGTAATTTTATATGTGAATAGTAATTAATGCTTATGAGCAGAGACATACAATTTAAAGAAGTTGAGTTGTTACAAGGATGATTTGGTAATTTAAGTTCATAATGTCTATAATGGCTTTACTGTAAATAAGTTGATTATTATGGAAGTTTAATGAGGAAACAAAGTAATTAAGTGAACTTTTATTAATTTTCAATACGAGCCTCTAAAAGTTATTGGATGGTGAAGTAGACAATCTTTCAGATGGATCATTGGTTATACATAAGTTTAAACGGTTAAAAATTATGAGATATCCACTTATTCAAAGTTTGAAAAAGACGTGAATTATATTAGGCCACAGGCTCGAGTGCGTTCCCTCGATAGCAAAAAAAAAAAAAAAAACAATTAACACAATTTATTATCCATTGGCACCACACTAATTGTTGTAAGAAATTAGTAGCTTCTTTTAATAGTGTGAGTCTCATTTCCATAGAGGGCATTATTATTTCCATTTAATTTTCATTTGACAAAAACAAGATGTTTTTCCACAAGACATTTATTCAATAAAATTACAAAAACTGCATAGAATTATAAGATGAGTAGTGGGCCTGACAGACGGTGGTTTACCCTATAGCTTATGTTAGTGGTTCGAGTCTGTTTATCTCTAATTTGAGTTTAAATGAAAGATTGCGTATTAAAAACTTGTGTGTTTTATCGTATTTCAACGCTTTTATATCTTCTATAAACTTCGACAAAGCTATCCGTCTTAAACAAATTATAATTAACGCATTTTTGCCTTACAAACTCAATGAACTTTTGTAATTGTTATTCTTATAATTCTATGCAATTTTTGTAATCTTATTGAATAAATGTCTTGTGGAAAAACATCATGTTTTTTGTCATATGAAAATTAAATGGAAATAATAATGCCCTCCACGGAAAATGAGACTCATTCTATTAAAAGAAGCTCCTAATTTCCTACAACATTAGTGTAATGCCATTGGATAATAAATTCTATTGATTATATATATAGCTATCGAGGGAACGCACTTGAGCCTGTGGCCTAATATAATTTACTTATCTTTTTTAAACTTTAAATAAAATAATATCTTATAATTGTCAACTGTTTAAATCAATGTATAACCAATGATCCGTCTGAAAGTTCATCCCTTTCACCATTCAATGATTTTTAGAGGCTCGTACTAATATATATATATATATATATATATATAAAGATGGATTTTAACTAAATTGAAATAAAAAAATATTAATTTAAATTTGATTTATTTGATTTGATAAGTTTATCGAGAAATATCGAGAAATTATCAACATCTATATATTTTGTATATATAAATATATTGTTAATTTTTGAAGATTAAATTAAATTAAATTTTGAGCTTAGATTAAGGCTAACCTTGGTGTGTTTGGCATGACCAAGTGAATTTTATTTTTTATTTTAATATTTTGAAATTGCAATATAAAAGAACCGATGCACGCGAAGCTCAAGATTGTAAAGCGCGTCACGTGCATCTGACCTTCCAAGCACGTTTCCGCGGCAGACTTAATGTAATTAGGCCAACAAAACATTCTAACTCTCTTACTAAACGCGTGGGTTTCATCTCGAAACTTTATCCAGAACCGTGCTATTATACGCCTTTTTGCGGTAAGGATGCTTGGCGCTTGCTCAAGCTTCAATCAAATTGTACTTGTTTTTTATCTTAGAAAAGCTCTTTGGGCTGAGAACAAAAGAGATTGCTTTGCACGTATCCCTCTCAAGCGCGTGGTGACGGCTCTTGTATTGCCCGTGTGGGGTCACACGAGTAATGAAGCAATGGATTTGTATATTTAATATATTATTCAAACAAAAAAATTTAAATAAAATCGAAATAAATACATGTAAATGCAAGTATTTATTTAATTAGATAGTTTTGAATTATAAATAAATAAATTATTAATTGAGAGATATAAATTATTATTATTATTATTATTATTATAGTTTTTATTTGATAGTATATATATATTTTTTTAAATTTAGCTCATTAATTTAACAAAAATTAATGAAAAATAATATTAAGGTTTTAATTATTTATATTCTAAATTTAATTATAATTAAAAAAAAAAAGCCGATACGAATTTAACTTAAATTGACCCCTTGATCGAAGGTATGAGGCTCGGGTATGTAAGAAACAATTCACCAATTAAGAGCAAGGGCATTTTCGTCAGAAGGACAAGTGGTAAGAAGAAGACAAAAGAATGGCACATCTGTAAATAAGTAAAACCCAGGGTGATATTCAGAAAAAGCTAGAATACAAAACAGAAATGGTTATTTATAAGAAATGATATTTGTAGTTGGTGTTGGTGTTTTTATGGATTTCAGTCAGGTGATGAGAATGAGATGATAGAAAAAAGAAGACTCTTTCTTGTTCTTCTTCTACTTCTTGTTCTTGTTTTATAGAAACAAACTGAAAAAGCTATACGGGTTTCTGAGAATAAAATCTACACGCAGAAGCTGAGAGGCAAAAATGAATGGCAATGATAATAGAAATAATGGAAACACGTTTGGAGGAGCTGATGAAAGTGAGTATATTAGAAGACATCATACACACGATGTGGCTGATCATCAGTGTAGTTCTGTTCTCACCAAGCACATCAGAGCTCCTGTTCATCTGGTAATATGTTTTTTTTATTTTATTTATTGACTTTTGCGTGTGTTATTTTTTAAAAAAGATTTTGTATATGAATGTTTGAAGAGTTCATTCAAAATGGGTTCAAGTTTCAATCTTGAAATCTGGGTTCTGTGGTTTTCAATGTGGGATTGATGGGTTTTGGATTTGTGGTTTCTTTTAGTGAGATTTATTATTATTTTTTTTTGGTTCAAGTTTTTGGATGTTTGACTTGTTCTATGTGATAGTAGTTGATCTTGATCTGTGTTGTTTCTGAAAGATTTGTTTATTGTTTGAATCTGATATGACTTTGATGTATTCTGGCTGATTTTAGTGAATAGGTGTGTTGGGTTCTGGCTTTTTAATTGAGCCAATAAGTTTCTCAAGGCTTTTCTGAGGTATGATTATGACATGCAATGGGTTCTCTGCAAGTTTTGATTATATAGTTTGTTTGGTTACTGAGAAAATGCAAGGAAAAGGTTATCTTCTAGAATTTTTAGATTTTCTCTTTTGAGATTCTTGGAAACAGGGAAAAAAAAACATATGGCTCAAATTTCTTGTTCTTTAACCTACCGAATGCATGGCTGGAGTTAGAGATGCTGAACTAACCAGGAATATGCCTTAGGATTAAGACAGTTGATAAATGACTCTTAACTGATGTAGAAATTACTTGTTCTTCCCAAATTATAGAGCTTGGGAGCTGTTTTTGTTGAAATTCAGCTAGTTACCACATTACTTGAGTTGATTTTTTTTGAAGAGATGCTTCACACATCTGGAAAATTTCTTTTATAGGTGTGGTCTTTGGTGAGGAGGTTCGATCAACCACAGAAGTACAAGCCTTTTGTCAGTAGGTGTGTTGTGCAGGGAAACCTTGAGATTGGGAGTCTGAGAGAAGTGGATGTTAAGTCCGGTCTTCCTGCTACCACGAGTACTGAAAGACTAGAACTTCTTGACGATGTAGAGCATGTTCTGAGAATCAGAATTATTGGTGGAGATCACAGACTCAGGGTATTCAACCTTTTCTCCTCTCGTTCCTCATATCCTTACATCTGTTTATGGTTCTTTCTGTATTCAACTAAGCAATTTTCTTAGAGAACATTCATTGCTGATATGCTTTGGGCAGCTTTAGTTCACAATCTGAAGTCAAAAATTTTCTTGTTAAAGCTATTTGATATCTGGTTTTACTTGCTGATTTCTTGCAATTATCTTGAACCTGCCAGTTGTTTCTGACTTTTTTGGCTTTCCCTTATCAGAACTACTCTTCAATCATTTCCCTTCATCCAGAGATCATCGATGGAAGGCCAGGGACATTGGTGCTTGAGTCATTTGTGGTGGATGTGCCAGAAGGGAATACGAGGGATGATACGTGCTACTTCGTTGAAGCTTTAATCAAGTGCAATCTCAAATCCCTTGCTGACGTCTCTGAGCGCCTTGCGGTGCAGGATAGGACCGAACCCATTGATCGGACGTAAGAAAGTGTAGGGATGAGAGCGTGATGTGGAATGCTATGGTTGCCAAGGATGAAGCTTTGGAGGCTTTCATATCTCGAAGGCTTTGGAGACGGACTGGCATTAGTGCTTAATTCATCATCTATCCGCACCCATTTTCCTATTTCCTCTGTTATGTTGTGTCTGTTATTTTTGAAGTGTCTTAAGTAGGTCAAGAACCACAGGCTCTTATAAAAGATTTCACTACTCTTACATAATGAAAAAAGGTTTCTGTATTTTCCAGAGTTTTGTCCCTGATTTTACTTATATATCTGTGTGTGTGTATAAAGTGTGCGGGAAAGAATTAGTTCTTGTGTGATTTTGGTTTCATTTTCATGTTTTAGTTCCTAGCACAGACGTAATGAACAGAGTTGATCTACAACAATAAGGCTTGTAACTGCCATTTACTGAATTCAGTATTACCATACCTTATAAGCCTCTGTTAGTATTAATAATGTTTAGAGGAATACTTTTTCAAGCAAAACTTACCCTAGAGGTTGGGTCTATTTTTTATTTATCTGAATTATGATTGCAGATCCAAGTGTCTTGTCCAATTAATTAGGATTGATTGATTGGTATAGAGTTTTAAGTGATAAAAAGAAAAATCTTCAAATGAGATTCAACTACCAAATGGTGTAATTCTTGTGTTTGAGTCGAATTACAGTAGTACCACTAAGAAGGCAGGTCCTTAAAATAATAATCTTTACCTTAAACTATGTCTAGTCAACCTTTGCCTAGAGAGAAAAGGAGGAGAAACTTGGATTTTCAGTTGAAAAAAAAGAGGTATTTCACATTTGTTTCATTCCAAAGAAGGATCTTTAAAATAATTGCAGTGGCGTAGAACACATCTATTGAACTTTAGATCACCAAAAATCATAATATGATGTGCCAAAAGAGGCAGCTTATTATGCATGGAACTACTGAAAGGAAAAAAAAATAAAGAGTTTCTATAATCTTTAGTTGTTGCTATGATTCAAAATTTGACCCATAATGGGGCTAAAGTTCGGATAATACAACTGATTTCACACATAATACAGGATTTTCTACCATTTTTGGTTGGCTGTTAGAGCAGGGGAGTTAGTTGTTTCCAAGTCTTGCAGCCTATAAATAGAATTCCTATAGCACATCTTCACAATGAAAACAATATAGGAAGAATTTGCATCAGATTTGTTTAAATAATCACCTGTGGTGCTTTTTATATGCTGTACAGAGCTCCCTTACCCAAGTAAAGATCCAAGTCTACGCCAATACAAGCTCTCCTTCTTGTTGTTCTACTTGTTGCTCTGAGAGCCGACCTTCTTGGTAAGGAAGAAGAATGCGCTTCATTTCCTCTAAACTCAGTGTCTCGTACTCTAGGAGTGCATTTGCTAGTGCATGCAACGCCTTCTCATGCTGAAATGTCCAAACAAAAAAATTATAATTAGAAAACAAAGAAGTCATCAACAATGACAATATCACAGCATCACAAGTGCAGAGTTTTCAAACACCAAAGGCGCACTGGAAGGTTAAATCCATTGCGCCAGCTTACTGGTTTTGCGAAAAAAACATTCCAAACAAATCAAATATATAGGGCATGTTATATCATAGGACAGATTTTTTCTCCTCTCTGAAAAAAAAAATGCCAACAGTTTCCATTAATTAACCTTCCTTAATAGGGCCTTTACACGATCATATGCTTCTCTTAGGAGCTTTACCACCTGCAGAACCAATCAAGTAAATCAGATTGAAAAGCAATTATCATAGCTGAAACATAACAGAGGCCAAAATTCCAGACATATACTTCAGCATCAATTCGTGACTGCATTTCTGAACTTGGCCGTTCTGTGATGTAAACAGGTCCAATTGCATCACTCATCCCACAGTTTGATACCTGACACAAAAAGTTAACTTTAGTATCAATCAATTGAATCAAAACAAACTAATTTTAAATATGTAGAAATAAATCAAGGTTTCTGAATATTTTGAATTTTTATTTCTAAAAAAGTTTGGAGAGTAAATAGATAAGATGAATCACACAAACGAACTTTGAGTTTCAATGGCAACAGTGGCATTTGATTTCAATGTTATGCTGAAATAAAATAAAAAAATTAGCTAGTTTTTCAAATCATGCACAAGGGACTTTAGACTATACCATATACTGGGCAAGCTCTGTAGCTGTGGAAAGATCACTACTGGCTCCAGTTGTGACATGGTCCTGACCAAAGATTAGTTCTTCAGCAACCCTTCCCCCCATACAAACATCAAGGCGAGCTAATAGCTGCTTCTTGCTAACTGAGGTCTCATCACTTGAAGGGAGCTGTGTAACCATTCCTAATGCAGACCCACGTGGCATGATTGTTGCCTTGTGAACCGGATGTGCACCGTCGGTGTTGAAAGCAACAATTGCATGACCACTCTCATGGTATGCTGTAAGCTGAAATACCATGTATCAATAACTCAGAAAACAAGAAACAACCCATTATGAAATCACATGGATCTTTTTACATAATGACAGAGCTGACTATCCATAAGCTTCTAAACTGATACTACCAAAAATTTATTCTGAAATAATAAGCACACAACTAGTATAATTGCCACAGGCCAACTATGATGAATTCATCTCAATAAAATCTTATGATGGAAAAATTCAAGAAAGAACAAGCCTGAATGAAATCTTATCCTCAGTCTTCACCTCAAAATCTCTCTTAAGTACTTAGAAATGACTCAAGAAAGCAAAATTGATCCAATCCCCAAGAATACATGGGTTATGGATTAAGCATAAAGGGAACACATAATTGAACTCATTACTGGAATAGAATTTGAAAGACCGTATGAAGCCAGGATTTTTCATCTCAAACAGATGCGTACCATACCTTCTTAGACTCTTCTGATATGAACATAGTTTTACGCTCAGTACCCATAAGTATCCTGTCTTTAGCATACTCCAATTCAGTGGCCGTTAACTTCTCCAAACCTTCAACAGCAGCTTTAATGGCAGCAATGTTTACCAAATTTGCAAGATCTGAATGGAAAGAAAAGAATGATGAGGTGAAAATTCATTAATGGCACATATACAGAATTCATGAGAAACACATTTCTTCCATTTCATTTATAGAAAGAAAAGTGGTACTTAAGTTGAATGAAAGGAAATTTACCTGCTCCATTGAACCCAGGTGTACCTCTGGCAATTGATTTAACATCTACATCCTCTGCCAAAGGTTTATCCTGAAGATACAACTCCAAAATTTCTTGCCGACCTCGAACATCAGGATTTGGAACAACAATCTAAAAGTGGGTTTTGTTAGTCCTCACTCCAGGAACAAAGATTAATTTCATATACACGTAACCTAGAGGAGTGAAACACATTTAAAATACATGTAACAAGGATGTTTTATAGCATTTAAGAACTAAATATTTCTACAGTAAAATCTTCAGTTTCTTCACAAGTCAACTTTAAAAATCAGAGAAATATGAGACATAAAACTTACATGCCTGTCAAATCTACCAGGCCTTGTCAAAGCAGGATCAAGAATGTCAGGCAAATTTGTTGCAGCCATCAAGATTATTCCCTGTGGACAATAAAGTTACACAAATTCCTTTCAGAGAGGAAACAAAGATAACATCATTGGTAGAAAATAATGCATATAAAAACTCATTCATAGAGTGTTAGTTAAATGCACCTCATTCTGTTCAAAACCATCCATTTCAACAAGTAGTTGATGCAATGTTTTCTTGGTGTGGCCTTCCCATTGTTTTCTTGTGGATCCAATTGCATCCATTTCATCGATAAAGATGATACAAGGTGCCTATAAAACATAAAATAATGTAATATCACATGATGAAAGAAATAAACCACAGAATTTAAGTAAACAAGTGTCACGTTAACAAACACCGAAAGTAATCATGATACGGAAATGGCTCAATTTTACAGATAGCTAAGGAAATATACTTCACTAGCAACTTTGCAGCATTATAATTTCCCCAAAAACAAAAATGGCACTTGCAACCTCTTTATCTTCAGAACAAGGTTTTATTTGAAAAAAGTCACCAGAAACCTTTTCTTTGGGCAAGTATATTAAATGAAAAACACTAGCAACTCAAAACATTCTTGGAAAAAGACATTGCACATGTCTCATTACATCTCTCCTTCCGACTTCTACACAATCCGCAAAGAACCAAATAGAAGCAAAATTAAAAATTTATATTTAAATGCAGTAATGGTTGTTTGAGAAACTTTCATATATTTTGTAAATTATAATTTCCCCTGTATCTGTTTATTTAGTTTTTGAGTTTCCAGCACTGTGACTTTAAAAATGCCTGAAAACAACAAACCTTCTTCTTAGCTGCTTGAAATAACGACCTTACACGCCGGGCACCTACACCAACAAACCTTCCAAATGAAAAAGAAAAAGACTCAGCATCACAAGCATGTATTTTCTTTTTTTTTTATTGATGAGTTGCTAATTCATAAAGAGTAATGCTATATGCACACAATTTTTGTACACATTTTGTGCATCTGAATGATATATCATCATATGATTAGATATTAATTTATTATTAATTCAAATTCATCTAATCACATAATGGCACATCATCTAGGTACACAAAGTGGGTACAAAAATTGTGTATACACAGTTTTATTAATTCATGAATAACACTTGATAAGTTCCAGATTCAAGTATGAGTGCATACACACATGGAAAAGCTCACAGCTTCAACTGTTGCAGTTGAAATCAATTTTGAGACTAGTAGTTCCTATAGTTACAAGTTATACAATTACAAAAATAACCATGTAAAATTTCATCCCTGCTTCATTTTTGCATAATATTACTCAAATGTAAAAGCCAAAGCTAGTGGCTGATTTTAGTTACCATTTGACAGAAGAAACCAATACACAAACTTTTCTCTCTTTCACTGGCCCAAAAGCAAACATATTACCCTAAAATTGAGTTGATAGACATTAATAAACTAGTAGCACTGCACAACCTTAGGCACAGCCAAAAGAGGATGCCAATATTAGAACCAATACGCAGATTTGTAAGATCTGAATTGCAATAATAAGTTTGTGAGAAATCAACAAAGTCTCAGTACTTAAAATGCCAAAATTCTTCTACAGAGATTAATAGATTTGTTAAATTTCTGAAAATTCATCACACAGATTAATTTTTCTTCAAATATTTTTCAACAGCCTATTTCATAATAGGGACATTTTATCCTTCAATAAGTAAAATATAAATCTTTTTAAACTGGAAAGAGAGCCTCGATAAAATTGGATGGTGCATAGGAATATCTGAAACGATTTCTTCCTATAGTGGTATGGAAAAATAAACACAACTTTTGTCAAGGGAAAACTACATATTCTGACAACACTTAAAATATACTGTTGTTATTTTTTTAGTACTTGATATTATAGCTAAAACACATAAAACCCTACCAATGCATGTTTTGCCCAAGATAAAACATTACCAGATTAACAAGGTCATATAGCAAATGAAGATCAATGAAGCAGAAAAATCAAAGCAAAAGATCACTTACATTTCCTCAAATTCAGATCCTGCTCTGTAGAAAAATGGTACCCCAGCTTCTCCAGCAATAGCCTTCAAGTTCAACAATTGTGACATCATTTTGAGAAAAAAAATACCATGAAATCAAAGGTTTGACATGTGAAAGTTAAAATACCTAAACAAATGTCAAGGAACCTAAATTGACAGATGAAAAAATGTCAAGGAATATCCACACAAGTTGTTTCAAAAAGGGTATTGAATGCCCTGTTTTTGTGAACTAACGATTGCTGTTACAATTCACACATGCATATCTTTTCATGGTTTTCATCTTTGATAAAAACTGATTCATAGGTTAAAGTTACACAAGTAAAAATATGTTAATATGTGTAACTACATATCCATGCATGAGAATAGTAACACCAGATACAGTTACAAACAAAGAAACAAAAGATCAATCATGTACAAAACATATACTTGAATGCGTTAGCTTTGGCACAAACTTTGAGACCTAAACCCCTTGGCAGGCATAAAAAATTGGTTCATGTGAACTAAAATCCTTAACAGGTAAAAAGCAATTTAGCACATTAAACCCAAAACCCTTTAACAGGAATAAACAATTGACTACAAAAAACTAAACCTTAACAGGTAACAAAATAATTTAGAGCATGAAACCTAAAAACCCCTAACAGAAAAATAACAATTGATGAAAGTACAGAAGAATCACCCCACCTTTGCAAGCAGAGTTTTTCCTGTTCCAGGTGCTCCAGTCAAAAGAATTCCCTGCAAAGTACATGTAAGACTGGTATTTTAAAAAAAAAATATCACATAATTGAAGAACCTAATACAAATTCAATAATGAAGTATTTAACCTCACAAGGAAGCATGAAACCATTTATGCTTCACTGCTTTTTGAAAATAAATAAGAAAAACAACATCTACTAGCAGGTTCCTTGATGTGAGTCATAACTAATCTAGACTTTATACATCACATATACACAAGCATAAATAACCACCTTGTAATTTGCATTTCATCCTTGAATGATAAATTGATAATTTTCTTTGCATCTAAATGTCACCAAATCAACATAAAACATAAATACACCAAAATTGAAGATCATGATATTGAACTGATGCAGTAAAAAAAAAAAAAAGAATTTAATAAAAAATATTCACACACACAAAAGAAAAAAACAAAAACAAATAAAAAGAAAGTAAAAGCCTTGCACAAACCTTAGGCAACTTCCCACCAAGGCGAGTAAATTTTGATGGGTTTTTCAGATACTCGACTACTTCCACAAGCTCTTGTTTTGCATCATCACAACCTTTAACATCCTTGAATGTTTTAACATTCTGAAAGAGAACCAAAGCAGGAAGAGGATGGAGAGTCATGACAGACAGTCATATCTCAAAACAGAACCATAAATGAGAACGGTTCCAGATCATTTGAATGTTCCATATGATGCTCAAAGACTATTTACATGAGTGAGGGCATTGCTACAAATGATCTTGAGGAAACCAGCTTTACAAGTTCAGAACTTTAACTTTTACCTTCTCCGGAATTACTTCTTTATTTAAATCCTTTGAAGAATAAGAAGAACTTGAACCAACACCTGAAGTTCCTATTCCACCCAAGCTTCCTATGTACTTTTGGAGTGCAGCAGCACCCATCAACCTGAAAACAGTTCTTAATCAATAATACTA
This sequence comes from Anacardium occidentale, assembly GCA_026122585.1. Classification (NCBI taxonomy): domain Eukaryota; kingdom Viridiplantae; phylum Streptophyta; class Magnoliopsida; order Sapindales; family Anacardiaceae; genus Anacardium; species Anacardium occidentale. The sequence continues at coordinate 103,042 of JAJEJH010000139.1, forward strand.
ACACCTCTAGGACACAAGCAATCACTAACAACTTTGAAAGCATGAGCAAGAGAGAACTTGTCTATTATTATGATTTTCATATTTACAGAGAATAATGATAAAGTAAAAATACATGCAGTAGACCGAAAGATTCATACCATACTAATCCAACAGCTACAGTGAATAAGATAGTTGAAATAAGCTCTTGTGCAAATCGAGATTTATTTGACACTTTTGGGTCAACCTGATGGAAGATATCGCATAATTTAGGATCCGAACATTGAAAGCACACACAATGAGAAAGATGGAGAATCCAATAAAAAGAGGAAGAATAAAGGTGGATAACAGAGAACAATTATTGTTTGACATCATATAACTATGGGATTTCCAACAATCATATCAGAGCCACCTATGTTTTTCCTCCCAGGAAGAACAACTACTCTTGTTTTGAGACTTACCATTACCACATGCAATGGCTGTTTCTCAGATATACCAGGGTTCAAAAAGGGCTCATCTATGTTCCCTGATGCCCTTTCCTTCAATTCTTGCAACTGCAAAGAAAAAAATGAAATTGATTAGGTACGCAAAAGTCACACAGTCAGGATATGAAGGAATCATTAGGAAAGAAGTACAAAAATGAGGGAACCCTTATAAAAGAAAGGGCTATAACCATGATAATGTATCCGGTCAAGTAAAAATCCTGTTTAGGAATGCTACTGCCAAATAAAACAAATTTATGGCAATGTGAAAACATGTGCTGCAGCTTAATGCCTCTTCACCATAAAAATAATTTCAAAACACTGAAAAAATTGAAAGGTAAGTTTTGACTCATTGCCCATGCTCTAAACACAACATTACAGAATTTAAAAAAAAAAAAAAAAATCATTTCCAAGCAAAGCAATCCAAAAGACATAAAACATAATCCAACTGGAAAATGAAATTTAGAATTGACGGTGCATTTATTTCCTAATATATGAATATGAACTCAAACAGCTCTTTAAACCTCTACAACAATTCCATCCCTACACAAATATTCTGACACACTCCATTACTTTATTGAGATAGAGGAACTTACTTCTCAGAAATGATACTGAAGTAAATTCAAATTGCCATCATCATCACAAAGACCAAAAAAATAACAAAAAGAACTAGGATGATTACCAATGAAGGAAGAGCAGAAGGCTTGCCAGATTGTTCATCTGGAAGATACTCCGCAATAGCATTAGTAACAACAAGTGCTCGAAGATATTCTGCTACACCTCTACTGTCCACATTATGCTCCCTTTGCTCAAACCGTTTGATCACTGCCTCAGGACTGAGAAAAAAAGACAAACGAATAAAAAACTAAAAAATGCTATTATAAATACTTAATTTTCTAAGCAACAAACACACATAATAAAACTTGACATAGTGAACCTGTGCTTGTTGAGTTCAGCTAAAAGAGCGCTCTGCAAGGCAACATCTTTGGGATTAGCATTAGCTTCAGCTATTAGCTGTTCAAGCCGTTTCTCCTGCCGCCAAAAAGGCCACCAACTTAACCAATCCCAGGTCATCATAATCTCAATTCCTCTCTTCATCTTCGTCCACAAGCCCATCAAAAACACCAACAAAGGAATTTTACTCTTTGCCCCCTTGTTTCCAACAGAACTCTCACCCACCACTTCACTCTTACCTAAACTACCCTCCCCATTCGTCTCCTCCACCTTCAACTCATTTCCGGAACTTCCACTGTTCGCAGTCTCTTGAAAGCTCGTCTTTGGATTCTCGGAAGAATCCAATTTCAAGGCATTACTGTTACCCGTATCTCCACGAAAATCGGAACTAGAATTATTAACCAATTTAGCATCCTGGGAATCAACGTTGTCAGGGCGCAATGTGCAAGGAATCGAAAGATGGGAAGGCCGAAAACGTAAATAATTAAAAGTGGAAAAGCAGTGGAAGAAGCGGCAGTAGTGGTGAGAAGGGAGATAACGCTGTCGTTTAGAAGGAGAAGAAGGCGGAGAAATAACGAGATAGAGTGAAGGTTTACAAAGGAGAGAAGCTTGGAGAATAATGGCCATTGTTAGGGTTTATTTGAGAAGAACACTCCCTCGCTCTGCTCTGGGAAAATAGGGAGAGAGAAAGAGAGATGACAGCCACAAGAATTGGCTTATTAAGAGACGGATTAGCAGCTAAAACCTTATCTCGATTGAAATTGGCGCCGGCTCTGTGAGAGAGACTCGTTAAGGAAGCTGAACTAAATAGGGTCGATTGTTTATTTTTTATAATTTAAAATCCTATAAATATTTATTTATTTATATGATTTTAAATTATAAAAATAATTAATTTAATTAATTTAAAATCGAATTAAAATGTAATTTAAATGAATTCGAAACAAATTCAAAAATCAAGCTTAAGTCTTAAATTCACAAACTCAATTTATTAAACTCGAACTTATACTTATAATGAGTTTAACTCAAATTCGTAAATTGATAAAAATTATTCTAATTAACTAAAATAATATTATGTTAATAAAAAGTGATATTATTTTATTCAATATATATTAAAATAACATCGACCCTTATAAAAGAACTAAACTCGACTCTTATAGGAATCAAACCAAACTCAAACTGAATCAAACTCGAGTAAGCTTAAATCCAACTCTTGGTTGATATATTAGTTGTTAGAAACCCAATTACTTTAGACTAAGTTAAAAAAGTGGAAGTTGAGAATTTAACTCAATTTTATAAAACAAATTAAGATTGATTTAATTTAATACATTTAAAAGTCAATAGAAATAAAATCTTAATATTCTTTTATTTCTACCTGAGTGTCAAATTTTGAAAGATGAATTAAATATGTAAATTAAATTGGGTTTTTAAATCTAAAAATATTTGCCCATTTAAATTTCAAAAGGCATGTCTTTTTTTTTTTTTTTTTTTCACATGCTACTAGAGAAGTTAATAACAGAATTCTGTGTAAAACTAGATTGTCCTTGACACAGCTTGCAATGGCAGTAAACAGAGTTATAACCCAGTGTTTAGCCTGCCACTCATCTAAGCTCCCCTCAGAATTGAGAAGTAAAATTTGGCACATTGCAGCTTCATAATTGTCTCTGGGATTTTCACTAGTATGCTTCTTCTGGCCTAAATGATATTTTTCCATCCAATTGAACAGCCAATTTCAGATAGGCATAGTCCTCTCACAACTGCACAAAAACTATCAAAACATTCTCATAAGAGGCGCTATTGCATCTGATCAGGTCTGGTTGGAGGCATGGCCCCTGCATGCGGCATGCCACCCTGGCTGGGCATCTGCATCATTCCAGAGTGCATTTGAGGCATTGTTCCAGCTGGTATGTAAGAATGATTATTCATCATGGGCATGGAATGAGGTACTGCTGGAGCAGCTGAGCCCCATCCTGCTGAAGGCTGAAGCAGCGCAGCCTGCTGAGGCATTGGAGGATACTGAGACCCATTGTATTGATGAGCAGCTGTGCCCACCATTGGATGCGGCTGCTGCCCAAGAAGAGATGGCTGAGGATTCACCATAGGAGTGTTGGGAATTGTATAATCCCTGCTCCGATCATTATTGACCTGTAATGAATGCATCAAGATCTGTATAGCACACCATTTATCTGTAAAAGGTATTTAGCTTGTAAAGATGTCTCAAAAATATTCACTATAAGAGCTTACAATATGATTGACAGTGGCTGTGCACTAAGTGATAAAAATCACCTTTATCAACACGGTTTGTTCTATGCTTTTATAGAACCAGAGATATTTCCGGGGTACGATATAAATACCTTTACACTGAGATCAGTATGACGGGAGTATGATATGTGAAGCTTGCAAAACCCTCCATCATAAAGGCAGTGTCCTTCCAAGGCTTCCTTTGCAACAACAGCTGTCTGAACATCTGCAATTCATTGCAATATGATAAACCTTATGTAAAAGCTTTTTTAAGTCAGCCAGAGGTTTTGATATTCACATGCAAATATGGAGTTCATTTTAACATAAGAAATTCACCAGAAACTTGAAGCAGCACTTGAGATGTAAAATGGATAGGATGTCTAATAAAAACAAAAAACTGGACAAGCTTTCAGGGTTTCCAAAATATTTCTTTAAACGAAATAATGATTTCTCCTCATCCAAGCACAAACCATTCTTTCATATTTCTTTCTCCAGTTATAGTGAAAAGAATAAATAGAACACAAATATCCTTAAAAAAATATCAGAATTACCAAAAAAAATCTCAAAAATCATCAGAATATGAGCCAAAAAAGACAGGGCTAAGAGGGAGGAAATAGATCAACAGAGAAAGAAAACATGTGATCAGATAGAATTGAAAGGGGAAATAAAATAGTCATAATAATAAATCGAGTGATGTAATTTTTGAACCTTGAATCAGGCAAGTTATTCAAAACAACCACTTTTAGATCCCTTGTTTATGGACTGCCAAATTTTTATGCCTTAATACATACAATGCAGAAGTAACATTTATATTTTTTTTTTCATAAAATTTAGTATTAGATAAATTATGTGACCACATAATGAACAAAAAAGATTTTATACTTTGACAGTGCATATAGGCTCAAAAAATGTGAGTTACACAAATCAATCTATAATTGTGATTTTTATCAATATATGTTGACAAGCTCCAAGAAATTACCAGGATATTGAATCAAGGCCTGAAGTCCACCATTCTTATCAAACATGGCAATCTTCTGAACAGGCCCAAAAGCAGAAAAAACCTAGTCATGCGTAAAAACGAGGTAAATGTTTATTGTTGAGGAAACATATATCTGCCAATAATGTCAATAATTGCTACTGTATATACCATGTGTAATACATCCAGGGTGACAGCATACTGCATGTTCTCAACAGATGCAAGAAGGACATTGCTCTCAGGTTCTAGTTTTTTTCCATCGATGCCCACACTAAACTGCAAGAGAACATAAGAAATCTATTTGATAAAGAACTCAAACACAGACATTATCAGATATTCCACTAGAATATGAAAATGTAGTGAAGGCATCATGGAATTTCAGGTCCCCTGCAGATTGCATCCTGGCACATAGAAAACATACCAAGGTTCCATGATTGTGTATGGCAGTAAACATTATACCAAGAATTCAGTCATGAAAAATCAAGAACAAAATATTAGACCCCAATTAGGCAAAATAACCTCATGATGTACATGCTTCAAATGAGCCAAACATTATTTCAAACTCCATCTAGTACTTTATATAACACCATAAACCAGAGTCCCGATTACCTGACTACTAGCATCAATGGCTGATGGAGCAACAGGAAGGTAAGGATTAGTGTAGTCCCTGAAAGGTGCAATTAACATAGATTAGACAAAAAACTGATAAATATCAAGACAAAGGGAGAAGCCTAGCAAAAAATAATATTGCAAATAATTATATAACCAAACGGATGAAGGCAACCAAACAGTACATATAGTTGTAGAAAAAGCGCCAAGTCTAATTACATATAGAAACTAGTTGTGAAGTCAATACGCTATGCAGTATATTAAACAGTCAGATGTCAATCAACAGACAACTGTAGTACCTGCTACGATGACTCTGGAATTTCACACTCAAATCTGTGTGAGCAGAATATGTGATCCTCAGGTTACATTGCCCCATATTCTCAGGAAGAAGATACCTAATACCAATGACAAGAGAATCAAAAAAAATTTAAGTTGCACAAATGATACTCAAAAAGGTAGTAGAGCTGGTACATGCATAGCTTAATCCATGTAATACATGAACATTCAAGGAATTATTATTGCCAGCAATTTACCACATAAATAATTATTTACTCAGCAACGGTGAGACAAAATTTTGCCAAACGATAAAGGATTAAAAAATTGAAGACTGGGACACAAGGGCCTTCAATGCCTATCAGAAGTTTAATTAGAGCATTTAAGTGCAATGACTCTTAAATGTCTTATGTGTTCATTCCCAATCATGATATGTTTTACAATAGTTGGACTAAATGCCATGTCAAAAAAGCAATATAAATGTCACCTAGGGATGCTTCTTCCATCCAGTGCATTTTTTGCAGAAGATGCAGTTTCTGTATCAGAAAATTGAACCAAGGCCTGAAAAGATTGCTGTACTGTGAGTTCACACTCAAAAATGAGAAATCACCAATACAAATTTGCCACCAACACAAAAAATATATACACCTGGAATCCAGCTGTTTTCTCAAAAGTAGTAATCTTATGCACAAACCCAAAAGCTGAAAAAACCTGCATAAATGTAATGACTTTCAGAAACATGCACTGAAAAAATATATTCCACAAGCTCAAAAAGCAACTTTCCAGCCTTTTTCCTAACAGTAAATAATACATAAAACCAAATGCATATGTATTTGAATTTTCCAGGTTTATACAAGTACACAGCAGCATTTCATCTATCAAGGGAAAAAGGAATAACAAAAATACAAAACATTGAATTATATTTAAAAGATAGCACCTCTACAGAAGCTTTACTCTCTCTGTGGGACTTAAATTCACATTATTTTTATGAGAAACATGAGCTGTCTCAGATAAAATCCAAGAATTACTAGTGTCATGTACAACAAAAAATAAAGAAAGCATCCATCTATGTCCAAAATCTCCCAATGCAAAAAGTGATAACAGTTTAGGTTGTTCGGCACTTGGCCTCTACCTCTATGTACTTTAAAAAGACATTTTCCTTGACTTCACATGATTTATTCCCTCTGTCCAAGCTAAAAGTAACACTTACTGACAGATTAACAGAAATGACAGGCACCTGAAACTTAACTCTTCCAGAAATGGAATGAAAATTTCTATACACCAGTCAAATCACCAGAATTCAAACCAAACAAAGATTTGTAAAATCAGAAAAGCAAGCATCCATTTGGTGCAAAAACCTTACACAACACAAGAGTAAAAAAAATAAAAACAAAGATGACAGGGAAATGATCAAACCTAGTGTCCCAAAAATTATAAGCAATTGTACTGGAAAACCCAGCACCAGCATCGGCCACAGGATAACCAAAACATAGAACAGAGTATGCAGATATAAAAAGAGTGAAGGGAATGCACGAGAAAAAAAAATGAAATTACTCTAAAGCATTAAAATTTTAGGAATAGGAAGTTGAGGAGGAAATGAAGGGAAGAAAGAGGTAATGTTAAGGAAAGGAGAAAGAAGACAAACACACATGTGCTCTTTCTCCCGATGCACTAAGCTGCCATTGGAGATATTGCCTTGACATGGGCCTGCTGATCCATTTACATTCAAGTCAAACAAAAGCTTTCCAAAGCATGACAAACTAGAACCCAGTTACAGAAGTTCATCAACAACATCCAGTAGTAGTATATTTACCTTGTCTAACTATAAAAGAAAATCATGAAATTAACTTACCAGGTGTAAGACATCAATGCTAACGAGGCGTGCGTCTGTGCCCTCAATTGTTACCAACAGTACATTCCCAGCAACATCTGCTGTTGCTTTGTTGTTTACTATCTCCTGCCTATTAGAATACTGCAGGTACACAGTTTTCCCTCGCACTTGAGCAGGCTCCGAGGATGAGGCATAATATGATATCATTGCAATAGCTTGATTCAAATCTACCTGAAGATATGAAGAAAATGAATGATGAATACCCATTGAAACAATCTCTAATAAAATTAAATTGGACAGTTAAAAAACATAGACCCACTCCCACTTACAAATTCTATAAAAGCCTGATTCCGGTTTGGTCCGACATTGCATTTCGTGTTCACAACTTTACCAAATGGCTTCCCAAGTTCAATTAATTCCTCCTCTGTGCATTCCCATGGTAAGTTTCTCAAATGTAGCACCTTGGATGGGGGTTGGGTGTAACGAAACTGTGGCTGACTAGATACAGATGCCATTCTGAACAATCACTCCAATCTAAGTTATATTACGTGCTGCAATATGAAACCCACATCAATATCACATTCTCATCGAGAAGACCTATATACTAAGTCTGCAAAAATTATCAACCGAACATAAAAAGAAAACTTCATATCCAGAAGCCACATAAGCGTTCCCTCATAGAACTACAAATACACGTAGTCATAGACACATAAACATACATAGATGAAGTCACATACAGATATACGCTGTCCTATTTCATCATCTTTTACAAACTAGCCTTCTTCCCAATTTGTGAATTTCTCTCACTTAATACAAAATTTTGTAACTAGCCCTTCAAAAATTTAAGAGTAATTAACCAAAAAAGTAAGAAACAACAATCAAAGCCCCCCTAAACAAATAATGAAGTCAACATCTATAATCGCTAAGGGAAACGTAATTGACATGAAATAAACTAAAATGAACCCTCATTCTAAAAACAATCTACAAAATATAATTAATCTAGAGCCTGAAACAACGACAGCAATTAAATCTTTTAAAAGAAAAACCAGCATAAATACAGTAACAGAGGAAATAACAACTGACCAATCTTTCTGTTAGATGGAGAAAGTTGAAATAATAAAAGATTAAAAATCAAATACCTGAGGATTTATAGAGCCAGACGTTGAATTTGATTTGAAGTGTTACAGAAGTTAGGTTTCGAAGGTGAAAATTGAACTGAAGCTTTTTTTTTTTTTTTCCACATCGGGATTTGGGGACGAAAATTTTTCGGCGCTGGTAAGCGTCTTGAGCATCCAGTTGAGGTTAGCAGATAGTGGTTTATAACTCTAAAATGCGCAATTCGGCTGGAGATTTCGTGGTTTACATATATATTCAAAAGCATTACACTATCAAATATTAATATATTTTAATATTTTAGGATTAAATTTAAATTAAATTAATTCAAGATCGAGTTTAAATTCTGTTTAAATAAATTTGAAATGAATTCACTTTTCATAAACTTGAATTAATAATAAGTTTGACTTGCAAAACTCATAATCATTCAGATTGATTAAAATAATATTATTTTAACTAATATGTCTCAAAATAACATTTCGAACTCAATTTTTCTCAAATGAGTCTAACTCGAGCTCCATTTCTATATAGCCAAGCTCCAGCTAAGAAGCCAAATGATGTGTTTTGTTGCATTTTTATTTTTCGTTGCATTTCAGAAGTATTATCAACAGTTTATTATCATGTTAAGTAAAATTATAAGTACAAATAGTGGGTATCAACTAGAAAATAAATGATGATATATCATCATATGATAGAGTGTTATTTTATCTATAATTTAAAATTATTCGATCATGTGATGACATATCATCATTTTTACTCATTGTTTGTATACATAGCTTTATTCAATAATTGGTTCGATTCGTCTTGAATTTATTTAGATTAAATCCGAGTTAGGTTTGATTCAAGAGGGTCAATTGTTATTTTTAAAACTATCTAGAGATATTGAAATTTTAAAATTTCAAAGCACCTCACACTTTTTTTAACTTAAAAAACCCTAAAAATTTATTAATACTTCTAATATTTTTAAAAATTATAATTCATGTCTAATCATATGATGATATATCATTACTACTCTTTCATTTATGATATAGATATTACAGTATGAGTACTAAAAATTGCACTAAAAATTAGGATTGAATTCGAATAAGCCAAGCTCGAGCTCAAATTAGCTCAAGTTTGGCTTAGCTCTACAAGAGTTGGGCTTTAACTAGTGTTAGGTTTAAACCGAATCAAATACGAATAGATATATGTTTCTGTTCAGTTCATTCGTTATGGGTTCAATTCGTCTTTTGATTTATATTTGTTAAATTTTTTTATAATGAAGTTTGGATTTAGATTGGGATTCTAGGGTTGGGTTTGAGTTTTATTTGTATTCATATTTGCGTTTGATTCATATGGTTCATATTTATATTTTATTAAATAATTATAATTAATAAAATATAATTAAAAAATCTTTAATTTAAGTTTAGGTTCATGTTCACGTTTGGTTCCTATGATTCATTTTCACAAATTTTTAAACTCATAGTTCAAATTTATATTTGTGTTCTAGTTTGAGTAATTTGTTTCAGACTTATTCAAACCAAGCTAAAAAATAAACACAAATATATTCAATTTGAATTCAACCCTAGCTTGAATTCATCAATTGAGCTCAAACTTAAATCAATTGAGGTGAATTAAGTTTGAGCTAGATTTGGTTCATCTTATCGAACACATTAAATTTCCAAAATAATATTGTTTTTATGCATATTAGTTAAAACAATACATTTTTTGTCAAAACGAATCCAATTCTTTCAGCTCACAAGTCAAATTCATTACAGGCTTAATATTGAGCTCGCGAATGTTAGGTTCAAGTTTATATTAGACTCATTCAAATCAAATTTAAATTCAATTTTTTTTATTTTTTTTTTGGTTTATTTAACAGGTTTATGTTGGACCGGGTCCATAGGCCTCCCCTGTAGGCCTTGGACATAATCCACGCTAGCGAGCCCTTGATAGGTCTAGTTGCGCATCCGATGATTAATTGTGTAGAATTGCTTTTTCTTTTGAGAAGAGGCTTCAGCATACTAAGTCTCTGCTATGTGCATGGTGATTCAGGACAGCACATCACGAGGAACCGAGACCTGGTATTTTATTATTTTATGGCATTGCTTTATCGGCATGTGCCTTAAAATATTAGCAGAATTTCTTCAAACCAAAGAGCCATTTCAATAACGTTACACGTGATTGTCTTCAACTCATGCCATTAGCATCGTTGTGCATCACGAGCTGCAACTGTTTGGATTTCTCTTCTTTTTGTTCCAAATCCCATTTATTCGGTTCTTCTGAATTTCTTCTGTACTTGCAGTAAAGAACAAGTTGGATGATGCCTAAGGGGCAACCGACCAGATTAGGGGACTGCAAGAAGGAAGGAATTCACATATAAGCATGTAGTTTTTCCTCAGACAGATCGGGGTTTTGATGGCTATATATACAAACCGCAAGAAACAGGTCGTGGCTCAGCAGTCCATAGGCCATCCAAAGTGAGCTAGCAATGAATGAGAAGAAAGATAAATAGAATGGCATGAATTCTACACTCTTTGTTTGAATAACTTGCTTCTGCAACACCAAATATGTTAATTTACAATTTTATGTGTGCTTCTTTTGGGTTATTCTTAGAAGAATACTATCAGGAGCCAATAAGAGAAAAGGTGACTCACCACAGCCACCAGTGGAGAACCATACATTGCCACAGAGGCCACCAGTGCAACACTACCGACAAACACCTTGCGATGATGGTGATCATGGAAGAGCAAGCCTGAGATAACTGCAGTGATGCTGAACGCTAGGATGACAGGTATCAATATAGCAGCAACCTTCATCTGTAGATTCATTAGATTTACTTTACAATTCTCTTTCTTGAACTATGTACAATGAAAGTGCATGCAGGCAAAAATATACAGTGTCTCATGCCAAATAAACGTAATTAAATTGCTTGCCTTGTCTCTTGTTGAAGCAAACCAAAAGTATATCAATATGAAGGAAAACTCAAGAAGGATCCCTAAACCATTGATTGTGACCACAGGGAAATTCTCCCACCTGCGGCTTACAATTGGTAGTCCATACCATGTATAAAGGAGACAATTTAACAGTGCAATGATGTAAGGAATGCATGAAAACCCCTCTGTGTCTTTCTTCCTTAGCACCCTTGAAAATGTCAATCTGGCAACACATAAAAATAATAGGTTTGAGTTTCCGAGTTAGCAGCGTCAGAGCTAGCTCTATGAAGTATAAATTAATTCTAAGAATAAAATAACTTTGTGTCAACATTACATGGGAGCAGCATAAAGTAACAAAGAAGCTGCATTGCCTGCAAGAAAATATTATTACTGTGTTAGGTGAAGGCTTTTCTATCTATGGAGATATACTGATAGGAAGCTAAAACAATAAACAAAGAAGAGAGGTACCCATTACTCCTACTGTCAGGCGCCATCTATCGCCCATGTTCTTTCCCTGTAAGGTGGTCCTAGGATGGAGAAATGGTCCCTGTAAGAAGAGCTAACCAGTTTAACAGCCTTTAAGGGATATAAATAATGGAAAGATGCGTAAAGAGAGAATAATAGAAAATTGAAAGAAGCAGAAGTGTAGTCAACATCTTTATAAACTTATGGGTGAAAACAGTTTGCTATAACATGGAGCTTTGTTCCAAATTGTTTAATGTAAAAGCTTTCATATTGGTATTTGAATTATCTTGAGTGGAAGCTGCCAATTGCTTCCACTACCCACTTGAAATTTTTTCTTTAAGTTTTGTTTGTCTGACACTTGACGCAATAGATAGCACTAATATCCTCTTCTTGTTGTTTTCCCACAGAATTTACATCGCTACTAATTGTACAATAACTAAGATTGGATTCAATCCTGCTCGGACTCAAACGAAACTCAGTTTAAAGTCGGTTTGAATCAAAAGAGTACTTGGCTCAAGATTGACAATTTGAGGCTTGAAAAAAATTTTATTTGGATTCGATCTGAACTGGATTCCATCTGATCAGCCTCCATGGGCAAGCAGTAAAAAACAGAAGAAAATATATTGCTGAAATCGGAGGCATCCAATCAATTTCTTAGCAGAATGTTTGACAGCTATTATTCTTATTCTCTCATTACAATTGTCTGACAATAAGAGTAAAATTTTGCTCAGAATCAAACTATTCTAACTGGAAACGTATGTGTGGTGTGCCTTCTTAATACAAAATATTTCCAAAGCAGAAAATCAGTAGAGAAAGATTTTACACGGTTTTTTCCCTGTCAAAATATACCATGTCTTAAAAGTGAAGTTCCTTTTCCCATGGAATTTTTAATTTTTTTTTTTTTTCTTGTGTGCTCAGGAAGACCATTTGATATGATAATGATCTCAGCTTCCTCTTATGCTGTCTTCCATAATATGCAACATTGGGGTTTCTGATGCCTCTTTCTGTCACATTTGTTTCTGCTACTTTGATGTTCTTCATTAATGGGAATATCTGATACAATGCAAAAACCCTTTAATTTACTGAGAAAACCATGTAAATATTGACCTTTCTGAATCTTACTGTCATCGTCCAACTACAGAAAATTTTAGACATTGGCAAATGGTTGCAAGAGTTGCTTTCCATCTGGACCATTCAATCAGAGGCACTGGTAAGATTGCTGTACAGATGAATGTATTGATATGGCTGTGTCAAGCACAGTATATTCTTTGTTTAGAATATATTCTATATTCCCCAGATACAAATTTCTGGCAGGTGCAACTTATCGTTGCTGTTTTGCAGCAATCAATCTATCAAACTTGGGTGCTGATGCTTGAAGATTGCCACTGGTAATGTGCTCACATTCTTTTGAAAATTAAATGATTGGTCACAATGAGTCCAGAAACATGTTTAGTCTGTCCTTCAATCTGTTTAAATCAAATGATTCTCCCAATGTTGTTTATTCTGTTTTATTGATAAACCAATGAACCTGAATGTGAGACTGAGATAGCTTGGACACTTCATTGATTTGATTCTGATATTATAAAACACAGTTCTAGAAGTCATAATGTGAACAATATGATACTTTAACTTATTCTAAAGACTCGGGTCATGCTTAGTTTGAGTAATCATTTATTATCAAAATGAAATATTACAATAAAAATATGGTAGAATGATGAGTATAAGGACGCTCGAATGCTCGTATAGGTGACACTGAGGTGCATCATCAAGCATTCCAAACAGTTGTTGTAAAGTTCGTATGGTGTGGGTTTGGTAGCCAAAACCCCTACAAGCTTCTCTTCAACTCAATCTAACACGGTGGCAAGATGAAATATTGTAAAGCAGATCAAGCTCAAAGATATGTAACCTTAAACAATAATCATTTTAATTATCCTCTAATTATATAAACATGCAAAAAAATTCAATAAAAAACTCTTTCTTTACTGAAACCCTAAATCCATTTTTTAGATCCTAAACATAGAATTTAGTAGTCTATATCTTAAGATGATCTTATTGCAAAGTTTTCAAAAATGACAAATTTGACAAAATAAAATATTAGAGTATAAGTCTGTTAATAGGGACGTAAAGGGTGGTTGTTCTGTCAGTGGTGGTCAATGATTGGTGACAATGTGATCTTCGGGTGTGTGATTTTTAAATAGATTACCAGAGTAATCAAAGATTATTTCAAACCAATAGCAACTTGGAGTTTTTTGCTTTTTTTTATGGTGGCATAAGAAGATGCTTTTGAAGGGAAAGTGATGTTTAAGCATTAAGGAGGACGTGAAAGTGCTTTTATTTAATTATTTATTTTTAATTGGACAAATGCACGCGCATGAAATCTGGCTATGGAGAACTGGGGTTCGGTGGGAAAACATTTTCCCAGTTGCCAAACTTAAAAAAACATGAATTATTCATCGATGAGAGTGTATGGGGATCGACTCAAAAGATGCTGATGATGTTGGCTTATTGAAAAAGCACTTTTGGTTTCTTCTTCATTTTCAACACAAAGGACAAACTTTGTGGTGTATAAATAAGCCAATGGATTCAATCGAATTCAAATTAGAGTTTACGTTCGTATACTTAATTCAATTTTTTTGATAAATTTTAATAACATTTTTTATTAATTTAAGTTTAAATTGAAACTGATCATTTAGGATTTGAGTCAAATTTGAAATAATTTATGTATAGACTCGATTTGATTTAAATTTAATCTTAGTTTTTTATCAAAACTTTTCACTAAAATTCTCTTAATATCAATTTATACTTGATTTTTTTTTCTCCTTAAAACTTTGATTTTTATACTATTTCCGAAAAATCATAATTTGAATTGAAATTTTATTAAAGTATGCATTATTATTTGTTTATATAAATATGTAAACGTGGTGATTTGGCTGATTTATTATTTATTTATGAGTAAAGTAAATTATGTTTGAAAGTTATTCAAACTAAAACGAGTTTGAATAAGAGTTGATTTAAAGTGAAATTGTTTCTAGAACAGTCAACTCAATATCGAGCTATGTTCACTCAATTGGTCATGAATTCGTTATAAAAAAAAAAAATTCAATAAAGAAGAAGATAAATAATTAAAATTGTGAGAAAAAAAATAAAAAAAATTATCGAAGAAAATAAAAAGTCATTAAAAAAATACAAAATAATCGAAAAGATAAATCTATTATAACAATTTTCTAACAACTAGATTGAGTCAAACTAATTCAACTTAATCTCGAAGTGGTTTCGAAGGTAGTTTTGTCTTCTTTTAAGAATTTGATTTTAAATTTTACTAGAAATCACCCTATTGCAAATAGATTCTTCCTCTTAATTTATTTATTTTTTATTGGGCCAAAAATGGGCCAAGCTTAAGCCTGTTGATTCGCTTTCAAATACTGCTTTCTCAACTGACATCCAGGGAAAAATAAAACTATATTAATAAATTTTTGTATTAATTTATTTATACAAATTAATATAATAATATATAATTAAATAATATAAATATTTATTTTTTTATTTTATAATCATTCAATAACAAAATAACACATCATTCGTATAAATAAATTAACAAAAAAAAATTTTATTAGTAATATTTTTTATACAACACATTAATTTTTATACGGTTAAACTTTACGTTAATTAATTAAATGTATAAGTTATACTAAAAAAAAAAAAATCATACAATTAACGATTATACACATAATTGATATGTTACAGTGTGAGGTAGAACTCAATTTGGAAAACCGATTTATCAAGTGAGGGTGCTTACATCCTTATAAATCACACCAAAGGCTCATTTCCAGGCGATGTGAGACTTACCACACATCAATAATCTATTTATTTATCAACTTTGAGTGTGAATGGATGATCTCTCATTCGGAAACAACAAAACAAAAAAACTTTTAACTATTTTACATGTTATTATAATTTTTTGAACATATTATTACAATCTCTCGATATTACATGATTATTTTCCATGTCAATATCCTATTATTATAAGAAAGCGGAGTTATGTATGATCATCTTAAGAATAAATTGGAAAAAATTATATAATAAGTCCAAGTATCCAATCATGGAGGTGAATATTTATTATTCAGTTTAATATATGGTTTTGGAAAGATGAGATGAGATAAGATTATAAGGAGCATATTATTGATAATGTGATGGCCTTTGCAATTGGATAAAATTAGTTGTAAGCTTGTGGATAACATTTGCTAATTATATATTCAATGTTCAGACCGTGGAGTCTGTGTCAAAGTCATTCAAGAACAAGTCCTAATTAAAGACAAATTTATGTTGGTTTCTTGTCATCCTATGTGGGCTGAAGCTTATCCATTCAATTCTAAAATTAAAAAAATAAACCATCAAAGGCTAGTTGGTTAAATTCTTATTTTTGAATAGCTAAAGAATATATACTTTTAACAAATAGTTTTTTAAAGTTTGAAAAGACTCCGTTTGATTTTCAGAAAGTTCTCAAAAGTGATCTTAAAGAATCTTTAACTTTTGGTAATCGTGATAATTTTTAAAGAAAAACATCATCTGAGATCTTCTCTGGGGTTTTAAGTTTATTTATTCAACTATATTAGGATCTTTTCATTTAGCTAAAAAGTGCATGCTTTCAACAAATGGTTTTTTCAAATTTGAGGAAACTCAATTTGATCTTTAGAAAATGTTTAAGAGTGATTTGAAGAAAGCTTCAACTTTTTATAATCGTAATAATTTTTAAAGAAAAACCATCATCTGGGATCCTATCTTGGAGTTACGTCTACCTAGAATTCAAATAGAAACTATTTAGGACTCATTGGTTAGTATCTTCTTTCAGATAATTAAGAAGTATATGCTTCCAGTGAATAGTTTCTTTAAGTTTAAAGAGCCTTAGTTTCCATGATCATAATAATTTTCGGAATCATCCGGCACTGGGAATGTTTATTAAATTATATTTATGAAAGCTTGCAAAATTCACAAAGTATTATGCAGACTATAATATTTAATATAAAGAGTCGCGTCTGGTGTTCTGCATGTTCAATAATGAACTCCAGTCACATGGTTTTCAGGAATCTGATGTCAAAATGATGAACTGATGAAAAGCCAAACACAGACAACTAAAGAGATTGCAATCAGAAAGTCACTTGTCAGGCTGTAAAATCCATCAAAACTGAAGCTTATCTACAATGGTAAAAGAAAACAAACTGTGAGAAGAATGAAAAGAAATGGGTATTTACCCTCCTGCTATGGTCTTCGGTAAATATATACGCCAGAAAAGAATTGCAGATAGTGCAGGATTGATTAGAAATTTCTACTTTTATCTATAAAAAGATGGGCAACCTGGTGAGTTGGCTAATACTCTTCCTATGAATCTCTGCATGATAAACAGCAGCATGCGCTGTACTTGTTAAAAAGGCCAAAATTAGAGTTAAATATATTGGTTGAACTGGGAGATTTATTAAATGTTTTCAGGGGCTGATCAGATGTTAACCTGAACCTGATAAGGGTCTCACCAATGTTTAGACCAATTGACTAGTAGTTAAACTGATATATGATTCATATGCAAGTTCAATAATCAATCCGAATAAAACTTAGACCGGTCAAAAAATATTGGTGATTTTATAAAAAAAGGTTTCAATTTGATATAAAAGATTCATCTTATTTTCAAAATAAGAAAAAATAAAACAAAAAGATTTGTGTCTTGTTATTAAAAACAAAAAATAAAAGTGGAAAAAAACATTTTCTACAAAACACCGAATGGTTAATTAGTATCTTAATTTTACTTTAAGAATGTTAGTTGAAAAATAAAACATTGTCTCATATATGAAAATAGTAAGATTTCTTTTATGTATATGTATTCATTTATAGAATATGAAATATAAATAAAATCATATAAACCGATGATATGGTTATTTATTTTTCTCTAACTTCAAATCATTCAATTTCGTATCAGGATTTGGGTGACCCTTTTGGAAATTGAAATGAGGATGTAGATTTGAAGGAGAAAACATTCACATCATGCAAGGCAATGGCGTGCACATTTTCTTGAAGTCTTTTCCAGGAATTTTCTTGGCTGCTTCGCTCTTGCAAAGATACAACAGGCACAGGGGCCAGCTTATAAAGCAATTGGGGTTCGACCAGTTTACACCGTAAACACAAGAAATAATTAATTGAGTTGGTTAATATCGTGAATGAGACATCTTGTCTGGTATCGTGTTGAAGAAAAAAGAGCGGTGACAACAGTATTTATTAAAATAAATCTTTTTTTTAAATTCCAAGATATGACAAAACACAAACAAAAATTACGAAATACCCACTTTGGTTTCTCAATTTTGGCTAGTTGTAATGTGTATGTTTTGCTCTCTATTGTTCTATCGGAGTGCTGTTGAGTTCAACTACAAGTCTTTGAAGCCTACGAGTCAACAAACAAACCCGATTTTTCCCCTTGTGGTAACTATATTGTTTGGCTTGGATTGGCGTTTGTATCAACAACATATACGCCTTTATTGGGGCCACAATTTCTTCAAATATCTTTCTGAGTTTTCTATGGAAACTACGAGCAGACGTCGTCGAAAGCAGGCCAAAACATCAGTCTGTGAGTCTGAAGGTAAGAAAGAAAGAGACCCTTTTAGCTATATTTGTGAAATTTGTTGTTCTTTCCAGAAAATTATGGGATATATTATATATAGATATAGATCAGCTCTTTGTTGTCGTTGTTGTTGTTTGGGTTTGCTATCTTACAATAATAATAGCTTTAAATTGTGTTTGTTTGGCAGAGGTTAGTAGTATTGAATGGGAATTCATTAACATGACTCAACAAGAAGAAGATCTCATCTACAGAATGCATAGACTCGTTGGAGATAGGTGGCTAATTAATCATAAGACCCCGTTCCCATTACATATATATATATCTTCATTCATGATAACCTTCTTCATTTCTGTGTTGTCTTTGTGATCCTTCTTCTGTCTTATTTTTTCAGATGTATGTAGAAAATTAGATTAAACTGTCAACCAACACATGGAGAAGAGCCATATATTTTCTGGGTCTTAATCTTTTAGTGTATTGGATTCGATGATAATCGAGTTTGAGCTGATTCTAGCTGGTGTGTTGTCTGTGACTGACCGCATGTTTCATTCAATTACATCGATGAGAGTGTGGCTGGTGGCCACCAGACACTGCAGACTGTACAGTGTCCACATTTGGTGGTGGTAGACCCCTAAAGCGAATGGCTCTTTTGATTTACTTATATTTTTCACTGTCAAATTTGAGTCTTGATTCTCCTGATTATCTTTCAAATTACTGCAGTGCTAGCTTCATATGACTGTAGTCTGTCCTTTGAACAAGAGCATCTTTATTGATTTTCATGGCAGTTCTCTGGGTTAAGATTGGAGAATGTCATAAATAAGAGCAGATTCAAACCGAGTTTAGCTCACACATAAAGTGGTTTGAATTTGATTTAAGTTTATTATGGTTAATTCAAGTTTCAATTCGATAAAGCTAGTTGGATATATCAAAAGTCTCTTATAGAATAAAAAATATTATTAACCAAATAAACAAATATTATCGTATAGAAACTTGAGTCAAATTTACCAAGTTGTTAAGTTGCAACCCCATCTTAAATTCAGTTTGAATTGAGCCAAGCACTAAGCCAGTCAAATTGGTTCAATTCGAATCTAATTTTAAGTAGAAATCACATCAGAACCTGGTGATATTTTCTTCTTTTGCTGCTTGACAAGATCGCATGAGTATTTGATATAATTTAAATAAAAGTAAAAAAATTAACAATATGATTTCTTTTTCAGGTGGGATTTGATAGCCGGGCGAATCCCAGGACGGAAACCAGAAGAGATAGAGAGGTTTTGGATAATGAAAAACTGTGAAGGGTTTGCAGAGAGAAGACGCAGAGAAAGAAGGAATTCATAAATCTTTGGAAGCCTCAAAATATTTTCTTCATTATTTTTTTCAACTTCTTTTTTAAATTATATTTTCCTGGGCAAAACGCCAGCTTCTTATGGAATCCTCTTCGATTTATATTTCAATTTTATAATGTATTCATGTAAGTGTGCATAATGGAAATTTCAGTGTATCAGAGAGGGTGTCTTTTGGCAGTGATTCATTCAAGTTTTAGCCAACCTTCTGATGCAACACCTTTTGTGCAAGGCCTCAGATTTGAATCCCATTCTCAACCATTTTTACAAATTTTTATGTTGACATCACTGGAACGATCTGAGTCGGTAGCTTAACGTTTTTTTATGGGAGGAATCTGAAACAGAGTTTAATTCGATCGAGTCATTGAGAAGATAAAAAAGAATCATCGATGATGCACAGTTTGTTTGGGCCAAATCAAACAATATTCTAAACTCAAGCAAGTCAGTGTAAATAACCCTACAAAATTCTCATTCTTGGGTTAAACTCAAACAGGCCAATCAACCCAGCAGTAAAACCTGGTAAAAAAACTCCAACAATTCCCACCAATCATCTAGCAACCTGATATTTCTAATAAATTAATAAGATAAAAAGTTTTGACCTCCTAGGTACCATCAATCATCTATGCATCCAATAATTTTATAAATACTCAAAAGACACTCCATATGAATGCTTCAATTTCTCTTCTTTCCCCAGTTTCTGGATATCAAAACAGATTACATGACACCATATTCATTTCATCCTGCTTCTCAGACGTTATTTCATAAGTTAATATACATCTCAAGTAAATGTATGGTGATTTGAAACCTTGATTTTTCTGAACATATACTGCATGGTATAGGAATATACTGTTCTTGTAGTTTAATTGGTTATGGTACATATCATTGGTCATATACATCACTCGGTGGTATTAGAACACAAATAAGAGGGAGAAAGTGTATTATGGAGATGCACAAGGTGGTTGATTCATTGTTTCATACCAAATACTGGCGAAGATAATCAACTCGAGTCGGATGCTTGAGCTTCATGAGAGCCTTAACCTCATGCTTGCGCACCATTTCTCTCGAAATACATAAGTTCCCTGCAATTTCTCCCAATGTTCTATCGCCTTTTCCATCTAATCCGTACCTCTGTCTTACCACCAAACTCTCCTTCGGCTTTAGAGAATCAAGCTGGAAAAGAGATCCATATAAACAATGTAAGTTTTCCATGTGTAATAGTTCATAGTTTACCGCAATTAACTGAACAAATTACAGAGTGTGCAGAATAAAAAAAACAATCATATTCAAACCAATCCTAGTAGTTTGGTTCATGCGAAACAGGGTAATATCTAACATCACCTTTCTTCTTGTAATGAATGTATTTTTTCATGAATTGATATATCAGATATACAAGAGAACATTGTGTTTATATATTAAGATCTTTATCCTTAAAAAAAAAATTTACTAAGATTTTTATTTCTAAGAGAAACCCTACTAGGATTTTTATACCCAAAAGCTCCAAAACTACCCTCCATGGATTATACCAAAACCGCTTACAAGACTGTGTGCATATGCCTTGTAGACAAAGTAGTTCCCAATTCCAACACTACTCAATCAAACTGTTATTTTATACATTGCTTCAAGTACAAGAAAAAGAGGCAGACTGAAAAGCAAGTACTCTGTTATTGAAGACCTTAAAATTAAATAAGAGCCAAGCCGATTGTATTTCTGTGCATGACAATTGAGTCTTAAGTTAATCTTACAGTTCATTCTATTCCATCATGAATGATTTCTAAAGTTTGTTCTTTAATTGTTTAGGAATCATAGTATATTCTGACTGGCAATCAACAAATCATGGAAGAACAAGGCCCGCTAATTAGGATGAATGGTTACCACATCATCAAGAGCAAGCCTGAGAAGAGCTGGTTGCCTCGGTTTTTCGGCTTCAACACCATCAACATCAGTAATCCCATTAATGAACTCTTCTTGGGTGACTGCATGCCTTGAATGGAGAGAAAGAACAGGTTTTGAGGCCTTCATCACTTCGCGGTACCTCTCAGGCGAGATACCAACCTTTTTAATTATCTCTTCCTCTGTTGGTAATCTCTGAAGCTCAAACAACAATTCAAGTTTTGCTCTCTGGATTTCTACCCTGACCTGCATCAACCATCATCAATATTTTTTTCTTGGGTAAATGGAAACAAGAAAAACCAAGATTGAGTAGAAAGAGTGTTTACTGATTCAAAGCCAAATGGAACCCGTGTAAAGCTTGAAACTGTCATTGAACGTATGATAGCATGTCTGATCCAAAACAGGCCATATGTAGATAGCCGGAATCTCCTTTTTGGTTCAAAACGATCAATTGCTGTGATAAGTCCCTTCACTCCAGCCTGACAGAGATCTTGAAATTTGGAGCCATTTGCAAAGTCTTGAAAGTATTTTTTTATAACAAATAAAACAAGGCGGAGATTGTGCTGCAACAAATAAGCATTATTTGCAAATCTTTCAACTGAAAGCTTCTTTTATGCAGACTCTGAAATTCAATATGCAAAAAAAAAAAAAAATTTACTCACTTTAATGAGCTTGTTTCGTGCAGCTCGACCAACTTGCAAGCATCTCCTCACCTGAACCACAGTCATACTTGTTGCCTCAGCTAATTCAGCCTCAGTTGGTTCGTTCCCTGTGTCTTTC
Organism: Anacardium occidentale; assembly: GCA_026122585.1. NCBI lineage: Eukaryota > Viridiplantae > Streptophyta > Magnoliopsida > Sapindales > Anacardiaceae > Anacardium > Anacardium occidentale. The sequence continues at coordinate 125,485 of JAJEJH010000139.1, forward strand.
TGCAAATGCTCCTTTACTTGAATGAGCGCCTGAAATATAACAAAATAAGTTTATCAGCAGAAGAACGTACAGGAGATAGATTGCCTTTTGCAAAGAGGATGCTCACCTTCATCGGCTGCATTAACTTGAACAACCAAGTATGCTCAATAGAGGAAAGAACTGGAGGTATCTTCATTTTTTTCCAATCCAAGCTACCGAAATCAGTTGAAGATGAATAATCCCTTAAAAGTATCTCAATCTTCTCATTTTCAGCCTTGACTTCCCTTGTTCTTCTTCTTTTTTCCACCACTTCATCTACCTTCTTCTTCCTTAATTCAATCCTTTCATCAAGATTCAATCTCTTAGGCCTCTTAGTCAAGTTCCTAACTACCGGTTTACAAGTATCAGCGTCACTAACGCCCCCCTTTCTCCTCCACCTTCCTCTCCTCATTACACCAACATTACCTTCAACATCTGAAGTACTAATCGCTGGACTAAGCTTGTATATGTTTTCAAGTTTAGCAGCAGCTTCATTGTGATCCACTTCCAATGTGCATGGAGAGACCTCATCAGTGAAGACCGCTTTCACCCTCTTCAAAGAATTGCTACCTTTTCCTAGTCTCTTCTGTTGCTGCTTAGGCGCTGCTATCGGCAATGGAATCTGCTCGTCTGGCACTACTAAAGCTGTGTTATCTGTTTTATCCCCTTTGAATGCCACAATAAATGGCTTCTTTAATGATGAATGGTGAGTTTGAAACTTGGTGCTCAATCCAACTGGAGTTCTAGCGGCTGAACTAGAGACAGTCACAACTCCCATGCCAATTTGTCCAAGTTAAAATTAAAGCAATAAGAGAAGCTCTCTATACTGCACAAGATTACAAGGCTGATCAATAATAAAAATGATTTAAATTCCAACAAAATTATGTCAATATTTGGACACCAAGGCACAGAAATGAGAAGAGCAGAACTCAAACAAGGGTTAACTTGAGTTTGGCTTGAATGCATAATGGGATGGTTCAAGCTCAGTTCGAGTTTGTCAAATTGTGATTTAAGAAAGATAAAGGCTTGATTAGTAATCATGGCTCATTGTTGTGGGTCATTCTAATAATGATCGGAACAACGTATTTAAGTGTCAAAATGATGTTTTCCCTATCGTTAAAATGTCAAAAAGATATCATTTTGTCACCAATCATTTAGCTAGTTAAATTCAAAAACTCAAATTGAATTGAGCTGAGTTATTGGCTCAAGAGTTGGACTAAACTAAACTTCCACTAGCTCGAAGTTCCCTTGGTTTCCAAACAAGCCAACAACACTAGATTGTGCTCAACTCAAGCTTGAACCATACGAACTTGAGCCGATACCGCTTTCAAATCCAGCCCTAAAAACATGATCGTGTTTACAAATCTAATCTTCATCATCTTCCATTATACTTCAAACATATCACTCATTAATCAACACTCTACAAATCGGCTTATCGCCATTAAAATGCGATTCAGCTCAAAATCAAGCATATGGTACACACAGAAGCGGTACCGATCAAAGTTGCACGGTAATCTTCAGTAGTTTCCATGAAAGTACTACTAATGAACAACGAAAACACTCAAAAACAGCTAAAATTAACATTGTTTTTCACGAAAGAACAAGCTTCTGCAACAAGCATTAACACAGAGTTCAGTCAATTCAAAGAGAGGGCAAGTTACCTTCGAACGCACGGATTCTCAAGAACTGGACTAAGGATTTCGATAGCAAATCTGTAGAGAATCTGAACCGTGACAGTTTCTGGATTTTATTCAGGAATCATGGTGTTTTTTTTTTTTTACGTAAAAAAATTGTAACCACAAATTATATCAGTTGAGAAATCAACGGTCAGGAAAATATGGTAATCTGAATCCACGGTGGAGAAGGTGTGAACGTAAGACTTTAGAAGAATGTGATACGGAAGTGTTGAGATGACGTGGTGACTTTATAGTGGAGGACCAGATATAATTGCGGCTTCTTATGGATGATTCTGTTACACGTGGTTGGTTTCCATTGGGTCAAAGATATAACCATTTAGTGTGGGACCTACTACTTGTGTTGGTCACGGATGTCTTACGTTGCTTAATTTCAGCCCTTTAATTATTGGCCAAAGGACTATGTCCCACGCATAGTTTGAGGCGGAAACAAAATCCCACATTTCAAATTTTAAAAACTTAATTTGTCACTCCTGAAACAATTTTTTATAATTTTTATATTTAAATGATTAAAATACTCTTTTAAAAAATAAATATTTATAATAAAATAATTTTTAAATATAAAAAATTTTAAAAAATTTTTAAAATTTTTAAAAAAATTAAAAAATATATTAAAAAAATTTTAAAAATTTTGCAGTAGTCACCGTCGTCAATGCTGCGGCGATGGCCACCGCTGAAGGGGTCAGGTAGTCTTTTCCGACCACCTAGTTTCACGGGAGGCCAGATCTGGCCTCCCCGTTTGGTGGAGGCGGCCAGATCTAGTCGCCTCCGCCAATAATAAATGCCGGAAACGGCTGTTAGGACCAAAATCGACCCTTTCTGATCGTTTCTGATAACCTATTCTGGCGGAGGTAGCCAGATATGGCCGCCTCCACCAAAACTGATTTGGTCGCCTCCACCGAACAGAGAGACCAGATCTGGCCTCCTCTGAAACCAGGTGGTCGGTAACGGCCACCTGGCCCCTTCAACGGCGGCCACCGCCGTAGCACTGGCAGCAATGGCTGATGCAAAATTTTTAAAATTTTTTAATATATTTTTTAATATTTTTAAAATTTTAAATTTTTTATAAAATTTTAATCATAAAATGACAATATTACCCCTCTAAATGTTACTGTTTTCTATTTTATTTACTATTAAATTGTTTCAGGGGTGGGAGGCTGGGCTTTTGAAACTTGGAGGGTGGGACTTTGTCCCCGCCTCAAACGATGGGTGGGAAATAGTCCTTTGGCCTTAATTATTTTAAGGGAAACGACTTTTTCCCAGCCATGTTTCACTCAAATATGTATTTTCACCCTCTTTTATAAATCCGGACACCCACCTTTTACTCTCTTTTTTAATCTAATTTTACTAAAATATTTTATAAAATAATTAAAATATCCTTATTTAAAATATAAAAATTTATAATAAAATTATATAATAATATATAAATATAAATATTTTTAAAAAAATTATAAAATGTTAAAAAAAATCTAAATTTTAAGTCACTAATTGAATTAGATTATCAAAAAAAACAACTTGGTTATAAGAGTAGCCAGATTTGGTCATTCTGACTGGTAGAGATGACCAGATTTAATCACTTTTGCCAACAACTATAATCAGAAATGACAGATAAAGTCAAGAACGGTCATTTTTAGTTGCTTTTGTTGGTAAAGACTATCAGATCTAGTCATATTCTCTGAAATAAGAAATGGTCGATCTGATTACTACCACTAAATGGGGTAGCTAGATCTAGACATCCCTGGAACCAGATAACTATTTTCGATCACCTGATTCTAACGATGGTGGAAACTTTTAATTTTTTAATATTTTTGAAGTTTTTAAAAGGTTTTATATTTTTTAATATTTAAATAATAGTTTATATGTTCAAAAATTTTGTTTTATTATTTTATAAATAATATTAATAAAATGATCAAAATACCATTTTAACTTTGAAAATGTTACTTTTAATCATTAAATTTAATAATTAATTTTAGTTAACGAATAGGTATTTGGGTTTTTAAAACTTAAAAAAGGAGAGTTATCTTTGAATGACTTTGGATGGGAATATGTACTTTGGCCTTATTTGAAAGGTAAAAAAACTTATTCCCACCCAAGGTTTCATTAAATGACAATGTCACCTAAAAACTTTTTAAATTATTTCTTAATTTAATTATTTTAATAAAATTAATTTTATTATTTATTATGTTTTAAATTCTTTTATTTAAAAAAACAAAAATACGTCTTTAACTATTAAAATTCAACAATTAGGCTTTAAACTCGAGCTTGACTTACAAGCTTAAATTAGAATTCATCATAAACTCGAGCTTGAATGAATTTGAACTTAACTTTCAAACTCAAATTTGAATTGAATTTACGAAAAATAAACTCATGTTAAACTCATTCAAATTGAATTTGAGCTTAATCTCAAATTAATTTATAGTAATAAGATTGTTTATTATTTTTAATTTTAATTAACATGTATTAAAATAAAAATTTTAATAAAAAATATTAAAATAAATATTATTTAATTAAAGTAAATTAACAAACTAATGAAATTTAATTAACTTTAAACCGAAAGCATTTCTTATTTTTAATAAACATTGGGTGGGAACACGAGTTTTGGCCTTTCCTTCTTTATAAAACATACGGCTGAAGTACTCTGACCTCAAAAAACTAAAGAAACTTACAGTTTCCAAGTATGGCAGTATTTACATGATTACTAAGACTTTTGGAACATTATTTTGGTAAAATATTTACATTAAAAAGAAAAATGCAAATCCTCCCACCTTAATAGTGAAAAACATAAATTTTTTTCCCAAAATAAAAAAAAAAAAAAGCATGAAGACGTTGACTGAACTAAGAGGATTCAATTCAAAAGCATGAGGAGTGCAAAACTGAGTCCACGCGCTTCGCGCCACAACTCGATGGTGTGGACTCACGTTTGATTGTTGCGGCTACTCGGTCTCTCAACTTCAACGACCATTCAACGCAACGTTTCTGGTCTGATATCAAATCAATTGCTTCGCTTTTTGATTCAATTACCTTTCAATTTCTTAATAAATAAAAATGGTCGGGTACGATGGCGCGAATGAGTCAAATCGCTCGTGATATGAGTTTGGGTTGAAGAATAAACTGCTGGAGGATTATATTTAAATTAAGCTAATTTGAGTTTGATTTAATCAAGTAAAAAACAAGATTGAATTTAAAATTGAGTCTAAGAATTTAATATTATCAAGTTTAAGCTTGAATTTAAAAGGTGTTTAACTCGTTAAATTGGTAAACTTGTAAAATTTGATTTGAATTTATTAAAAGCCAAATGACATATTCCCACCCAAGGTTTCTTTAACTAACAAAGTGTCATTTATAAAGTTTAAAAAAACCAATTGCTCATTCATTTATCAAAATTAGAAGAGTATTTTTATTTTTTTGAATAAAAATTTAAAAAATTAATTTTATAAAAATAATTTAAATATTAAATAATTAAATAATAATAATTAAAAAACAGTTATCATTATCGGTAGCGTCGTCGTTGACGGTGGCCACCGTTAACATAACAAGGTAGTCATTTTTCAACTATTTGATTTTATTAACAACAATCACTGCCTGTCAACTCTGGCCACCTCTGATAAATATTTGACAGTCAGATATGATCATCTCTGCCATTAAGTGGAATCAGGTGGTCGTTTCTGACCACCTAGTTATGTAAACAGCGGTCACTGTTGTTTACGACGCTATTGACAGTTGTAACTATTTTTAAAATTTTTATTTTATATTTTTATTAAATTATTAAATTTTATTATTATTTTATATTAAATTTTATTTTAATATTAATATTATTTATTTGTATAGATGGTATTTTGGTTTTTTCATGAAAAGGGTTGGTACATAGCTTTTTTAAATTTTATGGATGAGACTTTGTCATGTAAGGAAAACTTGGGTAGGACTTGTCATTGACCTTTTATTAAAATAATGTTGTTTTAACTAATATACATCAAAATAATATCATTTAGATTTTTTAATTTGTCTCTTGATATTATAGTCAAACTTGAGCTCTAATCTCGTTAAGTAATAGTAGATTCGAACTAAGCCAAACTCAAATTCAATTTAACTTGCTTGAAATGAGTTGAGATCAAACTCGACTCAACTCAGCACATCAACCCGTCTCAAATGCCTAATGCAACATTAGTGTTATGCATATTGGTTAAAATGATATCATTTTTTGTCAAAACAATGTTATTTTTATCAATTTAATAATTTCATCTATTCACAAACTTCGTAAGCCTAGTTTAAGCTTGATTCCTAGCTTATTTTGAGTTTATTCAAACTTGATTCCGGACTAGCTTGATTTGAACCCAATTCGACTCTTAAACGAGTTGAGTTTGAACAACTTGAAAGGGAGTCAAGCTTCCCTTGAACCAAGCTAAACTTGGATTAACCTAAGCTTAAGCTCAATATCTATCTTTCAAAATTTTTATATTTTATTGAAAACCATCTAAACCACTCACTTTTCAAATTTCACACACGGACTCAAAATAGAGTTAAAAGTCGATAAATATATAAATTAGAAGTTTAATATAATTTTTTCGACTGAGTTTAAGTTACTAGCTCCTATATCGAGCCCAAAAGCTAAACCCAATGACACTTATTTCGATTCGATATAATTATAACTTTAATTGAATCTTATTATGTATAAAGAATTTGGTGATAAGGACCGGAAATAAGATAATTCTCACATTTGGTACTTTTCTGTTCCCTGACCAAGCCAATAGCCTTGCTATTAGGCCAAAGAATAATTTCCCACCCATAGTTTGAGGCGGAGACAAAGTCTCACCCACTTAAGTTTAAAAGTCCGGTTTCCCACCCCTAACCTAATTTTTTATAATTTTTCTATTGAAACGACTAAACTACCATTTTAAAAATTAAAAAATTATAATAAAAATATAAAATAAATTTTAAATATAAATATTTTTAAAAAATTTTAAAAAATATTTTAAAAAATTAAAAAATATTTTTAAATTAAAAAAATTGAAGCAGCTACCGTCGCCGGCGCCAGCGGCGGTGGCTGCCCATAATAGAACCAGGTGGCCATTTTCGGTCACCTGGTTGGCCTCCCCATCGGGTGGAGGCGGCCAAATCGGTCGCCTCCGACAAAGTTAGGAGTCAAAAACGGCCGTAAAGGGCTAACCTTGGCCCCACTGGCCGTTTCCAACCTTTATTTCGGGCGAAGGTGGCCAGATCTGGCCGCCTTCACCAAAACTTGAGACGGCCGATCTGGCCACTTCCACCGAATTGAGAGGCCAAATGTGGCCTCCCCTAGAACCAGATGGTCGGAAATGGCCACCTGGTTCTATTATAGACGACAGTGGCTCCTTAAATTTTTAAAATTTAAAAATATTTTTTAATTTTTTAAAATTTTTTAATAGTTTATATTTATATAAAATTTATTTTATTAATTTAAAATTTTAATATTAAAAAAACAAAAATACTCCTGATTATTACTGTATACTTATTATTTTTAATATTAAAATTAGATTAGGGATGGAAAACCAGATTTTTAACCTTAAGCGGGTGGGACTTTGTCCCCGCCTCAAACTATGGGTGGGAAATAGTCCTTTGGCCTTGCTATTAATATTATACTTCCTTGATCAAAGGAAATACAGAAACGTGGTCCAATCATTGAATTTGAATTGGTCCACAGAATCTAATCCTTCTAGATTTATAATATACTTTTCATACAAACAATATATGTATATGCTATTTTTGTCACATTTTATGTTATGTTATCTCCTTAATATATAGAAAATATATTTATAATATAAATAATATCTTGATTTGGAAAGAAAAGATAGTTTTCCTTGCAATCATGAAGAATAATAAAAAAATTCTCATGGATGATATATCGAAAATCTTCTCAATTCTTCGATTTGAAAAGTCAATCTTAATTGCTAGTCTTACCGTTTGTCGTTGGTTGTAATCGTTTAAACAAATTCTTTCAAAGAGACTTTTCTAAAAAAAAAAATTCAATCGATGAAAGAATATTGTATAATAGTTATCAAAATTTTTAAAACATATTTTATTTGAATAATACAATTACTCTTACGTGATTTGATTAATTTTTTATGTGGGTCTTATTTTATAAAAAATGAAGCCAAAATTTTGACTTCTCCACCCTTGCCATAACTCTTTTTTTTTATTTTTTTATTTATGATTCGAAAATGGCACTTTTAAAATTATTCTATAAATAAGATATATAAATTAATTACGTGCCATAATTCTAAATCAAATTGGATGGTTATTAATCTATTTTAATTAGTTTGAATAAATGATTAAGCTCGTTTTCATAAATAAAATAAGTTCAAGTTTAATTCAGATTAAATTTAAAATTAATTATCGAAATTAATATGAATAAAGTTGAGCTCTCTTCAAATTCTTCAAAGATGCTCAGAAAATTTCATTCTTTTCACAATTTAACTGTTTTTGAAATTCGGCCACAGATTCATGAACCATGAAGCAACTTGATTCATCCATTCAACAATAATATGAATTTTTATTCAAACTAAAAAAATTCAATATAAATAATGAATCCGTGTTCATGTATGCACATGCATGTGCACGAATGTGAAGTCATCCAATTTCACATGGAGATTCAATAAGAATACTTGCAAAACATGCATACTGAATTGAGCTGAGTTGACTCGAACTCAGATTCATATTTGATTAGTATAAATTTGATTCAAATTAAAGATCTAATTCAATATTAATTTGAGTTTGAGGGCTCATCGGTATTGTTACACCAAAAACACTCTTCTTATTATTAGGCATCTTTTTCAATGATTATTTTGGTTCTATAATGTTTCATCGTTTTCTTCATCAACTTATTGTTTTCTCTAATATTGTTATTTACCAAAATAAGTCGAATTCAAATTTAAATTAATGACACTAAATTTGAATTAACCTCAAGCTAGCACTTATATTACACATAAATTGAATTAAATTTGAGTTTGAACCCAAACTTGAATTCGAAATTTAACAAACCAAATTAAAATTTTTCACTAGTTTTTAAACTAATTCTCTAACAAGTGTTTTAAAATAAAATATTAAAATAATATTGTTTTAATAAATATATTAATAAGTGATTTGAATTAAATTTTTTTAATTAACAAATTGAATTTCTTTAAGCTTAGAATTCAAACTTATTAATATTAAAATTACATTTAAACTCGTGTCGAAATTGTGAAACCCAAAAAAATGTAAAATATTTAATGTCGGCCCATGTGTAATCCACGGGCACAATTAATTAGTAATTAAATAATATTATTTAGATTTATGAAGGCATGAACACGACAGCGAAAAATAACGTCTGCTAAGGTTCAAAAGTTAGTGTCGAAGACACGTCATTGTGGTTTCGTCGTCAAGCCACTTCATCCCAAGCATTGTTCGCTGTAGTAGAAACAACGCGGAAACGGGTTCGAAGATTCTCCCTCCCGTTTTCTTCGTATCAGCTTCTTCGTTGACTCTCTTTTTTTAAGACCGTCCTAATTATTATTTTTAATCATAGATTAATCCACAATTATCTTGCTTATTCGTTCCTGCGAGGAAATATACCATTTACCCCCCAAGGTTTGTCAAACTAAAATTCCCACTGTTAACACATTTTAATTAAAATTTTGTTCATTGATAATAATGATTAAAATCAATAATTAAGTTTAATAATTAATTATTAGATAATAGTTTTTTATATAATATTATAAAAAATAAAAATACTAAAATAAATTAAAATATATAAAATATATTTCAAGAAATAATAAAAATGTTAAAAAATATATAAAATTAAAAAAAATTTTGTGATTGACCATCACTATTGACGATAGTGATTACCAAAAATCGAGCCATCTAGTTTACAAAACAATTATATATCCAGTCTCTTTATTTATATTTTGATTGAGATAATCAAATTTAATCATTTTCGTAATTAATGGTAGTCAAGAACAATTACATTTCATTAAGGGGACTATTTTTTACTACCATTGATGACAGAGGCTTAGACGATCAGATTTATTAGTCTTTCATTAAAAAGGATAATCAGATCTGACCACCCTATGAACTAGATGGATTTTTCTGGCCATCTAATTGGTTTTCAAATATTTGAAATTTTTATATATTTATGATATTTTATTGGTTCTTAAATTTTATTTTAGTAATTATTATTTTAATATTTTTAAATATTATTTTATTTTTCTATTATATTATATTATTTTTACTTTAATAGAGAGCACTTTGATCATTTAATAAAAAATATTGATAAAATTGGATAAAAAATGTTTTATAAATACATGTTCAGATTTAAAAAGGAGAATGAATAAGAATTTGTTGTTTAGCAAAACCTTGAGTGGGAATCTGCACAAATAAATTGTTTCTAATCAATATTTAATTATGATTTAATATTTTGTGTTCATGCATATTTACTAATTTATTTCATTTATAAATAAATAAATATGCTTTTTTTATTCCATAATTAAATTTTTATTATTTTTTTTAAGATTATAGGGAATTGGGAGGGAATCTGCATGTTCAGGGTGGAAAGGATCATTATGCAAGGGAGAAACGGTCAGCAGTGGACTTTGCTGTTTCACTCTTTGAACCAAGAATTGCTCTTACGACCAAAGACCGGTCATATACGACGAAAATCAACTCTCCTTTATTTTCTTCAGTCAAACTTTTCCTCAGTTTCTCCATTTAAACAGAAAGCAACGTCCTCCATCTCCCTCTTAAATCACAATCCCGCAACTAAAATTCTGCAACAATTCATACATACTTACCTTCTTCCTCCTTCGACCTAAGACGGTTGCTAGAGGCTTGAGATATTGTTAACAGGAGCAGAATATGGGAGACAGCTGGGAGCGAAACAACCAGCTGATAAATGAGTTGATACAAGGGCGGGAGTTGGCAAGGCAACTTCAAGTTCATCTAAATGTGCCATATTCCTCCCATGAAACTCGTGAGATGTTGGCACAAGAGATTGCGTCTTCGTACGAGAAAGCGCTGTCCATTCTCAACTACAGCGGCAGTACCTCAGTGGGCGAGCCACAGTCTGCGGGACTCGGAATCGAGTCCCCACCGCTGAGTGGAAGCCCCCGGAGTGAGGACTCGGATCGTGATGTGAAAGACCAGGATGGCTCAAAAAAGAGGTACTGTGTTATACTATTCATAATCCTCCATGCTTTAGGCTTCTTCTACACGGTGTTTCTGAGAGTTTTCTGAACTGTTGCAGAAAGACATTTCCGAGGTGGACAAAACGGGTCCATGTCAGTCCAGGATCAGGATTGGAAGGGCCTCTTGATGATGGCTTTAGCTGGAGGAAATATGGACAGAAAGATATTCTCGGAGCAAAGCATCCAAGGTACTTATGTAATTAAGAAATCTTTTCGTCTGTTTACTATGAATCACAAACGACGTGCATACACAGGCACTTATATGCACCATACAATCCATGACGATAAAATCAGATATCATCTGAAGATAATTTCACGTAAACATTATTAAGTAACATCTATCAACTTCTTAGTGATGTCGTCTAATATTAGAACTTGAAAATTCAGTAAACTTTATCTGAGTTTTTCCTCAAACATATACTATAAAGAGACGTCAGTGAACAAAGCGTCGTAGATTGTTCACTAAAAAATCTTGTATCAAACAAGAATCAAGGGTCTCGATTCCTCTTTTTTGCAAGATGTTTTTAAAAGTTAAAATTGCCAGACAAACGAAAGAGTCTAATATGTGTGGATTTTAGGCAACATAAATAATCTTAAGCTTGCTCATTATGGAATCATACTAGGTTTAAGTTGTGGCCCTGGACTCCATATTCTGCGCCAATATGCATGGCGACATTAATTTTTTAAGGTGCCCACAAACCTAAAATATGAACGAGAATGAAAAGTGCGGCAACTTAAAAGTGATTTTCATTAATTGGACGGTGCAAGTACGAAGAAACTGGTGGCGAAAATATCGGCCGCCTATCAAATCCACGACTCCATGCAAATTACCCTCATTTCTACGATGGTCAATTTCATGCCATAACGATTTGCTTTTAGTTGAAATTTAGTCTTTTTTTCCTTTTTGTTTCTCACAGGGGCTACTACAGATGCACTCATCGAAATGTCCAAGGCTGCTTGGCCACAAAACAAGTGCAAAGATCCGATGAAGATCCCACAATCTTTGAAATAACCTATCGTGGAAGGCACACTTGTGCGCAAGCCTCTAAAATGGTAGCTTCTTCCTCAGAACCAGTTGAAAGTCAAGAACCAATGATCAATACCAATATTGAGACTCTACAACACAATTACCAACCACTGCCGATTACTCATCAACAACAACAACAACAACAACAAGAAGCACTGTTGAATCTGAGACAAGGCCTTAAAATTGTAACAGAAGGTTTAGACTTTCACCAGCAGTCACTTGCTTCGTTTCCTTTTCCCCTTTCTTCTACATCAAATACAAACGCTGACAGCAGTGTGTTCTCGCCTTCCATGGTTAGCAACAATTTTAATGCAGGAAGCTTTCCGCATTCGTTTATATCTCCTGCGACATCTGGGACTAATTATTTTTCAGCTTCTTCGCGTGGGATGAATAGCTTTCAAGGGACACTTAACTTTCAAAGTCCCGATCAGTCAGAACTCAATGAAATTGTCTCAGCTGCTACTTCTTCAGCAACCAATTCTCCAACTGTTGGCAACTTCGATTTCCCAGTTGGTAACGCTGAATTCGATCCAAACTTCACGTTCGACAGTTCACTGTTTTCCTCATTCCAACCCTTCGAAAAATGAAGATAATTCGAAATTATTTGTGTCCCCTGAGAAGCAGTTCCAGTCTTTTGATTCTGAAATGTCTCGTTGTATTATCAAATGTTTTTCATTTAAATTTACTATTGGAATGAATATCAAATGTCTTTTCAATAATCACTCTATCGAGGTTGCAAGCACAATTAGATTTAAACCGAATTAAATCGGATTTAAATCTACATACAATTTAAACAAATTAAATTTAAGTTAAAGCAATTTTAATTTGTTGAGTTCAAGATCGAAATTAGCATGGAGTTCACCTCCTTGATGATTTTTTCTCCCCTTTTGTGACATTTGCTCTTCTCCTCCGGCATTCTTCTTTTTTAACAACCCAACTGTCCCTACTTGTGTTTTTAATTTCTTTTTATATTTACATATTTATCTTTGAAAAAAATTGCTAAATTATAAAACACTCTTCACATCCTATGCATGCGTGCATTAACCTTAATTCTTTATTTTAGTGATTAATAATAAGAACTAATTTATTTACTAATAATAATGTTTTATTATATGATTAGATAATTTTGAATAATAAAATAACATTTAATTATATGGTGACACGTTATTGTTATTGCACGTATTAGTATTTATTGTTAATGGATAAATCAATTTCTTGTCGAGTATCAAATTGAATACCCCAATTTGAGTTAAAAATTAAAAAAAAAATAAAATGAAGGCAAATAACATGGATTATGGGTCTAATAATTTCACTGTAACAAAAATGGGCAAATGTTATAATTGAAACCCATTGGGCTGAACCCTAAAACCACATAATTCAAATATGGGCTTGCCTCTTAGGCTATTTGTAGAGCCACCAATGTTAGGGTTGGCGTAGGGCCCGAGAAAAAACCCATTCCATATTGATGAATTGATGATCAAACTTATTCTGAAAAAAAAAAAAAAAAAAACTTTGAATTTGGTTTAAACTAGATTAAATTCAAATAACGTATATCGAATTCAGCCTCACTAAAATTTGAGAATGAATTGTCCTGTGCAATATGTAGTGGGTGGTCCAGGCTTCATTAATTGAGGCATTCATACAAATTTCAGCTAGCTGCTGTAAAATCTCAGTTGTCTAAGCTTGAGGGACCATTGCCTCAATTTGATGCTTTTCAACTTGTGTGTTTCTTGCTTGTTACCTTGCAAATGACTTTGTAAGTTAATTAATAAAATTTTTGCCATAACATCGCTACTGAGGAACAAAAAAAAAAAAATAAAAAAATGATAGTGGCAACTATATTATATAAATGGTTTGGTGTTTGAATTAGCTTTTGGAAGGGGAGAGGTCCGATAACACCTTTTACCACTATCATAATTCGGTTGCAACAACTTCAATTTAGAGCCTTCGGGAGTAATTGGTTGACCTAAAAGTCCAATCAGGGGGTTCTTTCATATTAGTTAAGAAAAGACAACTCTTAAACCGATTTTTGAAATGAGAAAGATTCGATATCACTTAACGTATGTTTATGCAAGAGACTAGAGGTCTCCATACAAGTCATGTCATTGGGCTTAAAATGTTATGCAATTGTGGGAAACCCTAACCATCATGCTAAACCATCTATTACTAGAAAAACAACTCAAGCATGATTTGTTTTGATTCTCCCAAAACATTGTTATATTATTCATACGAGAGGATAATAAGTTTTTATACAATAATTCTTATTCCTAAGAGAAACTCTAGTAAGATTTTTTTCTCTCAAGAGAAATCCTAAGACAGTTTCTAATATATAGATTAAATCTAAATCGTCTACAGGCTTTAAACATGTGTATACATTAGCGTACCGCCTTATAAATGAAATGATAGCCACTTCCAAACATTTCTGTACCATCTTTAATGCATCCTTGATCCTCCTTATTTAATAAACGGATATATAGAATAGATTCACCCTTTTAGTGTTGATCAATTACAGCCAGTAATTACTATAATTTTGAAAGATGTACATTAAATTCAGCTTGGATAATGGAAATATTTCAACAAATAATAAGATTCATACATAATAATTAAGCTCAATTACAAGGGTTACAATAGCTAAAACAAGTCACGACACTTCTAATCATCTACATACAATTATATCTTATAAATTGGTCAATAGAAATGCTGGCTAATGTCTACCTCCATTTCTTTTACTTATGCAAATCTTCGTCGAAACTATCCAGACATTCTGTTAGGTTTGAGATCCCAAATTATCATTAACAAATTTATTTTATCATGTGTACTTATAATGAGTATCAATTTAGATATCATTGATGATGTGTTATTATGTGATTGAGTAACGTTCAGTTATATACTGATACATCATTATTGATAATCAAATTGATACTCATTATAATTACCCATAACATTACACTGATTAGCAGAATGTCTGATGGATTTGATGAACGAGCTCTTCAGCACTCAGTCGGCATTGAATTCCAATCTATGAACAAAACAAAAACAGTTCTTCAATAAATTTCAACTATAAATGGAAAACAATGGAGGCAAAGAATCTAGAGAAACTCTAGTTTTCGAAATGCACCATGTTCTTTAAGAGACATGTATTAAAGTTTAGAGTCAGGACCATTACAGTACGACTGTCCATTTTAGTTGAGAGTGAATTTACTCCTGTAAATTATTAAAGATTTATAGTACTTTCAATACAGATTTTCCCTTTCGAGTATGGCTGCCTTGTGAATAAAACCTGTTCACTTAAATTTCACCACACTTGTAAATGGAGCTAACTTTCATGGTGTAATTATTTTTCGGCCAAAGGACAATTTCCCACCCATAGTTTGAGGCGGTAACAAGTCCCACCCGCTGAAATTGAAAAGCCCGGTCTCCCACCCTCAACTATTTTTTTATTATTATTTTATTGAAATGACTAAACTATCCTTTTAAAAATTAAAAATTTATAATAAAAGGTAAAATAATTTTTAAATATAAATATTTTCAAAAAAATTTAAAATACATATTTAAAAAATTTTAAAATTTAAAATTTTGAAGCAGCCACCGCCGTCAGCACCGGCGGCGGTGGCCGCTCATAATAGAACTAGGTGGCCATTTCCGGTCACCTGGTTCCAAGGGAGGCCAGATCTAGCTCCCTGTTCGGTGGAGGTGGCCAAATCGATCGCCTCCAGTTTTGGAGGAGACGGCTAGATATGGCTGCCTCTGCCAGAAATAAAGGCCGGAAACTGCCGTAAAGGGCCGGCCTTGGCCCCACTGGCCGTTTTCAGCCTTTATTTCGGGCTGACCGCCTTCCCCAAAACTGGAAGCGGCCGATTTGGCCTCCTCCACCGAACATCCCCTAGAACTAGGTGGCCAGAAATGGCCACCTGGTTCTATTATGGGCGGCCACCGCCGCCGGTGCCGACGGCGGTGGCTGCTTCAAGTTTTAAAATTTAAAATTTTTAAATATATATTTTAATTTTTTTTTTAAATTTTTTAATATTTTATATTTATATAAAATTTATTTTATTAATTTATAAAATTTTAATATTAAAAAGATAAAAATACCCCTGATTATTATTGTACATTTATTATTTTTAATATTAAAAATGGTTGATGGGTGGGAGACCGGACTTTTCAATTTCAGCGGATGGGATTTCGTCCCCGCCTCAAACTATGGGTGGGAAATAATCCTTTGGCCTTATTTTTCATTATAAATGTCACATTTTTCTAAAAATATTGTTCAACTTTTAATTCTTCTTGCAAGAAAATCCCAAAAACTTGAGCAACATTCTGTGTGTATTTGGTCTTATTCAAAAGACAATAGTACTACAGACAAAATGAAAAAGGGCTCATGGTGACAATAGAAAAGACAGGTCGAAGAGAAAGTTGAAAAAGGTTAGAGATATACCGTTAAAATCAATTGAATGAGGTAGAGTTTTACCTTGATTGTGAAGGAGTTCAGCACGGTTTCGTCAAGAGTGTTGATGTTCACATTGAGAATCTCGAGGGAGAGGTCTTCGAGAGCGGCTATTATTTTCACAGCTTGGCCGGGAATTCTTGGAGAAACCGTCTTCAAAAGAACGTTTGGGCCAGAAAACTTCACCTCAACATCAGCAATTGCAGACTTTGAATTGGCAACTAGCTCATGGATGTTGTCAATGGAGGAAGTACTTGAAGAACAAGGAGATGGTTCAACCGAGCTAGGCTTTGTTGGAGATAGGTAACCCTTCTGCAACCTCGGCCGGTAAGGGCTTCCCGGTTGTGGGGTTCTCGGACTTATGGGTAGGTTTAGTCTCGGACTTAGAGGCAGTAGTGGTGAAGGTCTTGGACTTGAAACTATTCTGGGGCTTAAAACATCACTAAAAACTTTTCTTTGCTTCTTGGCTTCCAGTGATTGCAGAACTTGCTGCAACTCATTGATGTAATCAACAACACCTCCAATTATCGATGCTTGATCTCCCTAAACCAAAACAAAAAAAGAAATATAATAAAAGATCTTAAATTTGGACTTGAGGAAGAAGTTGATGACTTACTCTTTTGACATAGAAGCAAGGCATGAGAGATCGCAACACTGAGAGGTGTTCGTTCATTTGCTTT
This sequence comes from Anacardium occidentale, assembly GCA_026122585.1. Taxonomy (NCBI): domain Eukaryota; kingdom Viridiplantae; phylum Streptophyta; class Magnoliopsida; order Sapindales; family Anacardiaceae; genus Anacardium; species Anacardium occidentale. Next base: position 142,539 of record JAJEJH010000139.1, read on the forward strand.
CTCCGATTACGCTCAACCGTTATGTGAGACATTTTTTGCTGTCCATCCGGGAGTGTCTCATAGGAGGAATTGGTGGCGGCATTAATCTTCTGTCTCTTGCTCTGGGGTGAAATTTCATGCTCAGTTTCAGACTCCTGTAAAATACTTGAAGAAGTTGACTTCTGCGACACAAATCTTGCGCCTTTTTCTTCTTGAGAGGAGCTGACAACAGCTTCATCCAACGGTGTGGCAGGAGGAAAGTCTGTGACGCTTCCTAAACTCTCAAAAATAGCAAAGAGGTCATCCTCAGCCAGCTCAGATTCCTCAAAAAAATCAGATAAACAATCACCCATTTTGACTTTTCTTTTCTTGTCGAAACAAGAAAGCTGCCTTTCTCTTTTCTTTCCCGGAAAGTGCTCAGGTTAGCAGACAGAAGTAAAGTGAGAGTGGAACCCAAATATCCAAGAAAATTAAGGGCGATTGTCAAGATCAAGAAAAAGATACCAAAAGGAGTAAATAGGAGAGCTAATATGAAAGGGACTAAACTATCACCATCACCTCTTATTTTGATGGCCTTTCCTATGAAATCAAAAAATTTGAGTTCTTTGCCGCTACTTGCTGGATTCTTAAGGAATAAAGGTTCGTTTCAGTGAAGCACAAGATTCCAAGAACAAAATGAAGCGAACAATAGCGGTTAGTGATCCATATGGAGATAGAGGGAGAGAGAGGGACAGTAGCTTCATAGAAGTAAGCTATGTAATATGTAAGATGGGAGATGATTATGAAGAATTGTGGAAACTAATGTTGAAATTAATAAGGCTAGTGGGGTTGCGCAGGATTCTTTTAGCTGTATCGTGTGTGTGTATATACATATATATATTTAGATAATAAATTTACTTAAAAGCTATGTATACAATACGGGAAATGATGTTATCTGGAATGATCCAATATTTGAACTTTTATCTTCGGTTCAAAACATTTATCATTTGAATGGCATCCATATCAACTGCATTCTCAAACATTTGTCAGATGACTCAGGCCATGCATGATGAAGGAAAAACCGTCCTCTCCTCTGTGTGTTTTGTCAAAGAAAAGCTCCTGTGGTAATTATTAATTACGATCTCATATTTCGAAAGATGAGTTTCGTTTTGATTCGTTTTCAATAGTAGACAAACAGTAAAAAGCACACTTAATAGTAATGACAGGGCATTGAAAGGGGTGAAATCCGTGAAGGGTATCTCTCTGACCAGTTTTAAGTGCCAGTTTTCTTATTGACATCCATTAATGTTTTACGAATTTGCATGGTGTTACTGTTTGTAGCTGAAAATGGGACCAAAATGACTGGATGCTTGCAGCTGCAGAGATTAGATGATCGAGAAGTAATAACTAAATCTTATGCGGTAAATTATAGATATATTTTTTAACCAAAAAAAATCAATTTTATACTTTAAATTTGTTAAATCTAATTCACAAAGTTGACGAAAGAGTCTTGGGTTTACTGGATATACAGAAGATTTTCAGTACAAAGAAACCTAAAATGTAATTTGCAACTTTCCCATCGAGCCAAAAAGAATGCTCTTCGTGTGCTCTACCTTGACAAAATATGTTATGCTCTTCGTGTGCTCTACCTTGACAAAATATGTTATGTAAACACCAAGCAGGACTGATAGTAAAATATCAGGGTTTGGATTCCATCCAAGAAAACCAAACCTAGTGCCAACTCAAAATTGGATTGAAACCATAATGCATGTTCAAGCTGATATAGGTGGTATGAACAAGGTCATCGTCGGAAACTTCAACTTGAAATTGCTTAACTCGAGCTGAAGTATGGATTTGATATCCACCCCTATTGTAAATGACAAAGGTACCCTGAGGTAGTCGTTGGGTTTAAATTGAAGAAGGCTCTTCAGATTTGAATGTGATGTTGTCAGAAATTCCTGACAGCCGCTTTTGGGCATTATGGCTTCAGGTTCATCCAGCCATCCACCCTGAGCGAAATTATATTGACATAATCAACGGGCCCTACTCAATGATAATCCTGAATTTACATTTTTTGAGTTTCAATGGATTTATTCACATAAACTTGTAACAGAAATTCAAGGGATTCATTCGAAGCGAGGAGGTACAAGAGGAATGATATGGAAACAAAAGTTTCTGTGTGGTAAACTTACATGGTACTGACTCACTGCAGAGGCAGGTTTACAGTGTACTGGAAGACCATGAATGCAAACTGGTTAGGAAAGACATGGTTAAGGTACGGTTAATAGTTTTGTCAATGTTTTCAGGTTCTTATTGAATCTGGATGCATGATGCATATTGATGACTGAAAGGAAGAAACTTTTGCAAAAGCAGCATTGAAACGAATCTATATTTACAAATTTAATAAGTTTTCGGTATGAATTAAGGCTGTAGTTTTTATATCATCTGGAAAAACTTCTTGTTGCAAAGCCAAAAAGTGGAGAATATTCTTCACACAATCTCTGTATCAAAAGCCTCTTTTTGCTATATTGCTATCATGAAAGGCTCTATAGATATGAATGTGGTGACTGTTGCTAAAAACCAAGAGTGGAACTGATTTTGTTGATGTAGAACTAAAGTTCTAGATGGAAAGTTTAACTAAATATCGATTTGTTTGTATGACAATACTTAATGACAGTCAAAGAAATTTTAGTCAGAAATCCATAAAAAACTTATATAAAAAACATAAATTTATATAATCTTTAGAAAATAAATAAATAAAATATAAAAATATTTATAAATAAATAATATGATATTAAAAACTCACTAAATTATCATAAATATATTATAATAATTTTTTTTATAATACGAAATTATTGTATAATAATTTTATTATTAATATTTTTAAATATATCTTTTTTAATATAAGTTATTAAGTAATCATTCAATAACTTATTCTTCTTTCATTATCTAACAAACTTTTGATAATTATCATTGCAAACAAAACTTTTTTCACTGCACTACAAACAAGAACAACATTTGGTGACTAGAATTAGGGTTTTGCATCCATGCAACTTAAGGAGATAGAACTGAAAATTAATGATGCATGGAGCATTTATGAGCAATTATATTGGTTTGGGGGAAGAGTGCTGAATGATGAATTAAAGAAGAAAAGAACCAAAGGAGGCGAGTGAGAGAGGAGTTTGGTGAGAATGGTAAATGTGAAAATTGATGGCAGATATGGAAAGATTTTTCAAGTATGATACACCAAAAATTTGGGTACTCCATCACTTAAATGAAACGCATTCCCAGGCTGAAAACTTGCAATTACTCCTCTTCCCCTTGTCACTCTTGCCGCAACTGCAACGATGAGAGAGAGAGAAAGAGAAAGAGCTATGCCATAGAAAACTAGAAAGATCATCATAGGCACGGAGATGCCGTGTCTGCTGTCATTGAAAGCCCACCACCACCTTTAAAATATGGAACTCTCCACACAGACAAGTTGCAGAGTTTGCAGATAGTACTTTTCGTCGTCATTGCCTTCGTCATTTATAATTTTTTTCAATGAATTTTGTTTCTCTCTCTCTCTCTCTCTTCATTCATATGTTCATGTATATGTCCAGTTTGTCGTGTTTTCTATGCTGCCATTTTAAACCCATCTCTAATTTAAATCATGTTTTCAGTAGCCGAAGTTTCAATCAAACCACATCATTTTTCTTAATCTTACTTTCAACTTGAAGATCCATTCACTGTGACCCTTCTGTTTCTACAGTTCTTAGAGAAGAAGACATCCATGAATAACACACAGTACTCTGATAATCTCATTATTCAGACCGAAATATCAAGCTTGAGCAGATTTCTGTGAACAGTGATAAGTGCAGAGCTATGTAGCTAAGCTTTTTGTACGTAAAACACAATTTAATAAGAGATCATTTAAAGCCTACTAGACAATCTATGTGAACTGAAAATTTATATACATATATAAGAGACAAAACTGAAGAACAGTTCTCAGGAATTAATAAGCTGGGTCCTGCCACAACTTCATTCACTTCTCCCATCTCTGCAACATTATTTATTGTCACCACGAAATGTATGAGCAAGACATTACTGCACTTTTGCCTTCCTCTCTCTCTCTCTCTTCATCTTCTTCTTCCTGTAAACATTTAAATTATGCTGCATGGTGTTATCTATAATTATATTACAAAAGTAGAATTTGTTTATATGTATTGGGGCTTGTGTGCAGTCCCTATCGGATGGGTATGGATGTCGGATTGCCCAAATAGGGGCCCACTGATTGATTGCATATTAGATTTTGATGACCCATTTTTTTATATGTCATGTCATGTCCCCATTCTGGCCTATAGCCGTTGAGGGTTAAGCTTTGGTTCATCTCCTCCTTCCTTCTCCATTAATTTCTGTTTTATGTTATGGAACCAAATCACACCATCTTTTAGTATTTTTTCTAAGCTATTGAAGTTAGTGTTGCTGCTCTTGGGTCCTATATTGTATATGTCACACATTTTGATATCAAATTTGCATTAAAACCCTCCTCTTCCCTACCACCATTATTTTTGTCATCAAATTGCCACCCCTTATTCTGACACCACCACACAGTCCTAATCCTATAAGTCATTTTTTGTCACACTCTCACCTCTTTGATAAACACTTATCAACCCCTCCTCCACCATTATCATCATCACTGAGTTGTTACAGCTCATTACATTTATCGTTATCAAAACTAACATATCAATGACTGATTATTAGTGTATTGATTATGTTTGCCTTGTTTACTTAAGACTTCTTTGTGTGTGTCAACAACTTACTTCGATTATTTTATCAGTTTTAACATCTATTAACAAAATTTTTTTTTCGTTATTAAAACTTTTGTGCATGATTAAAATAGGTAAATCATTATAAGGCTAAAAAAAACCAAAAATGAATTGTGGTTGTTTAAATTGGTGGTTAGGGTTTTCAAAATTGTAAGAATAGAATTATAGGTTTTCAAGCTTATAAAATAGCCAAACTTTTTAATGTTAAGATGAGATTTCTATAAAAGTTAATTTTAATATATGCATATAAAATGTGTGTGTGTGTGTGTTGCTTCCTTCTTCCAATTTCTATATGGAAAATAATGAACTTTTGGACAAACCAAATAAAACCCTAGCTAATGAAAAACACAACCACCGGTGTCTCAATCTGGGAAGAAAATATTAAATATGTAAGTTATGAATCACATCTTTTATAATTATTCATCATTGAGAGGATTTGGATTGAATTAAAATTAAGTAAAAGGAATTTTTGATTTTGACTCAAATTCGAAATGATTTATTTAAATTCAAATTAGACTTGTTTGAGTCAATAAATAACAATACCAAAGAAGATAAATAATAATGTAACATAGGAAGAACAATCATTTAAGAAAAAGGAACAAAAAAAAAAAAAAAAAAGAATTGTTGAAGTAAAGAAAAAGAATCTCCAATTAGATAAGCTCCAACCAATTACTGATCGTATCCTGAACTTAAATTCAATAAATTAAAACTATTGTAACTCAAATTTAACTCATTTAATATGAAAAAACGACCTAAACTCAAACCTCTAGGTCGTTCATTGTGATGGAATGTCACCTTAACTTCTGTCAACTCTAAACAAGACTATCTCAATTCTTAAATAATAGTTCAAATCAATGCATCGTATACATATTTCCAAATTATTTGAAGATTTTTATAAACTAGAATTTGTTCATTCAGGAGACACCCATGTAATGTAATATGGATTGAATTTGACATTTTTGCATAAAGGGAAACATAATAGAGGCAAGGCAGTAGAACCCCCTTGTTATTTAATTTTACATCATTTTTAATTTTAAATTCAACAGATAATAATTAGGGCTAGATTCAACACAAGTTACTTGGTGTTTAGTTTGAACGATATGAACTCGAAGTTTGAATCATTAGAAAGTAATTGTTAGATTCATATTTTTTGGTGACCTTTGTTTTTTTGGCAACTTTTCTTTTTCTTTGATGACTCATCTTCTTCTTTTTAGACACTTTTTGATAAGTTTTTTATGATTTCATTATTAGTTCGAGTTTGAATTCAACTTTTTGGATTAATGTCGAGTTCAAATTGACCCTTGTTTGGGCTTTGATTGGCTCGAATTAACTTCTAATAATGATGTTTTCTTTTAAGATAAAGCCCAATGGGCCTAGCGCACCACAAGCCCATGAAAAACGACCTAAAGTTAATGGGCCAGTCAAGCTTCTTTGGTAGGCCCATAATCTAACGGTTCACTTATTTGGGCCAAAAAGAAAGCCCAATATGACCTTTAATTTCTACGGGCTCAGTGAAAACTTCCTCTGAAAGATTTTCCAACCGTTCTTTTCTTTTCTTACCGTTTCAGCTCTGTTCCCGGGAAACTAAAGAGAAACCCTAGAACTATAGGAAAAAGAAAGGATTTTTGGATAATTATTCGAAAAGATCGAGTTGGAGAGTTGAATTTTGGTGTTAGATTTGATATGGAAGATAAAAAAGAGTGTTTTAGGTGCAGAGAATTGGAAGTCGAGGTTGAGAAGATGAGGATTGAGTACAAAACTCTGGAGGCCAAGTTTAAGAAGTTAGAAGATAAGGTGAAGACTTTGAAGAGGAGAAAGGACGGAAGGAGAGGCCTTTCTGGAATTGTGGACTTGACTGAAGAAGAAGAAGAAGAAGAGAGGGTGGTTGAACTCATGATTGAGAACAGTGTTTTGGAGTGCGAAAAAAAAAAGGCTGAGTCTGAAGTTGAGTTCTTGAAGAAAAAGTTGAAGGAAATGGAGTTTAATGTCAGTGAAGCAGTTGAAGATAAGACCCTGAATAATTCAGCTTCTGGTAAAAAAATTTATATATTTTATAATTGGAATCTTTATTTCATTTATGTTTTAGTATGGTATTTTTATGAGCTCCCTGCCTTAGGAATTATTGTTTCTCTTACATTGTGATAGCATCAGTTTGTGTGTAATTTCATTTGCTAACATGATTCTCTTGGCATATGAAACTGGGATTGTTGAATAATGAATCGTGACAGTTTGTGCAGAATAATCTTTAAGCTGCATTTTATATTTTTGCTTGTATGGCAGATACTCCTTATAATGGCACAATTTCTGAGCATGTTACTTGTACTAAAGGAGAAGAGGGAGGTCTTGGTTTGAAATCTAAAGTGGCATCTGGAAGACGAGTCAGAAGACATCTGACATTTGATGAAGGGCAAATTCTGGGCAAAAAGATAGCTCCATCAACACCTAGCGTTGGTAGAATTGCTTCTTTGGGAATAATTGATGTGTGTGACAGTGATGAAGAACCTGATAAGGGGACTTCTAACAGAAGTGGTAATAGAGCTCTTTTAAAGCACTGCAATGAGGAAAACACGACTAATTTTGAGGATGACATCCCATTTATTTCGACTCCTAAAAGAAAACGAGCTTCTAATGTTGTTACTAGTGATACAGAGGGCGATGATAAAGATGATAACATTCCCATCTGTAAACTCAGGAGGCTGCATCTTCATGAAATAATTTCTGATCAAGTTCCTTCTAAAAGAAATAGTTGCTTTTCGACTACTGCTTCTCCTGGAGTTGACAACATTACAAATTCCAAAACTCCTGCAAGGCGGCGCCTAGTGTCATTGATAAAGTGCTTAGAAAAAAGTGGGGCAGCAGAAGGTTCTTCAAGTAAGACTAATGAAACTGAATGTCAACATGGAATTCATGCAGCTGATGCACTTGAAGATGATACATCGGAAGAGGATGGATTAGAGAGTGAGGGTGACAGCTTGAATGGATTTATTGTGGAAAGCTCTGAGGTTTCAGATGTTGATGATGCTTCTAGTGAGGCTAAAGATGAATCCGATGACAATGAGGAATTTCATGACATTTTATGTAGAATTAAAAGGAGCAAAGGTAAGAAATTGGAGTGGGAGTTTGAAGCAGACATGCTCGCAGCCTTTGGAAAGGATCCTGAACTGTGCATGAAGGCTGTATGTGCCCTCTATAGACAGCAAACTCATGAAGAAAAAGCAAGCAAGGGATCTTTGTTCTACAATCACAGGGGTTTCAGCAAATTTGATGCACCCAGGTATAGATTTCCATGTTTCCTACTCATGGTTAGATCATATAGTAGTTGAACAGTGACTCAGATCCACACTAATGCATGTAGTCAATAAATATGAACATTGTTATTCATGGTCGGAAAAAATAAACTGGTAAGGTAATGTAATTTAGTTTCTTTAATTGTCTTCAATGAAAATTAGTAATATGATGTAGAATTGACTTGTTTCCTCTTAAACTTTTTTGTGACTTCCTCCACATGTGGATTGGAGGCCTAGTTTTATGAATTTCCCAGTTTTTAACTAGACAAATGTTGCTAGAGTTACTGGGAAAAAGTTTCCCTATCAGTTCTCCCATATCATTATGTCTGTCTCAATTAATTGGCTGTAAATTCCATTATTTAATGACCCCTATAAATTCTTTGCTTTGCCACTGAAAAATATGTGATATTGCTATTAGGGTAATATGTAAGTGAAATTTGGTTTGGCTCCGTCTGCAAAGGTCAGTATGGCCAGTGTGTTGTGCAAAATGTAAAATCTTCTTCAACCAGCATGCATTTAAAGACAGCAGTCATCCTAAATCTAACTTCCTCAAATTAGTGATTTATGGAGACACCCTAGCATTTAAACCTTTATCATGTGGAGAGTATCAATTCTGTGTGGGGCTATAATTTTCTTGTTATGTTTTTGTAAGCAAATCGACAAGTTTATGTTGATGTGCAAACAATGAGGAGATGCTAAATACAATGCAATATATTTCTATGTCCACTTAGTGGAATCATTATAGCTGCCTGGGCTTGATTTTTAAAATGTGTTAAATCTCAGTTGTTCTAAACTTTCTTTCTGAAATCTCTACTGTCTTTCTGATAGGGGTACTGCCCTGGCTGAGTTTCTCACCGGGGGAGATCCGCAAGGTGATCTGAAAAAATCTGTGAAGCAGTTGGAAGAGCGTGACCGTAAGGGAGTTGAGACGTGCAGAACATTAGCCAGTCGCTACTCTAAGCAATTGTTTGAGATCTACAAAAACAAAGAGGATCCTCTCTTTTTCCCTTCTTGACTGGCTCTGCCACTGACCCAGACTCGAAGATATTAGGAATCAGAGAACTGCATCTGGAAACCAAGTTGCAGAGAATGGCATTTTGTTATTTTTCCATTCACTGCATTGTATAATATTTAGCTTTCTCAGATTTGGCTGAATATGTGTGTATATATGTTCCTATGACCGAACAACAATTGGTGTACTTTTGACTTTGCTGTTTAATATTATCAAATGTCGTATAAGCATTTTCCCAGTAGTCATCTTACTGATTTTCTTGGGATATGTTTTGGTATATTTTCCTGTTAGGGAGCTTGACTAGTTGGAGAATTTTAGAGCCAAAGATGGTCTTATAAATCCAGGTGGCAGCAGACAAGTTGCTGATGAAATTCGAAAGAGTTCTGCATATGTCGAGCTAGCGATTGGGCAGGTATGAAGCCATGTCAGAATGGCCGCTGGATCACCTTCTTCTATTGGAATATGGTTTGCCCTGGAAACTTCTAGCTGAAGTTGCACATTTATAAGTAGGGATTGATTTGATTCTCATCAATTTGAGATCGATGAGTTGATCCTCAAATTTAACTTAGAAACAATTTTATTATGGATTTTATCCGAGTTATATCTGGCAAAACTGAGACCTCTTCTCAGAAAAAATAACAGCAAAAAAAATGGAAAAAAAAAATACTGCTTAGGAAAACTACCGAAGCAAGACAAAATTTTGCTCAATCGAGACAGTGTACTTCCAGTGAGCTAAAACCCAAAATTGTGTTAGACAAAAGGTCCTGTCTCTGCCGCACGGTCCTAAACCAATGCAGGTATAACAGGATTGGTGCATTATTGTATTTTTGTGCAGATGATATTCGTAGAAATGCTTCGAAACGTCTTGTTGATGTTAGGTCTAGCTTTGATGGCCTCACCAGACACTTGATTCCAGTAAGACAATCAAAGCGAGTGCCCCGGCTCTAATTTTAAGCAGTATACCTGTGATATAGAGCATACTTCACCACTTCATAGAATGAAACCACAATCCCAACGGAAGGGCCAGCACGGGCAACACGAGGACCAACTCCCGTAAACAAACCCTTCACTCCCGAATCTCTGCACCAAAAAAAAATTTAAAGGTCGATCATTGATATCTGCATTTTATAAACTTATTTTACAAGTATACAGCAAGACAAAAGTTATTTCTGATGCCCAAAGGAAAAAAGGTGGAAGCTGATACCATGTATGGTCAACATTATTAAAAGTTCATATTCCCAACAAAAGAGAATTAATATCAAAGTTGTGAATAAATATGTCATAGACAACTTGGTATAGTTCAAACTGAAATCTAAAAGGGCATGAAATAAGAAATATACCTCCAAACCTCCATCAGTGTTTGCCGTGTTGTCATCCTCAATGCCCTGGCGGGATCTTTCTGAAATGAGGAAAATACAAACACTTAACAAGCACCGAAAAGTTATTCATCATAGCAATTTTCTAAAGGATATATCTAATAGCTCACATCATCCTAGCCCAATTAAGAAAAATCATTAAAAACCTTTCAGAATACCTCTATTTGTCTTCGGGTTTTTGCTACGTCTAGAGGACATGTAGCACCTGCAGCAAGGCTTCCAGCAACAAAACCAGCAGAAAAGTTTGCTCCTAGAACACCTGCTGCATTGGATTCCTCAGCAACCAGACTAAGAAGTTTTCTCCGGATCTATTCAAAGAGAAAATAAAATGATCAACTTATATGGAAAATGAATGACGGCCTTTGGCACCTTAAAATAAATCAGTACAAAAAGAACGAAACTTTGAAAGAATGAGATCTCACAGGTTCAAGTGTTGACCAACAAATTGCTGAGAAAGGAACATCACGAGCAATCTGGGCTCCCATGCCTGTCCAAAGCATGCGGTAACCTTGCACTGTTACAAAAAGAGTGTTATTTTAATTGAAAATCCAAGAAACAACAAAATGTTCAAGGCAATACATGAACATATATTCACAAGTATCCTCCTAGCTATACTCTCATTGCCTACAGATCTCTGTTCTCTTTTATCAGACATTTATGTTTATTTCAAGCAACCAAGAAAATCTTTTATTTTAAGATAACGACAGATTAAAAAATTATTTTGCAGTGTAATAGTTAGTGCAAAGATATAAAACTGATCTAACTTATAAATGTGAAAACAAATTGACATATGAAGAGAAGACTGGGCCTTTTACACACACACACATAAATATATATAATAAGGTAACAGCTTTCATGCTTCCATTCTTAGTATTCGGTTCAAAACTTATAAAAGTTATACACGTTCATCCTAATCCTGAAATCATTCTGTAGTTAATTTATCACAGTAACATTTTCTTGTAAAGTACAAACCCAACCATTTAATAATATTTGGGCTAAGGAGCAAAGCAAAGGCCTTGATAGGTTAGTGATTGATTAAGCCAAGTTCAGAATTATAGTTAAGTAGCAAATCAACTTACAGCCGTTTTGAACATTATTTGTGCTCTTAACATTGGAGACAACACCAACTAGGGTCCTCCAGACACCAGGAGGCTTCTTACTGATTTGGGACTCCTTGAATGCCTATTACAAATGAAGGAAAATAACAGCATGAAAAGGTATGAATAGAAAAAAGAGAAAGTAAAAAAGATATCCAAATCAAACAAAGAAATGAAAAAACCATCTGAGAAAGGCTGACAATCAAGAAAACACATAGAAAGCAAAAAACAGTTCACTCAGTATTAATTGTTTCTAAAGAAATGTCAACATAGTTCGTGGATTAAAATTTTGTCATACCAACTTAAACATTTTGTGATGCAAGATTGTAATTCCACATAAAAGCCAGCACATAATGAAAATGGTAAAACTATAACTGAAATCATTCAAATCATAACTGGTAAAATAACTGCAACTTACAAGGGAACAAAAAGCTCTGCTGCTGCTCAAAATTTGAAAAGAATCCAACAAATAGCTGGTTTACATTAACTGGCCATCCCTCAACAAGGCATGCCAAATTACCGTAAAAAGTACACTTAATTTTTTGCTAACAAGTCTACCACATGTCCACCAACAAGCCATAATAAGAATCAGAACACCACTTAAAGGCTATCATTCCTTTAGGAAGATGAACATGGCACAAGGATCGTAACCCAAGAAAATTTTATAAATTCAGGATCTTCTCTCCTATAAATACTACCCAAAAAGACATAATAAAATTGAAGTAGGCATTGAGCATTGTATAACCTGCATCCTGGTCCTGGCAAGTTCAATAGGATAGCAAGTTGTGCAAGCTAACGTGCGTGCCAATGATCCTGCAACCAAAGGGACATAGGGTGTTGCAGATGGAGCATTACGGGTTGTTAAATCTTCTAACCAGTTACGGAACACGTCATAGCAGGGCAGATAGATCCCCACCTGCACAGAAAACGTGAATGCCCATCAACTAGAGCTCACCCAACAATTATATAAATCGTGCCAAACAATAACTTAAAACTGAAATCACCATTCAAAATGATAAACTCACCGTCGGTACAGCCAACGCTAGACCAGCATTTGTGCCTCTCCAAAGCCTAGAAAATCCTTCCTGCAATGTCAAAAGGCAATCAAGCACAAAAATGTTAGCATTTCTCCAACAACAACAGAAAATTATTAGAATCATTTCTGAAACCAAGAAAACCATCAGGAACTGAATCTAAAACGAGATTCAGCACGAAAATCGTTGCCACCAACCTGTCTTATAATTTTGCAAAAGACATCAAAAGTTCCCTTGTACTGAAAACAATCCGGGGGACAAATTGAAACAGTACCAAGAACTCCAGCGCGAGAGCAAGTCGGAGAACACCTTAAATCAGCGAACAGCTGACCAAAAAGAGATCAATTCAATTCACAATCACAACAATAATTTTCAACAAATAATAACAATTAAAAGCGAACATTAGTATACGGCTCAATCAAACGCACCGTTTTAGGTCCAAAATATTCCATGCGACTAACAATATTACTTAACGGATGCGAATAAGGTACTCCAGCGGCTTGCGCTTGCAGTCTCGTCTGAAAACAAATTTAAACATTCAACATTAATTAAATGTTTGCATTTTTAAATTTTGTAATATGTCATAATACCTTGGCCACATCAAGCGGATTAACAATAATCGCCGATAAAAAGGCGGCGCCGGCAGCGGAGAAAGCTCTCGCTCCAAAACCTAATTGTATATCTGACGGTGACGCAGTGGCCGTTTGATGAGACTGCGAAGTACTGAATCCTAACGCCGCTCTATCAGAAACCGCCGATTCCACTAACGACAAGTCACATCCGTTGACGTCCATAGTTGCCATTTGCTCGGAACTCATCCATGGATTCTGCGTTTTCTCGGCCTCCGCCATAGCCACTAAAACCCCTAGCTAGCCAATAATTTTAACATATATATTATTTAGAAGCAAAATTTAAACCTATTTCATATTTTTCAAAGCAGTTTTGTTTACTTCTGTTTTTTTTTTCCAACTTCCTTGTAGAGCAAGGAACGGCGTTACCTAAGCAAAAGGAAGACAGCGTTTGGGAGACTTTAAGGAAAGCACCTTTTCAAAAAAGCACTTTAATTTGTGGAAATAACAGAGGGGAGAAGGTTCAATTTTTCACTCGAAATTGTAACCGCTGGTAAAGTCAGAAGCAGAATGTGAAAATAGGGCTGCGCCGTTCCTGGAAAAACAAACAAGGCCTTCTTGAGTTTACGTGGCAACTGATGAGTGGCCCTTGGGGTTTCCAGGACTTTCTATTGAGCTGTGGGTGCCCGTAAATTAATTAACTAAATGGGGAAATTTCATTGTGCCGCTCAAGTTTGGGAAAAATGATTTTCCCCCCCTTTCATGATTCCTTCTAATATCATATTCAGTTAACAAAAAAAATTTTTAACCCATGAATTAAAATAATCATTTTATTGTTATTATTTTATTTTTTAAAATTATCATATAATATTAAATAAAAAAATTGAATAAAAACTCTCTTAGTTCCCTTTTTTTCACTTTCACCCCTTCTTTCTCAGCTATGTAGGCAACTCCCACCCCTTTCCTTTTTCTAACAACCCATTTTACATTATGCCTTTCAATCCACATTCTCTCTAGTACTACCAACTTTCCTCTCCATTGTCGTACTAAGTTTTTTTTGATAATTAAAGAATACGTAACCACTAAAACAATAGATCAGTCTAAGACAATCCAAATGTTATGAGGAAACTCATTTACAATCAAAAGCAAGGAATTACAAGAACACAATATAACACAACACCAACGGAACCTCTTGATAATCTATTTAAGTTCCAACAAAAATAGAATTCAAGAGAACAAAAGGCAGACAACCAAACACCGATCCAAATCCAAGCTTTTGTTACATACAAGAAAGGTACTCTAATTCATGCCTATACTAAGAACAAATTTCAAAGACTATATAGCTATTATCTTGTATAATTTCCACAACTTGTTAACCTCTGATACCATTTCCTTGTGGTGATTTCATGCTACGGACAACGACAACCTTCACTCAATCAAATCGTGAACGACAGGATTCATGGAAAAAAAAAATAGATTGTGACAGGAGAGTGGTGACAAAAAATTTTGTCACTGTTGTAGCTCTGGTGGGTACCTTATTAGGGCAATTACTCTTTGGTTGGCTTGTGATAAGCTTCGCCCCAAAAAAGTATACGGGATCACTCGCGTTCTCATGGCGTTTTGTCTATTTGCTCGGGTCTATCATTTGGAGTGGAACACTTTATTTCTTCATATCGGCGGAGATTATTCTCTATCTGCTACGATAATGTCTGAATATGCTAATAAAAAGACTCGTGGGACGTTTATTGCTGCAGTTTTCGCTGTGCAGGGAGTAGGGATTATTTTTGCAGTCCTAGTTTCAATTGTTCTAGCGATTATTTTTATGAGACTCTTTCCAGCTCCATCGTTCATAGAAAATCCATTGCTTTCAACACAATCTCGGAGCCGTTGTGGTGCAAATGGTTGCATTAAGAGGCACCCACAGTCAAATCAAACATACCATTTTGGTTCTGGCATTTATCAATATGTTGGGATTTTGTTCCACATTTTTGGTACCGAGACCAAAGGAAGATCCTTGGGGGAGATTTCCGGCGAAGACGGTGGACGAAATGAGATTGAAAGCCAAAGCCCCAGGGAACCGATAAATTTTTGGATCCCGTAGACTGCATGCATGTTGCAGACACTTTACATATATGGGCTTCCTGCTTGTCTCGTGGTCTCATTCTCAGCTAAAGACTTAGTGCTTATTTTGAACTAATTTATGGGTAAATGAGCTAACTAGTTGGTGCACAATGTCCATATATAATGTTTAATCTTATTTTGAATTATCTTTTCAATGAGTTTGATCAATGAAAAGTTTGGTCGTATATCAGAATATCATCGGGGCTTGTTAGGTTGGATGTTAAGAAATCATGACATACCCTCTCTTTTTTTTTTATGAAATAAGCAAATTTGATTCTAAAAATGTTTGGGTTTATATTATTTTTCTAATCTATAACCTCTAATTGCCTTATTTAATCCTTATATTTTCTTTTCATATATGAAAAATTATACCAACTGTTTATTAGGATAAATTAATTAAAATGATAAATAACAATTTTATCCATCCAATATAAAATTTAGATTCAAAATTTAACAAGTCTAACACATAAAAAAAATTATCTACAAAATAATATTGAATTAGATTTTAAATAAAAATGCTAAAACCCAAAAATATAACCATGCAACAAAAATCAAAAACTATAATCTATCGTGCCATTTTCAGATGTTTTGCTTACTACCTCTGATAAAAAATTAATGCGATTATAATAAGTCGAAAAGATCAATAATTGAATCTAATTTTGGATGAGCGTTGTTTTCACAAATTAGGTTATGAGGCTTGGTTTTTCCCCTTTTTATACCCTAGTATATATTTGACAAATACCTTTTAATAGAATAGATTTGTATAATGTTATTATGTTATATAAAATTGTAGATGCGACTAATTTTTGGTATATTTTAATTAATTTTTCTATATATAATCAATAATACTTTATGTATAGATGATTAAATATTAATAGAAACAAATAAATTGGTGTATTATCATGTGATAGAGTGGTTTTAAATTATAGATAAACCAAACCATTACATTATGACATGTCAAATTATTTATATCCTTTTGCATTCATTGTGTGTACATATAGTATTAAATTATGCAACCTTAATAAAATTAAGTCCTTAGATAATATAATGATATGAGTTGTATCTTTCCTTGAATCCCAATATATATTTGTTTCATAAATATCATATGATTAATAAAATTAGTAATAGAAAATAAACTATGAAGATTTGGAATTAATAATAATAAATGTCTTCAATAAAGAACACGGTTCAAGCAAGTATTTTCTCTTGTCTTTCTCCTTTTTCCTGGAAAATTCAATGTATCAATCGTATAATTGGAATTCTATATTTGATTAATGAATTTGGATGATTTTTTATATATGATGTACATACTTTAATATATAATTCCTCATATAAATTGCCGGCGCTCTCTTGATTCTCAAGAAGTTACTTTTGGAGGCATAATTTAGTAGCACATGAAGTCTTCTTTATGCAACGCAAAAATTAATTTGAGAAATGTAAATAATACAACTTTTTTTTATATATTCATGATAAGCTAGAGAAGGATTACTTATTCCAAGTGAGTAGTTAATTGAAAATATTAATATTCAATACGTGTAATGCGTGTTTAATAATTCTGTCATGAAACAATTAGTTAAAACATAGAGGTAGATGATTTAAGTTCGACTTTATAATAATAGATAATTATTTTGTTTATAAAATATTACACTGATGTTTAAGGGTCCCTTCCTGGCTGGTGAGTAGGTAAGAGAACAAGGCTAATGCCCCTAAATTCATAAACAATGTTTAACTATTACCCATGGTTTTAGTTTTTATAGGCTTTACACTCTAATAGATAGATTTTATTTCACACATTAATGCCTCTGATCTATCTAATTGAAGTAGAGATTTTGACAGTAAGCTATTGGATAATAAGACTAGATACGTTATGAACATATTCGTAGTTGTATTTTAAACTGGTAACTAATAAACTCAAACACAAATACAATCTTTAGTTTTTCCGATGAATAATTATAAATATTTTATACGAATGATTTGTATATTAGTATTTGGTTTATGTATAAACAAAACGATATGTTTTATAATCAATATACTTAAAAAGAGGAAAAAAATTTCATCTTTCTACAAAAACAAACATATTTATGTTCTTTTGTATAATGATAAACACATATTAAATCAAATGTGTGAACTATATTATTTTCTATACACATGAATCTAAACATCTCCTATTTATATTTGATGAATGTAAGCGGAATACAAATATATATCCTCGACTAATAAACTGAATACAAATATATATATATATATATGTGTGTGTGTGTGTGTGTTTACGTTCAATTTAATTAAAATTCAAGTCTATTGAACTAGTCTTCGTAGATTTGGTGATTGGTTTCTACCTTAACGTGGTGATCAGGCTCGGTGTTCCTCGTAATAAAAAATAAGTTTTAATTTGTATAACATAAACTATGAAATTTATATTATGGTTGAGTGGATAGAGATTATATGAAAGTTAGGGCCACACTCGTGCGTAGGCGCTATGAAATTCAATGAATATAGTGCTTTAATCAATAATTAAAGCAAATAAGGTTGGGCGAGGGATACAAAGCAAGAGACGCACGGAAAGAAATCAAGCTAAGAAACAAGAGCATGCCAAAGTAAGCAAAACTCCAAAGATTGCTTACACTTTCAAGGAAGGTCCGAAATTATCTACCCAACTTGGAAGATATATATTTCGGTCCTTGTTAGCTTCCTTCCATCAACAAAGCGTTTTGTTAGGGACAATATACTTTCAAAATTGCAGACAATAACAACTTGGAGCTTACTGTCAAACAAGTTTAATGTTAAAACTATGTCATTATCAAGCATTTGCTAATGGGATATCCAAATATTCTCTCTATAATTTCTTGTAGTTCCCCCGTTACTTTGGAATGAACGAGCAAAAGTTGGTTGTCATCTCAGAATTGCTTCTTTCAAGAACCAGCTCTATATAATCAATGAAATGGGTCAAAACTAAACCAAGCTAAGAACAATCAACCTAAAGAAAGAAGCCATAGACAAAAATGTCTGGCAACAGTATATCAGTGCTTCAAGCACTCGACAGTGCTAGAACTCAATGGTACCATATCACAGCCATCGTCATTGCGGGGATGGGGTTCTTCACAGATGCCTACGATCTGTTTTGCATCACCGCCGTGTCAAAACTCCTGGGACGCCTTTATTTTTTTGATCCTGATTCTGCAAAGCCAGGGAAGCTACCCGATCCTGTTAACAACGCAGTTACGGGTGTAGCCCTAGTTGGAACACTCACTGGCCAATTATTCTTCGGTTGGCTTGGTGACAAACTTGGTCGTAAAAAAGTTTACGGGATCACTCTCGTTCTCATGGCGTGTTGTGCTATTTGCTCGGGTCTATCGTTTGGTGCTAGTCGAAAGGCTGTTATTGGTACACTTTGTTTCTTTAGATTCTGGCTAGGGTTTGGTATCGGTGGAGATTATCCTCTCTCTGCAACGATAATGTCAGAATATGCTAATAAGAAAACTCGTGGGGCGTTTATTGCTGCAGTTTTCGCCATGCAAGGCGTTGGGATTATTTTTGCAGGGTTAGTTTCAATGGTTCTATCGAAAATCTTCCTCGACCGATTTCCAGCGCCTACGTATATACAAGATCGACTCTCTTCTACACGGCCTGAGGGCGATTTCCTTTGGAGGATTGTATTAATGCTCGGTGCATTACCGGCCCTTCTGACTTTCTATTGGCGAATGAAAATGCCAGAAACGGGGCGTTACACTGCACTAATTGAAGGCAACGCCAAACAAGCCGCTGCAGACATGGGTAGGGTTCTCGACATTGAAATCCAGGTAGAACAAGATAAGTTGTCACAGTTTAAGGCCGCCAATGAATACAAATTATTCTCCGGCGAGTTCTTTGAACGCCATGGCTATCATTTGATTGGCACAATGACGACATGGTTCTTGTTGGACATAGCGTTTTACAGTCAAAACTTAACCCAGAAAGACATTTTCCCAGCCATTGGTCTAACACACGAAGCCAAGAATGTTAGCGCTCTCACAGAAGTCTACGAGAATTCACGTGCCATGTTTGTAATTGCATTGTTTGGTACATTCCCTGGCTACTGGTTCACTGTCTTCTTCATTGAAAAAATCGGCCGGTTTAAGATCCAAGTTTTGGGATTCTTCATGATGTCTGTTTTTATGCTTATCATCGGCATCAAATACGACTATCTCAAGAGCGATGCACCCTGGCTATTCGCTATATTGTACGGACTAACATTCTTCTTCGCAAATTTTGGTCCAAACAGTACGACATTCGTACTTCCGGCGGAATTGTTCCCGACCCGCGTGAGGTCCACCTGTCATGCGCTGAGTGCAGCTTCAGGGAAGGCTGGTGCAATGGTGGCCGCTTTTTGTGTGCAGTCATACACTTTGAACGGCAATTCTCACAAAATCCGAAAGGCTATGTTGATTTTGGCGTTTACAAATATGCTAGGGTTTTGCTTCTCCTTTTTGTTGACCGAGACCAAAGGACGATCTTTGGAGGAGATCTCTGGTGAAGACGGTGGCGCTGAGAATTTTAGTGAGACCCAAATGGCGCCTGTGCCACAGATGGGTCGCCAGCTCTCAGGCCGCATGGACTCCACATGAACGACAAATAACTTCCTCCGAAAGATGGTATAGTAGCTATATATATACAAATATATGTGTGTGCAAGAAATAAAATAATAAATATGGCAACCTGCTTGAGTTCCGCCATGAATGGAAGACAATATGAAGATTGGCAAGGATTGATGAAGAATGGTGATCTTCTGTTTTGTATTTTTTTTTTTTTTTCACTTTCTTTTTGTAATACTGAATTACTGGGTAATAAGCATAAAATATATATTTAACAAGTAATAAATCCATTATTTTTCTTCGAGTAACATTCAATTTGAATCAACTTTAATGGAATACCAGGTAAAATTATTTTCGAATCAAATTCAAATTTTGCTGGATGTTTAACTTCTTCAATTTGCCTATTTTAATTGATTAATTAAATTTTTATAATCTAATATTTTTGCGATTGTCCCAATGTGCATCACAACTTATTCCCTAGAAATAATAACAATTAAGTCCTTGAGTTTAGCCTAAGCTTCTCAAGTTTTGAAATAGTTTCATTACTATCACGTCCTTGAGTTTTGCCTAAGGATACCACATTAGCATCGGATCATTTTTTTAATACTAATTCAGTTATTATTGTTTTTTTTTTTATTTAACAATAATCCAATACGATTATGTTATTAAGAGCAATTAGCATCAAATTTTGCCCTATACAATAAATAGTTTTTCTTGTAGTATTAATATTCACAAATCATAATATTAGTGGTAATAAAGGTAGATTCAAATCGAACTGATTTAAACTCAAATTCACATTCATCTTAAACGAGTTGGGAATTTTTAACTCAACTCTAGTTGGTCTTTTCGATGATATTATTTACTCTTTAAACAACACTTTACTATTCTAGTGGCATTATTTATCCTTTCAATTGTCCCTTGATAACATTGGTCACCATCTAAAGCTTAAATTATAAAAATAACCCTTATTCGAGTTCGATTCAAATCCATTGGTATCCCTCTGATAATATTTTTCACTAATTCGAACGAATTCGAATTAAGCATTACAGATTTAAACCAAACTTAAATTAACCTTTGTTCGGGTTTGATTATGCTCGTATTTACCCCTAGGTGGAAAGGACTAAATGTTAAAATAAAATTGACAGGCCTCAACTGGTTTGAGTCAAAACCTTAGGGACACAATTGTTAGTTTTCTTCTGCTGGGACGAATATGACAACTATAAGGATCCGAATCCTGTGTATTGAATTTTAAATAAAATGGGGCCGGACTGAAACTTAAAAGCAAATATTTAAAAAATGAAGTATGAAAGTGCTGTCCTGTGTGGAACCTCCCAAATCCAAGAGCCTGAAGCAAACCCTAGAATAGTACACATTTCCCCCCAAAATTTTCCCTCACTTTCTTCCCCTCATGAGATGGGAAATGGAGATTGATGAAATTGAAGCCGTTCTGGAGAAAATCTGGGACCTACACGACAAACTAAGTGACGCCATTCACTCGATTTCGCGGACCCATTTTCTCAATTCAATCAAATCCCTTAAGAAATCCGAGAAGAAGAAGCTCTACAGCGATGCCAGCGATGAAAATCGGGCCGGGTTCGTGTTCGTGAAGGGGGTCCGGGTCGATGATAATGACTCCGCGATTCAAGAGGCTAAGAGCCTGAATGCGATTAGAACTGCTCTTGAGAACCTCGAAGACCAGCTAGAGTTTCTTCACGTAAGGTTTTTTAAGTGGCTTTTATGAATTTTCGTTCTATGTTTTCATTGATTTTGTTTCGTTTCCTAGAAAATCGGGGAAGTTAAACACGAATGGCTTCTATAACTGATCTTGGGTCCCATTATGACGTAAAATTTGAGAGAAAATTGAATGTTATTTGAAATTTATGTGTGAGGATTTAGTTAAGAACGAGGACGAAGGAAGAGTTGATATACTGAGATTAGTACGAAAAATAGATCCCAGTTGGTGAGGCTTTGAATCATAGTCTTTAGTAGTGGATAATAGCTTTGGTGATGGCCTAAGGTGCCAGAGAGCGGCCATTGATTCGGTTTAGTCATGTATGATATGTTGTAATAACAAGTTGTTTCAACATAATGCGACAATTTGTCTTGTCTAGATTATTGTTAGGTCAGCACCACTATATTTATCATGTTAAGCTGTGAAGCCAATCAATAGAATTAGTTGAAGGGTGCAGATGTATGTAGAAGTTGTTGCAGACGATGTGATTCTGTGGTTTTAAATAATGTGTCCCTAGGCCTTGTGGTTGGATTGGATTGAAGTGATTCTTCAGGAACAGATGAAACAGTGGTAGGCTAGTAATGTTTTGACCAACTGCATCTATATCCGCTTAGACAATACAGAGATTGGACAGAGTTTAATTTTACCGTATAAAATTGTAAATGATTTTTTCATTGGAAAAAAAAAAAAAAGAAATATAGTTTTTATGTATATAAAGGAATTCAGGACAGAGTTTCATTGTAATTTGATAAGGAAATAATGCTGTGTACTAACCTTTGCCCTTATGTTGATTTTTTGTGTGCGTGGAACTTGTGATCTGAATTTCAATATTCTTAAGCCATAACGCTACTGTGCAAGATTGCTTCATTGGCAATTTGAAAGGTTACAGATGGAGTTAATACCCTTTGGATCTGTTTTACAGACTATACAAGTACAGCAACGAGCAGAGAGAGATGCTGCAATTGCACGGCTAGAACAAAGCCGGATTGTTCTTGCTATGAGGTTGGCAGAACACCATGGTAAGATGTACAAAGTGATTGAAGAAGCTTTAGCTTTTGTGGGAGATGTGCATGATGCTTCTCACTTTATTTCACCTGAAAACCTTTACAGTTCACCAGTAAGTCCATCTGGTAACTTAGTGACTCCTGAAGGGAAGCAGTCTAATATAATTGTCCAATTTCTCATATCAAGTTTCAAATTTGCGAAGAATTCCCTTAAATTGAATCATATGGGTGGAGTACTAGGCAATGCTGCTATGGTTGCAGTTAGCATGATTGCATTTTTGCATCTGCATCAAGTTGCTTATAAAGAGCATCCACAGAAGCAAGAGGATAAAGTTTACAGCAACAGAAATATGATAAAAGCTTATCAGCTGGGTGATTCTTCCTCATCTGATGGTCTATCAAACCACTTGGATGTGTTGTTAGCCAGGGGTTAAGGAGAAAATTTTCTTGAGTAGTTTGTCAAATGTTAGGAGGTCATATATTTGTTTCCTTCCAAGTATCTGGGTTTGTGCTTTAACAAGATTCGAAGAACATTGCAGGAGAGAGCTAGCATGATTATTCTCGGTACTAAAACTATTCTAGTTCTTGCAATTATGCTGCGCACTTTAATAGTCTTGTCAGAGTAGGTGTTGAGATGCAGATAGTCATATCAATTGTTTGCTGGTTGTTGGTATCTTGCGCTTTAGCTGTTGATATTATGTGTATACTCCAAGTTTTACATTTTTTATCTGTATGTGCATGCCTGCCGGCTATCTCTGATTTTATGTTGTTATTCTCTCTTGTTTACATAGTACCCGATGCAAACATCTCCGGATGCTTGCCTTTGGAAATTATTCACGGATTCTCAAGTTTCTTCCCTTTGTGACTGTCTGGCGTTTCTATTAACTGATATATTTGGTGATATGGAGCTTTGAGTTTCTTTTACAATAAAATGGCTTGTCATCTCCTTTTCCAGAAGTAATAGATGAGAATTTTACATGTAGACTATTAACTTCAACATTCTTTATCTGATACTCTCATCAAATGCAAGTGGGACAAGCCAATTATGGTTGGACAAATTAAAAACGCAAAACATCAAGGATATCAGGGCCTGGTCAATTATAATGATATATTTTAGAAGATATGGTCGCTCCACAGATTTTCTTCAAATTATCAACAGAAATTGTGTGGCCAAGCCAATCATATCCCAGTTGGTAATATAGGCCTCTCTCATGTGCTTTCACGAAAGTCAATTTTGTTAATGCTTCCAAGCCCATATTTGCAGACATCATTGTCTGGAAAGAACATGTAAGCAAGCTGGATTCAGGGGTCAATTCGATCTAAGCTGAGTTGAGCTTAAGATGGTTGAGCTCGGATCAAAATCATAATGCCTAGTGGTAGAATACAAACAAGTCATTCTTGAACCAAGCGTATGATTGGAGCCACCTTAGCTGGATTCTTCTGACCTTTTGCTTTCATGTGAATTCTCCTAACGTGGAAGCTTTTTTAATACTGTTGTTCCGTAAACTGGGCCTATGTCAAAATTTTCAACAATTACATTTCATATTGCAATCATACAAGGCCCCATTTCTGAGAAGTAGTTTGGAAATTGGCTTCTATGTACTTAATAAAAATTGTTGTCAAAACAAGCCGACTTTCCACTGTCTCCTACTTTCCAAATCTACAACTAATCCATTTTTCAATGCCACAATCTGAAACAAAAATATCAAAAATTCTAACTGAAAACCCTCTAAAAGGAAGTTTATAGTATGAATACATGAATAATTAGCCTTCAATATGCAGAGCTGTGTATAAACACTTTCCTTGACTTGGCATTGGGTGGTATCAGACCCAAAACGCCATTTCTGACCAAACACACTGCAAAGACTTCAACCTTAATGCATTTTACAGAAGACAAGAAACTATAACATGTTCTGTGTTTTGTCAATCTTTTTTATTCTTGTTTCCTGTTTTCGTGAAATCCCAAGTGGGACATGACAAAATCTTGTGTTTTCGGTGCAGAAAAAGGTCAACCAAATTTGAGGAACAACGCTGGTCAATCCAGTCCAATTTTCACAAAAGTCATCGCTTCATCTCTTATTTTCTAAGCCCCCACGCTCCTCCTAACTAAATTTGATATTTTGTCCTTCGGATGACCCCAAGGGTTGCCAAAATGGTCAAAAATCAGGGTTGGGTTAGAAGTTAAAGAGTCTCAGTTTGACTAGCAAAATTCTCACTCAATGAAAAGTCGTTACGGTAAATCATTTAAATCATTTGAAAGCACTGCCAAGAAACACATTTGTTTTTGAATTAGAGCATACTTTTATAAAGTTTAGGGAAATTTTATGTGACGCGGAAGGCCATGTAGAAAGAGAGAAATTGGGAAGGCCAATAAATTCTCAAAGTTTGTAGGCCGAAGGAGGTCTTCCCTTGAATGATATTATTAATATATGACTTGACTTTCAACATGATAGAAATTAGCCCTTCTTTTATTCACACTAAAATCACATTCCTTTACACCCCAATTAATAACCAATGTGGGTTGGATAGATTTATTGGCAAAAAAAAAAAAAAAAAAGAGAACAGGGTTAGATTTGATGTGGGTAAACTCCGAACAAGACTCAATATAAAATCGATTTGATTTCAAAAAAGTCAAATAAAAAATAATTATATTTTAGATTTAATCCAAGTTAGCTTAAACTCAAATATTCAAATCAATTTGAAATTCAACCTTTGAATTGAAATTAACTCATTTAATTTTAGAGTCAATTCAAAAATATATGTAATCTTATGTAATATTTATTTTGGTGACTTTTTTGATAATATATATAAATCCTTGTTAAATGAAAATTGTTTTCACATTGTCGAAATATAATTATTGTTTTGCTTAAAGAAATATAATTTAATAATTCATATATAATTAAATTTTAATTGATAAAAAAATTATTTTACGATGAATTTGAAACCCTTTATTAAATTGTTTCATTCAATCTCGAATTCGCATTCAAGTAATTCAAATGGAATCCAATGGTTGTTCCGAGTCATTCCAGTGTTAAATGAAAATTCAATGATTCCCATGATTGAAATTTCACTTATTTTGGGAGGAATGAATTTTCGTTAAAAAAAATGTTATGTGGTATAACAAACATTTTAAAAATAATTATTCAACTCTTTGCTGTACATGAATCGCCCTCATGTCGGCAGGTCAAAATAAATTATTTCCACGTGTACCAAGACCAGAAGCATGACGCCAGGTCATGACTGCCACGTGGAAATTTGCATTCCACGTTTATATGATACAGTACACATGGCCCATACAAATTTCACGTGTTACCCGTTTGATTTTGACGTGCTTTCTTTTTTAATTTTTTAGAATTATTTCTGGCCCTACATCATTCCAACACGGGCCCACGGAAAATGCCCAAAGTCTTGATTGAGCATGTGCATGGGCTCGGCAAACTACACCAAATTCTGATTTTGTGGGTCATTGGACTGCTCTCGTACAGTAGACACGTGGAAACTTGACGGCGTTAATTCATTTCGTCAAACCCTGATAAGATCGTTGAGCTACCTGGATTAGAACGCAATGATTACGGTTAATCAAGGTTAATTAGTGGTTAATTTTTTTATTGTGTATGCGGACAACTTCAGTCAAATTAACTTCAGATAAAGGCTGCTCCAAGTTACAATTAAATCCGTAATTTTATTTAAAAAGAAATTAAGAATTGATTTCACGCCGTAAAAAGGAAATTTCTTCAGTCATAATCTTACGGTAGATCACATTTTAATAACAGTCGAATAGGCCGGTAGTCTTTGGGTCATAATTAAGTTAGGATTTAATTTAAATTAAATTAATGATAAATATATATATATATATATTTGTATTTGATTCGTCCGTAAAAAATATATATTTATATTTAGTTTATGTTCATTGAATACAGATAAAAGGCATTAAAATTCGTATTTACAGAAAATTATATAATTCGTATTTAGTTTCATTTGTATTCATTATCGAACAAACAAATACAAACATGTTTATTATCATCGAATGCACATATATTCGTTTTCGTAAAAAAGGAAAAAAAAATTTCTCTTTTTAATATATTGATTGTAGAATGATGTTATTTTTTTGTTAAATAAAATAACGTTATTTGTTTTAAAATAAAATGACGTTATTTTTTACTGAAACATAAATTGAATATGAATATTTAAATCGTTTGTATAAAATGTTCATATTTGCATTCATATAGGTTCACCAAGATATTCAAAGCTCTTTCACATTTGGGTTTGTCAGCTACTAATTTGAATAACGTTTGTCTAAACCGAATAAAAGCATATTTGTTTCGTACCAAACCCTAAATTTAACGATAGGTAAATAAATAAATAAGTGATTATTAATATAAAAAAAAAAAACTCATTACAACAACTCATATAATACATAGAGTTGGATATAATCCGAATTAATTCAATTTGAATTATTATTCGATTTGAATAAACTAAACTTAAACTACTTATTTAAATATAATTTTTTTTAATATCTATAAGAAAACTCTTTTAAACTTTAACCCATTCAAACTCAAATTCTACAATGAATTTTTACACTTTATACCCGAAATTAATTAGAAAATTAACATCATTACATCCCATTATTTCCAACCTTTATCTTAATTAAATACAATAAATAAATTGAGAATATGTTGTTTTATATGACATATATTAAAAATCGGTCTTATGCATGAAAGGAAGAGGCAGAGATGGAAATGAAACATTGAGAAGGCCATAAAAGACGGGAGTATCAGGTGATACAGTAGTTTGAAGAACTTCTTAAAGGCAGCCATAGATTAGCTGAGGAGGCTGGGCAGTGGCCACTTTTTCTACGAAAATATTTATTAAAATTTCAACATGTTGCAGACAAAGGAAGCAAGTTGATCTGATTTTTGAGCTTTCTCTTCAACTTGGCTCATCATCTCCATATCCTATTTAAATCTCTCACCTATGATTGCCACAAAAATTCAATGGCGTCTTCTATAATTTCAACCATCAATTTGCCTCTTTGCTTCTAAAATAAGCTACCCTTCCATCTCCAAACTGTTTGATACAGTGCCAAGACTTCGAGAACGGTAGCTCTAGATTGTTGAATTACCAAGAATGTTGAAGGCCAAGAAAAACAGTCTAGTTTCCCTTTGAATGGCCAAAGCTTAAACTCTCCGAGAGACTAGGGTTCTAAGATCTGCATCCAGCATTATTACTGCACAGTTTGCAGAAGAACATCTTAAAAAATGTATACTGGGAACATATATTTTTGTCGGGTTTTCCCATGTACAGGCTCCTGCATGCTGTGCCATTATCTTGATTTCCCTTCTGATTTTGTTTGCTCGAGTGGCTGCTTCTTGACGGAACCAAAGCTCTTTAATATGTTCTTGGCTTTTGCATCGAAAGTTTGCTCTGGTTTGCGTACAAATTCATGAAAGGGACAAAAATATTCAATTACCAACTTGGTTTAGAAGTGCTTATTGATTTTGAAAAGCGCTTCTTCGATCTTCCAAAGTTGCCGGTTAATGATATAATTACAGCAACTGTTACATGGCTGGAAATTTTATGCAGAAACCAGAAGATTAAAATAATATCTCACGTGATTAGAACCAGAAGGAAGCTTATTAAGCACTTAATCTATAATTAATTAAGTTTTAAAAACTCCAGTTGGGTGCAATCATGCAGTGATGATTTAATGGAGTTCTTTTGTCTGGTGGTGGCTGATGAAACCCAAGACACTTGTCATTGATGAGCCTTTTCTTGTGGTACGCCATGGTTGGCCTGAGCTAAACAGGTGTAAGTATTTTCTTCATCATCTTCTCCTTCTCCTTCTCCTTCTTCTCTTTCATTTCTAAAACTCTGTCTATCTTCAATAACTCCCTCATTTGTTCAGAAACCACGATCCATGTTTCAGCTTTCTAATTTTTTAGGGTTTCTAAAACCTATTTATTCTAATTTTCACCACTTTTATACAATAAAATCCTTTTTTTAACTAAATTTCCTTAGTCACCCTTAGGGGATCATAGACTCGATAATATATATTATCCTAAACAATAATAATTTTAATGATTCTCTAATAATATAAATATATTATACAAATTTAATATAAAATTCATAATATTATTTAAAAATAACTTGAAAAATTTTACATTCATATAAAAAATACTCGAATATTATATTTACATATGATTTTACCTTTTTATCTTATAAATATAAATAATCAAATCAAAGTAAAAAGGACATAACTTAATTTAAGATAACTTATAATAACATATCATTTGAAAATCCTAATTCCAATTGGACTAACTTAGATTATTAGAGCTAAAAAGACTTGGCCTCCTTACATAGTTCTTAATTATAAATGCATTTAGAAATTTTAGACAAAAATTTAAATTCCACAATTAATGTTATTTATTTTAGGCCAAGTAATACGCGTAGGGCGATACGTAGACATAGGCTCATTGAGTTCTTATTGAATTATAATACCATCTGCACAAGCAAAACATGTGCGTGTTTTACATAAATTCATGGAGTAGGAGCCCTTGATTGTGGGAAGAAGGTCGAAGACGGTAATCGTTAGAGTCAGAGAAGAAATTGACAGAGGAGAAGGAATTGAGGTGGCGATGATTAGAGAACCAGAGAAGGAGCAGTTGTAGATTTGAATTTTGAAGGAGACGATGCAACGGTTGGCTAAGTTTTAGAAAGGGATGATTTGGTAAGGTTAAATTTGAATCTAACTGAATATAAATATATATATATTCATATTCGATTCATTCGTATAGGATATATATTTATATTTGGTTCGTATTTATTGAATATGAATAGAAGATGTTCGGATTCAAATTTATAGAAAGTGATATAATTTATATTCAGTTTGATTCGTGTTCTTCACTATACAAAAGAATATTTTGTTTTCATTGAATGCGAACATATTTGTTGTCGTAGAAAGGGCATTTTTTTTTTCCTTTTTTGATATATTGATGGAAATATTTTCTAGAATATGAGTCGAATATAAATATATAAACTGTTTGTATAGATTGTTTATATTTATATTCGTATTCATTTGTTAAAAAAGTCAAAACTCTTATTTGTATTCAGATTCGTCACCTATTAATTTGAATAAAGTTTATTTAAATCGAATATGAATGTAAACATAAATATATTTATATCGTATGAACCCTATAATTTGACATATGATTGAAAAATATGACGATAATTGATGACGAAAACAAAAAAGAAGCAATCCTTGATGGATAAAAATAAGATACAGTAAAACACACATATAGAACTTGAAATAAAAAAACTCGATTCATCAAAATTCGAACAGAAAATAGTCATTCGGCCATTGACAAAAATATAGAAGTTGTTAATGTTTTTACCAACCGGCAACCACCAAAAAAACTTGGACCCCTAACCATAGCTGATAGCATCAGGAAAAAGCACTTCCTGTCGACAGCGCTTAGCTAGACTCTATCCAAAAACTGCTTTTCTCTGGTTCTTGTATTAATGACCTTTAAAGCGTGCGTGTTTTGAGTCTTCATGTATATCTTCTTCTTTCTCGGTCATATAGGCAGTTGAAAAAGATTTGAGATCCTGTTTGACCTTCAAGAAAAATAAAATAAAAAAGTGCTTTTCTATCACAAACCAAATTGAATTCATTACCTTTTTTTTCTTCGGATTTTATGGACATTTGGGAAAGGGGCCGCCCAATACATGCACAAATTAAGTGAAAAGTCCAATTAAAATAAGGATATAAATTAAATAATGTTTTTTATATTCGTAAATGAATCCAATTTTCCATAAATTAATTTATAATTTTACGAAAAAATTAGGAGTTGTTATATGGTCAAACTCGTGAATAACAACATCCATAAGGACGATCGACAAATAAATGATAAATACCACATCACTCACAACTTAAAAAAAAGTTTTAAATAGGGTACGATCTATATTAAAAGTCGTACAAAGAAAAAGCGATTTGTATTCACTATAAATCCTATAATATGTCCGATATTAAACAACAATTTTTATTGTTTTAGAATCACTTCCCATAATTTAAATAATCACAATTAAAATGTAATTACTTTCCTACTATATCGGGATCATAACAGGATGTATCAAGTCACGTATTATTGCATGCCATAGTAATATAGTTTTTTATAGGGTTGGATACAATTCAAACATTTTCGTATTGGTATTCGTATTTAGCTTAGGTGGACCGAATGTGAACTGATAGATGACAAACCCGAACATGCATGCAAGCTTTAGATTTTTTGGTTAACTAATATAAACTTTTTATATGAACAGTTTGTATATTCGTGTTTGACTCATATTAAAAAAAAAAATAACGTTATTTTATTTAATCAATGAAACAATGTTATTTTATAATCAATATATTAAAATTGGGAAAAAAACTTTTTTTTCTTTCTATGAAAACGAATATATTCACGTTCTTTTGTGTAATGACAAATATGAATCGAATTGAATATAAATTATATCATTTTTTTCTAACACGAATCTAAACATCTCTCATTCACGTTCAAAAAGCACAAATTGAACGTGAACATGTGTCATAAACGAACAAACAAAAAATAAACATGCATATGTTTACATCGATTTAACTCGAACCAATCCTTACTAAAACAATAACGTTATCATAAACGTAGACTCTTGGCATTTTCAGCCAAATCAAGTTAAAAATCAATCATTTATTTTTCTTTTATATCTCCTCGTATTTTTGTATGAATTTCAAAACAGTTTAATGTAGTTTTCATTGGTCTAAATCTCAATATCAATGAAAATAAATTATGATTAATTAATTATAAACCCAAATTATCATATCTCATGATCATACAATATTTGGTATCTTTCTAACACTAATTTACCAATATTAAAGGCAGAATTTATTTATTTTATTCATGTTTTTTTTTTTAATAATTTCACTACTGTTCTTCCAGTATTTTGGTTAAACTTTTATTGATGCCAATGCAACTTGACAAAATTGATTGAGCCATTTTAATTATGATTTATGAATAATAAAGATGCCAATTAAGACATAATTATGATTTGAAGCAACTGGTTACAGACAAAATTATTCACTCTTTTTCCGATATTTATTATTTTCTCAGCTCTCTTGAGTAACAGTGAAGCAAAAACCTTGTGTGTGTGTGTGTGTGTGTATATATATTCAGAACTTTGTATTAATTGAGCCACTGAGGTTCAACAATTATTCTTAACCAAGTCAACAATAAAAATTAGGCCAAATGACTTGTTCCCACCCATAGTTTGGCCCCAGGGTAAATTCCCACCGTCTAACATTTAAAAACCCAAACACCCACCCTTTATTCAATTTTCATTCAATTTTATTAACCTATTTTATGAAATAATAAAAATACATTTACTAACAAAAATTTATAATAAAAATATAAAATAATATTTAAATATGTATATATAAATATATTAAAAATTTAAAATAATATTTATAAAATTCTAAAAATATATTTAAATTTTAAAAAATAAAAACCAACCACCGCCGCTACAAATGGCACCAAGTGGCCGAACAAAATAACTAAAATTAAAGCTAGATACAACACAACAAAAACCCCAACTAAAAATAATGTGGTATCAGGTTCATGTAAAAAGAACGAATGTTCATATAAAAAGAGTGAACGTTTGTGTTTATTCAGGAACAACAACATATTATACCTAGCAAATCAAACCGAAAAAATAGCATGTAAAATACATATTTGAATTGAACTCATTAGAAAAGAGAAGCAATGCAGACAATAGACAATATGAGGCTACAGCAACCAAGCAAAAATGTGTGTGGGAGAGCCACAGAGGAGAAAATTGCAATATAATTGAACGATAACAAGAATGCATGCATCATTAGAGAGAGCAACGAATACAAATCATAAGAATGCATGGTGTAGTTTTGGGTATAATGCTATACGAACAAACTTTGTCTTAAACAAACACTTCATTTGTTAATTCCCCACAAAAATATCGTCGTTTTATCGTAATTCAGATGAATGAATGCAAACAAACTATTCATATAATTCATTTATCTTCGGATTCATTTTAATGAACCCGAAACCTAATCGTTCATGTTCATCTTCGTATTCAGTCAAAACGTGTTTGTTTCACAACAAATAAACCAAATTTGAATACAAACATCGAATGGATTCAAATTGTCTCTAGTCCTAACAAAAATAGCCTCAATCAAAGCCAAAAAAAATAAAAGCATAAATATAAAATAATATTTATAAATCTTAAAATAATAATTAGTAAAATAAATTTTCAAAAATTAAAATTATTAAAACCTTATAAAAAATGAATCAAATAAATAGGTATTTAAATTTTAAAAAATAAATAGATGAGATTTTGTAATTTAAAAAAATATAAAATAAGATTAAGTCGTATAACCTTAATTATTTTATAAAATTATCTGACCGTTTTAAAAACATTATCAATTAAATAAAATCAAAATTTTTGAAAGTTTAAATTATATAATTAAATATTATTTTAATTTTAACAATATAAGATATATTATCAATACGACATAAATTAATTTACAAATTATTTGTTTATAACGTAGGTTCATTGAACCGGCCACAAATGTGTCTTCAAAAAGTGGGCTTCATTAGACAAGTACGCAAAAATTTGGCACGTGTCATTATCCACCATTTTTAATTACAAAATTACGAAAATGGAAAGTATATGAAATGTTTTAATTGTTTTCCTGTTTCCAAAATCTGAACATAATTATTTTCAATTAAAAAAAAAAAAGACCCGACACCTTATAAATTAAATTCACTTTAAATCTTTTTCCCATTTTCCATTTTTAGTTCATTGATTCCATCAAAACTCTAAATTTTTTTCTTTATAATCATTTTATTCACATGAATTCAATATTGATATCTTCGATATTTTCTTTCAAATATTATATGGTAATTTTTATAAAAATATAAGTAGTTTTTTAATAATTTTAAACATATTTTTATAATTAATAATACAAGAATTATTTATAAATAAATATTAATAATCAAAATAATACAGAAATATTGATTTTCAAAAAATTAATTCCATAAATAAATGTCGTATAAATATTGATTTTTGAATATCCATTAATTCCATTTTGAAATTAAAAAAAAAAAAATCCCACGTAGCCTTTTTAATATAGCTTATACAATTATTCATTGTATTAATTGAGGTGGCCATTTTAGCCTCCATTTTTTTCCCTTCTAGACTTTTACTTTACGGCAGGAGCAGGGCACCTAAGTAAATTTGAAAATGTAAATTATAATTTATTAATTAGAAAAAAAGAGAATAATAATCGATTTTAAACACGAGCGGCACCGACTTGGACTTCACACGACCGCAATTTGCGCCCGCTCGTGTGGACCAGGGGAAATGCCACTGTGGCATTTAAATAATACACACACGTGACAGATGTTTAAAATGCCACGTCAAATTTGGAATAATCGGGAAATAGAAATTAAAATTACGGGAAGAATTTTAGTAAAAAGAAAAATAATAATATTTCTCACCAAAAAAATTATATGATATGATAACACATGGTATGTCAAAACTCCGTTCCTCTAAACTTCGTTATATTTAACGGAGGTATTTAGTGGACAAATAAATAATAATTACTGTAATAATACTAGCCGATTTTAGTCACCGCCGGTACAAAATGTGGCCGGAAACAGCCGAGCAAAAAGGCGGTCACACACTCAATCCCTCACTGTAACTGACTCACTCTTCATCATAGTCCCACAAGAGGAGGGTCTGAAAAGAACAAATCGCCGATGTCTTGGAAATAATCGTCCACTTGACATGGAGACGACGGAGAAGCTGGAGCAAAATCTTGAGGCAATGTTTGCAGTAACATGTCGTTTGAATCGTCACTGAACATGTAGTCTGGGAAAACCGGGGCGTTGTTGTCTTCAAAAAAAGACAGCTCTGGAGTTGGAATATTGCCGAAAAACTCGTCCAGCGGGAAAGGCAAATCAAGCGGTGAGAAATCGGCTGATTCGTTAAACAAATTCGTCGTCGTTTCACCTTGAAACTCTGCCATGGCTGTTTCTTCTTTAACAAGAGGCTTTACGGCTTTTATTTTTTCGAGTTCAGTTTCTTCCGAAGAAGAATGAGTTCTGAAATTTAGAACAGAAGTTGGAGAAGAAAGGTTGTGACTTTGAGACTCCTCACCCGATTCATAACCGAAAACTGTAGCCGAACCATTTACTTCGGGCTTTTCTTCTATAGGTTCAGGTTCAGGTTCTGGTTCTTCAACTCTCGTTGTTGAGAAATTTGTTAAAGCGTCTGGACCTCGGAGCTTGATGGCTGCATTATCATAAACCCTTGCAGCTTCTTCTGCTGTATCATAAGTACCCAACCATAAACGTACACGTCGTGCTGGATCTCGAATCTCAGCCGCCCATTTTCCCCAAGGCCGTTGCCTTACACCGCGAAACTTCTTTCCATTATTCACGGTAGAAATTTGTTTAAGTGGTCTCCGGCAAGCGCCAGACTCAGCTGCCCTTTTCCGGTTACTTCCAATGGCAGGAATGCTATTGGGCTTACTGCAACTTGGTTCGATGTTGATCTCATTCACAAAGCGTTTCACTCGCTGGCGACCAAACATCTCTCCCTCTTCGTCACTGGAAGAGTCTGTAGCTTCGTAGTCAGTCATAGATATCCGTACAACTCTGGGGACAACTGTAACGGAGGGGTTATTTCCCCGCAGATTCGGATCATCGGAAATATTTTTGAGTTTTAAGGAGGATGGTTTGACGAACTTTTTGGTAACGTTTCGGTGTTCAGTGCATTTGATGGGATATAGAAAACTCAGAGAACTTTGGTCAATCATCCTGTCCTGAAAAATTCCTCACTTAGATTCTCTTAGCATCGAAAGAAAAAGAGAGAAAGAAAAGAAAAGGAGAACAGGCAGACTAAGAATCGTTAAACAGAAACTGAAAACTCTTAAAACCCAGAGACTCCACTGAGTTTCTCTCAAAAACACAAAACAGATTTATAAATAGGACCGAAACAGAGGAAAAAAGGAAAGTGATTAACCCCGCCTACCCAATACTGTTCTGTATATAACTAAGAATTTACAACCTTCCAAAATAAATACACTTTCCCAGATTTTCTGATAAAACCCAAGAGACAAGTCCTAAATTCCTGTAACACCCGGAAAGAAAAAAGAGTCAGAGATAGAAGAAGATGAAGAAAGTGTACGGAACGTGATTTTCAGAGAGTTTACTGAGTGGGAGATGAAGCAGAGTTTTAGTTGTGGAGAAGACCTAAACGCTGAAATCGCTGTTTTATAGGATCCCAACAGCCGAAATTGAAAAACTGGAATACAAAACAGACCCATTTGGAAATTAATTAACATTTTCTATAAAATTCAATAAAAAAATATTTGAAAAATTATTTTTCTAATTTAATGATCATTGCTAATTGAGGGTCGGAGTGGAGCCGGTCGCTACCAAAACCGGAGAAACCGGTGACGACCAAAGTGAAACTAAACGCCGCATCTTCAGAAGCCACACGATTTTGACACGTACACTTAGTGGCCCCGCCGAAGAGTTTGGCGCAATAGGAAAACATCATATGGTGCTGAGTCAGCATATGATTCATCTCGAGGAGTGTGTTGCCAGTCACGTGAGGCCCAAGATACCCGGCCGTGTTCATATTTATTTCAGTCAAATCTTTTGGTCATTAACACCTCACAATCTTTGACTGTCTTGTTAATTAGGCTTTGTTCACTTAATCAACAAATTAACTAATTAATTAATTAATAATGACGAGATATTCAATTTAAGAATTAAATTATAAATTACCGTTAATTCTTATAATTTGGGGAGAGGGGTGTTTAGGTCATTTCAGTTTATGAATAAATATTAAATTTACTTTTTTACAGCTAGAAGTAACATGGCCATGGTGGCCAACCTAGAATTCGCCGCCATTAATAATTCGGTTTTGTACGTCTCTGAGTTTTCTCTTCCACTTGTTTCCTTAAAGTGCGTGCAATCACGCTCCTATGAAAATCGTACACTCTAAAATATTATTTTTA
The DNA here is from genome assembly GCA_026122585.1 of Anacardium occidentale. Lineage (NCBI taxonomy): Eukaryota > Viridiplantae > Streptophyta > Magnoliopsida > Sapindales > Anacardiaceae > Anacardium > Anacardium occidentale. Next base: position 179,197 of record JAJEJH010000139.1, read on the forward strand.
TTCCAAAATATTATTTTTATAAAAAGAAAAAAATGAAAAACTTGTCATTTATTTGTATGTAAAAAATCTGAAAAACAATAATATTTTGTTTCTTAAAAGTAATTGAAATAATTAATTATATATTATTATTAGAAATTCAAAAAATAAGGTATTTTTGCCCTTTGTAATTTTCCTTTTATGCTTGAAATTTTTTATTTCTGATTCTCAATAAACAAAATTACTTTATAAGAATTTTCCTTGTTAAGGCCTAATATTATGTAAATTTTTAATAAACATTCTATAAAAAAAATTATTTTCTGTTTTTATTTTTTATACTGATAATATTACATGAAAAAAAATGTGGGTGATTAATCATATTTAATAATTGATTAATCGTGAACTCAACCCCCGTAAGCGCGCGTGAGGGATTCGGAATTCCGCGGTCGTATTCACCTGCACGCAGTAAAATCATTAAGTAAAAACAAAACCGTTATTTTCTTTCACCGTACATTTCCTCAATGGCCAAAATCAAATGCGCCTTCCAAGTAGGGCCCATGACGAATGTCAGGATCCACGTCGTCATAGAGAGTCCCGCTTGCTTGACCGTGCGATTTGTGGAAAACATGGTTGAACATCAGTGGTTGGCTTTGATCATCATGACATCATAAAGGCTAATGGCAAAGCCTCCAGCGGATATGTGCTGTCCGTGCCACCACTGTGTCCAAGATTTTGGCCCTTGGCCCGACCGACCACGTTCTTTTTGTTTTTTCCGCAAGTCAACTGGCAACAGTAGTTCATACACTGGTAATAAAAACTAATAAAAATCATTAAATTGTTATGTAGTTAAATAATTTTAAATTAAATTACAAAAATAGAAATTAATTTAAATATTTGAAAATTAATTTTATTTATAATATTTTAATTAAAAAATCCATATGTATTCAACTATACGTGATACAAGCACGACACATAATTATCGAATTAAATATTTTTCAATTAAATTTTACGCATTGGGTATAAGTGTTGGATAAAATTTGTGTTTAGAGATTATATTCATACGTACTGAAACAATTTGATACCGTTAATAATTTTAAATAATTATTAACTTATTTTGGTGACTAAAATTATCTGAAATTATGATTTGATAGTTATGTTTAATGTTGACTAAGTTATAATATTAAGAAATTGGTTATTTTATGTCGATTTCGTTTGAAAATTGAATTAAAATTTTAATTTAAAATTTTAATCTAAAATTAATTATTATATATAAAATTTGATGATATATATTATTAAAATCATGTCATAAAAAATCTAAAATATTAGATAAAATGATTTGAAAAGTTGAATTGTGGATTAATTTTGGTCGTTAATTCTATAATTTTGTCACCATGGAATCGTAATGTTTTGCATGGAAACTGATACTTCTGTCGCCTGCGACAACGAAGACATAAAAAATCAAAGGAATAATTAAACCTCCGTTCTGACTTTAAAAATCGTACTGATTATAACTTTATTATAAAGAATTTGCATGAAAAAGTTGACCGTGAAAACCCAACAAATGGAGGCGCTCCGGCGCAGCAGTTTAAGCTTGAGAAGGAAGCAGTAATCGATGCAGTACGTAGAACAAAACAGAGAAGAAGCCGACCTGATTATTAAAATGGATTAACATGGGACCAGAAGGGCCCTCATTGGGTGAGTCTTGGACGACGTGTTACGGTGTGGAGACGTGATTGGGAGACGGGCTGGTGACCGTTAATGGTCGACGCTGAACTTTTTGGTTTATGCGGCATTGGTTTGCGTTTAGAGCCATCGAAATTTATGAGAATTTGGGGGGGATTTTAACGAAGGTGATGAGGGTGATGACGAAGATGAGGATCACGTCCACGGGTAGAGAAAGGCCTGCCTGCCTGCCTGCCTGCATAGAAAGCTAAGAAGGAGATCGATGGAGACTCACAAGAACTGGAAAAACATTTACTTTGAAAAATGACCCAACGAAGGACCAGTTTTGTCGTTCAATATAACTGATTTTGTTTCTCACATGATCACCCTTCATGCGTCTGCATGGCCATAATTTATAATTCAAACTTCAATCCGAACTGGTTAAAATTCAAGTATAATATTATTAAAGAATCATTAATAGAAATATTGTTAGTAAAATAAATAATATTACTTAAAGATAGAGACGGATTTAAGTTGAATTCAAGCTAAAATCGGTTCAATTTTGCTTGTCAATTGTTTTAAATACCAAAACGATCATGTTTTGATATATATTTGATTAAAACGACATCATTTTTTATAAAAATGATATCGTTTTAATCAATATAAACGATTTCATTGGCTCGCACGAATTTGCAAAATCCAGGCTTGAACACTCATTCAAACTTGTTTGCTTCAAGCTCGAACTTGATTCTCAATTAACTCAGTTCAAATCTAACCCTACTTATAAGTGTTCAAAATCGATTAACCTAACCAGATTGATATTAGTTTAAACTAATTTAATTTTTGGTCCAGAGAAAACTATTACCTAAAACTGAATTAATTTAGAGATTATTCGGTTTTGAACCAAATTTTAAACACTAATTATTCGAACCAAATTTTCAATTAACTAGTATTGAATCAAGTTTCAAAAGATTACCCTACTTTTAATATATAATTTTACTTTTTAAAAATCGATTTAATTAGATTAACCGGCTTTAAAAATTAAACAAATCAAAAAACAAATCAAAAAATCTATTTGTTATGTTCTTGAACCAATATCCAAACCAATTTTGCGAATAACATATTTATCGATTTAGTTTTATTATTGGATAATTTTAAGCATCTCTAATATCATTGAGTAAAGAAATAAGTCAATTTCGAATCAAATTATGGAATAAAACTGGGTATTTGTTTAAAAAAGATAATCGTGAGGATTAGTGAAGATAAACTTGAAATTAGGATAAATTAGGGTTAAATTCATTGAGCCAAGTGAACCCCATTAACAAAAGACAGCTCGATAAGATACATCAAATTCGACAAATCCCAATTGGCCAATCTATAAAATTATTTATAGAAACCAAATAAAATTTTAAAAAATATAATTATATTTTGAAATTAAATTAGTCACTGGGATAGCATCAAGTCCAAGATCCTTACGGGATTAATTTACTAATTAAGTTGCTAATCATGATTAACTTAATCATCTGATGCTCTTGGTTCCAGTGTAACCGGCTGGACGTACTCCCTTTTGCTTGTTCTCAATACGTCGTCGTACCATGAATGAAGTATTTATTTTCTAGTCTCTTGGACAAACAACATTGAATCTTTCATCATGAACTGAATCCCACAAAAAATAAAAATATGTATACGTCGTACGATTACAGTGTTTAATTATATGAATAATTTAAAACCAGTGTACGTTGAAAATGAATTAATCCCCATGAAATACATTTTTTTTATAAATTTTAAATTTATATTATAATTTTAATAATTTATAATAAAATATTTATATCCTCTCTCTTATTATGTTTTTTTGATGTAATTATCATTTTTAAACGAAAGATGTATTAAAATTTTAAAAAATTTCAAAAATACTTCTTTTTTTTTTCAAAATTTATAAAACACACAACTTTTTTAAATTTAAAAATCTTCTCAAATTTAAAAAAAAAATTTATAATTTAACCAAAATATATAATTATTTACCATTAAAATTTATCTGTTGTTTTTTTAATAATTTTATAAAAAAATTTTACACGTGGAAAAAAATTTAGCAAAAAAATAAAATAAAATTTAAAGTTGGACGTGAAAAGGGCCCAGAAAAAATAAAGTAGACAAAGACAATTTGATGCTGCTCATAAATCACTTTCCATGGCAGGAGGTCTTTTTTTAAATAAAATAAAACAAGATCCATTCTTAAAAGAAGGGCCACCTCCACCTCCACCTCCTCCAACTCCTCCACCGCCACCACCTCCCTTACCATACGCACCAATCGAAGCTTTATCCATTACTGTGTCGGGTCTTTTTTTTTGATTTACAGAAACTTGTATTTAAATCAAAACGTTTTTTAAGATTAAAATCAATTACATTAAAAATGTATTAGATAAATTATGAGTTTAATTCTTATATATTATTAATTAATTTTAAACACATATTCTTTTATTTACTAAAATTTTAAATTTAAACTAAAAATAATGAAAAAAATTTCAAATAAAACTAAATTAAATAAATATGATTTAAAAATCACTTTCTTCCCATATATTTCGTACATAACAAATAAAAATTAAATTATAATTATCTGTGATATAAAATAACATGAAAAATAAAAAAAATATATATATATACATTTATAATAAACATATAAAAAATTGATAAAATAAATTATAAAATAATTGGTACATTTAATTATATATTAAAAACTATGTTAAATAGGATTATATTTTTTTTTTTCCAACAAGGAAGAACAGATACTGATTAAGCTCAGTTTTTTATGAATATAAGTTGAATCTTCAATGAGAAACGAGGCTTGGCTCGTGGCAGTCAGTCACAGGCTTGTCGTTGAAGCAAGAGATGTTGGTCCTCCTTTTTCTCCTTCCTTCTCTCTACAGTTATTATTATGGATTGAGGATTCACTGAAATGGATGACGATGCTTCATGTGTGATGGCAGGTGTCATGCATGCATGCATGCCTGAACATAATTTATTGCAGTTTTAATTAATTAAGTTAATTAATTATAATTAGGAGGTCACGTGCCATTACTAATTACTCGCTTTTCACTTACACCAAGAGTCGCCTGACGAAGCCCTTTGTAGTTTTCCATGCACTCTTTCACTTCCACGCATATCATTTCTTGAGCTTTAAGATTACATTATTTGCCCCACGATTGTAAACAAATATTAAACTTAAATCTAAAAGAAAATAGGGAATAATTAAATTTAAATAATCAAAATTTATATATAAAATATAATTTTTTTACTTTTTTTTTTATGAATTTAATAAAAAATTTATATGTATCTAATCGTATAAATATAAAATCATCGATTTAGATTTAAAAGTTTTTAAAATTCACTTTACACCCTTTATAACATGTGTAGTAACACAAAATCATGTATGTTGACTTATCCTTTACGAATTCATCTTTTCGACTCTCCAAATCATTTAATTTAATATTTTATATTTTTATAATATGATTTCAATTATAGATATCATTAAATTTTACACATAATGACCAATTTTAGATAAAAATTTTAAATTGAAATTTGAACAACCCCTTTTTTTAAGTAAATCAATATAAAATAATCAATTTCTTAGCATTATAACGTATTCAATGTTAGATATAATTATTAAATCACTATTTAAAATAATTTTAGTCATCGACATAAGTAAAAAATCGTTTAAAATAATTAATAGTATCAGATTGTTTCAGTATACGAAGATATAACTTTCACACGAATTTCATCCGGTGAATACATTATTTTTTAAATATTTAAATTAATTTTCTAAACTATAGCATGGAAAATATTTCCAACAAAATTATTTTAGTCACGTCTTAGTCTGACGTGGAACACTTGGTAATTGAAAAGAATGTTATCTAATAATTAATTAATTAAAATTAAATTATTAACACTTCATGGCCTGCATTACCACACAGACAGAAGAGAAGTCACGTGCTGCCTTCTCGATTTTGAAAAATAAAAATAAAAACAAATATAAAATAATATTAGTAAAATGTAATTGAGAATTCTTGCTTCCGAAGAGTCGTGCGTGCAAGTATGGTGGCATCATCCGTCACAAAATTTAAAAATTTCATAATATAAATTATCTTCGGTTCATATTTAAATAATAATAATAATAATAATATTTTTATTAATTAACAGGATTTTGGGAAAGTCTACTAGGATTTGTCCCCTGAGTTGAAGACACGTGGCGACAGAACTCGGACAGGTGGGTCCAACTGACACTTCAGACCAATGACCGGCGCCGTTTAAGGCTTCTCTGTGGGGGGTATGACTGACACGTGCGCATGAGCATGTGGGAATGACGTGGCTCCTAATGGAGTATCAACTTCAGTGGAATATAAAAAGGCCAAGGGAGATTTAGTGTTTGGGTAATGGGGGAATGGGGTGGTATTGGTTAATTTCTAAAGTTGCTGAATTATTGGGAAACGTCACAAATTAAGGGGATTTGGTAGAGAAACATGTTTTATTGTCTCGGGAAATTTGTTCAATTATTTTTATTTTTTTAATGTATTTGGTTTGAATTATTGGTGTATTTTTGTATGTTAAAGCCTCAAAATTAGGAAGTTGATTGCTTTGGAAATTTGATGCTCGATGTTGGATTTGATTTGGAGTCAAATTTGAGTAAGACTTAATTTAAAATCCGTTTAAATCCAATGAATTAAGATTAAAATTTGATTAAAAATTAATATAATTTAAAATCTAGTTTAATCTTCGTTCAATCTAAACTCCTCAATCTAATGAACAAATCACAATTTTCACAAAATAGGTAATTAAATACATAATTAAATAATTTAAAATGTGAATGAACGAACAATAATTACTTAATTAAACAAAAGTAATAATTACTTAATTTTCACAAAAGTAATAATAAACAATAATATCGTTGTGATATATATTAGTCAAAACGATATTATTTTTTATCAAAATAATAATTTTTTTAATCAAAATAACATCGTTATAATTCATTTAAATTATTTTTATCTGTTAAAAATAATTAAAACTTCATTATTTTGATATTTTCAAGAGTTGTATAATCAAATTCTTGTATGAGTTCTAGTTCGATGAGCTTGGTGAATGTGAGTTTAGGCTTGACACTTAACGAGTTTAAGTCCAGCTTTTTAACAAATATCTGAGTTGACGTTCTTATCAAACCTCCTAACAATCATTTTATCAAGTCCCCTAACAAGCATTTTTAAATAGGTCATCAGAACGGTTGAAAAATGTAATTGACTCTTCCATTATTAGGGTTGGATTTGAATCGAACATATTTAAGTTCTTTTTTTAGTTTGGTTTGAACAAATCCAATATAAACTACTTAAATCCGAACATGAACATGAATTCAAATTATATTTTAAAAATTTGTAAACGTGAACTCAAACTTAAATTGAAAAAAATTTAATTATATTTTATTAATTATACTTTTTTAATAAAATATAACTACAAACCATATGGACTAAATGCTAATACGAATACGAATATGAATTGAATGTGAACTCAACTATTGAATCTGAATCTAAAACTAAATTTTGTTATAAATATTCGATAAATACAAACCTGAATAAGAATTGAATCCATAACGAACAAATCAAATATAAACATATATTTGTTTGTATTTAATTTTTCTTGAATCGAGCCCTATCTAATATTATAAAACCAAGTTAAATCCTAACCAATCCACTAAGCATTTTCCTTGGATCCCACGTGGCAGCTTCCCCATTAGGGCATGTCGACAACTTTGTAACTGGAAGTCACTAGTTGTACATGTCCAAAAATGGACAGCCTCTGTTGGTGAGCTTAATTAAGGTTAGGTTTTAATTAAATAATAACGAGCCTGATTTTCAGGGACTATGCTCCGAATCCGACTCCACTCGTGGCCACGACCCATATGACCCGATTATTATAATCTTAAAACTCAGATTTTGCCAACAGTCTGACTCCACACTTGTAATTATATTAAACATGGGTCGTCACGTATTAAGATTTATTTATTTTTTATAATAAAGTTTACTTGAAAGTTGAAACTGTAGCTTATATTTAAATAAATAAAATTTTCTGTGTTCCAAGGCATGGCTTCCTCACTTCTTTGCTGGGAGAACGTGGTACATAAAATTACGTCATTAGTTAAAAAATATTAATAATAATAATATATTATTATATAAATAACAGATTTTAAATTAAAAATAAAAAAAATATTCATATATATATATATATAAAACAAAAATATGCACGTAATAATTTATAATAAAAAATTAAACACATAATAATTTTTTAATATGATTAAACTTATTACTGAAGAGTTTATAAATAAGATTAAGGGAGTTTCATTCAACAGAGTGAATAAAAAGATGACAAGATTTGACAAAGACTCCATCGCTTAGACAGGGTTAATATTAAGTGTATGAGATGTCTACTCTTTAAATGTGGCTTGTGGTTTTTCATATTTTTTTTGAATGATTCTTGGAAAAGTGTTATAATATTATCTGTCATAAATTTGGAATAAAGTTTAAACATTAAAATCACTATAGAAATTAATTAAATGGGAAACTACGTAAAAAAAAAAATAATGAAGAATCTAAATAACCCCCAATAATTAGCCAAAATAACGAGGATTTAGAATTAAACATGCAGGAGATTGATTTTTGCATTAAAGTGAGTAATTAAAATAGTTAAACTTGAGCATTGAATAATAGTTTTCAAATAATTGAAAAAAGTGGACCCAATAATATCAAAGGTCAGACATAATATGATTTAAAACGGCCACGTTTCGTTAATGCAGCCGATTAATTTGACTTTTTAAATCTTGGAACTTTAACGCCTAGAAGCCTTATTTGGAAAGGAAGCCACCACGGTTTCCTTCTCGGCTTTTATAATTTGGTGTAGGTGAAAGCATTCAGTACGTGTATAATACGGTTCACACCGGAAAACTAAATCAAACAGCTAAAAATTTAGGGTTTGGCTCAATTGAAATTAAAAACAACGTAGTAAAATAAATATTAATTTATTTTTAATCTAAAATTAATCAATCACATCATCATACATTATTTAAGTACATGAAATAAACATAAAAATTATGTATATATAATTATGTATCAGCATACATTATCTGATATGTGAATGATATAGAAATTTTGTAGTCAAATGCAACATAGATTTGAAATGCTATCTATCCCTTACTATAATTACAAGAGATTGTTATGGGATATTTCAAGAGGAACAAGACAAGGTAAAGAGTTTGTTGAAGACTGATTGTAGTAGGGTTTGTCAAATCACTCACAGGTGGACCTCTTTATGCAAAGATTTACTGCATGTGTCCTACAACTTTTGCTCTACTGGTATTAATAGGAAGTTGCGTAAGGAAAGTCATGACTATCCTGGCTGTCAATGCTAGCTCTAACTTAGGCATGTGAAGAAGGAAATACCTTTTATGACCTTACTGTTCATGTTTTTTGACCTTCCCATGTGACTTCACATTTATGTTTCCATGAGATTAACAAAGTGTTTGTCTCCTTAGAAAAGCATGAAAAATCAAGAAAAATGTGGCAAGTACTTTCCAGAATCCGAGAAAACTCAATGTTTTGTTGTTTCTGGGTATGGTTTTTAATTCTAGGTACGACCTTGAATATGTCGATTTTGGGATTTTCGAATATATGATGATGCAACTTTAGTGATCCAACACATGTGCAAAAGCAGCTTTGGGTGGTTTGTTTGATGGGTATAGAGGAGGATTTCAAAAAAAATGTTTTCATCAGGATTTTACAAAGAAGCACAACAAGTGAAGTCAATCGTAGGTATCAGCTTTTGAGATTTTTCCTAAACAGGATGTCACACAACCCTAACATCTCTATCATAAAACAAACAATGACTACCCCACATTGAATAGTTTTGAATATAAAGGTTTCTTAGCACTAGAGATTTAGAAAGAAACGAGCTGGGGAAATAGACTTTAAAGTTCTGAATCAGGACACATTTCATTGACAAAGGTCACATTATCCATACAATAATAGAAAAGCAACATGGGTTTTCTTCTTCTGTCCTTTTTTTTTTTTTAACTAGACCAGGCCCACGTGATGTTATGGACCTTTCTTTAAGTCATGGGATTTGACAGACAGAACATTCATTCATTACAGACACCGACAGACAGACAAAAAATACAAAAGAAAAGCGTCCCCTCCCTCACCTGCGCCACAACTTCTTTCAGCCCATGGCATATTTCTGGGTCCAGCTCCTTGCTGTTGTCTCGTACTTATTCCTGTCCGTCTTGTACATATGAGCAATCTCTGGCACCAATGGATCATCCGGATTTGGATCCGTCAACAGCGAACAGATCGACAGTAACACCTATCCTCCAAATACAACAAACATTTTAAACAAATCAGCTGGCATCTATTTAAACAAGATGGACAATGGATGCATAATTATACAAAATTTGAATCATGGACTAAGTGGGCAATGGATGCATAATTAATATGCTCAATTAGATGATAATCTTCCAAGTAGCTTATGAGGTTAAATCATAAAATCATCAATCAAGAGTATATGGATAATAAAACTTTTGGTACTAAACAAATTAACAAAAACCTTGGAAATGGTTAAAGCAGGGCTCCATTGCTCCTTCAAGATGTCAAGACAAATGCTGCCGTTGCTATTTATATTTGGATGGAAAACCTTTGTCCTGAATGCAACCTGCAAGATCCATCCATACATATGACACAGAGGGCCAACAGATGGATTCAATCCTCAAGGTCAGTCAAAAAATTTTAAAAGACATGTAGAGTACTTTCAATATTTGGTAGCATGATGAACACAGAAAGAGATCCCTATATTCCAGTTTTTTACATTTTCCAAACACAATCGATTGCAAACACAGCAGAAACAGCTGAAAGAAATATTTAGTTGCACAGGAGTCCCTTTTATAAAACAATAATGTATAAACTAAATTTGCAAGAGAACCAGGCAAACTACAATCCAAGGTTGAGTGCAAGAACTGACAGTAATGTATTAATTACACACAGAACTAGAAAGAAAGTAAACTGAAGAAAATATAAAATCCAAATTTAACCCAAATATCCCAAAAGAAAGTACAGATTCAACATTGAAAGAAAATATCTTGAAACAAACAAAAAATATAAAATCCAAAGATGTCTATACACACACACACACACCAGGTGCAAGTCTATAACATTAAGAGACAAGCCAAAAACATTATCCATATTGCCATCCCCAAATGTTGCTAAACATGAAACGACTATAAAATGTAAGTAGGGTAATACACACAGATTCAATATGAAATAACTATCAATAAACAAGTAAAAAAATATATAATCCAAAGATGTCCAAATACACACACCCAAGAGCATATCTATAACATGAACATACAAGCCAAAAACATTAAACCTATTGCTATCCCCAACCCTTAAAAATGTGAGAGAGTATATTCAGTAGCACCCAGGCATCATGGTGGAAGTCAGATTAGACTGAAAAATAATCATCACTAGTTACTGAAATTAGCAAGATGGCTGAATGAAGGAAAAACAGAATAACATTCATGAATTAGACCATATAAGCAGCATCTTGATGAATGTATGTAGGGTAATACATGCCTTAGGTGGCTTAAATGGATAATCTGGAGGAAAATGAATAGTAACTAGGAAGACACCCCCCGCATAAGGACTATCTGGAGGACCCATAATTGTTGCTTGCCAATGAAACATGTCTTCAGCAACAGGACCTGCAATACAAATGAGTAACATGCTAATCAAATATCTAGAACAAAACAACTTTAACCCGCAATATTATATAGAGCATTCATAAAAATAGATGTAAGCAGGATGCAAAAATTAGCTCAAGTATTCAACCTAAAAATATTTAAATCACAGAAAATAGCACATTTATAACACAAATGAGCAAAGACAAACAGCAAAGGAGAAGATGTAATGACAAGCTAAAGTTAACATGCATTTGAAGCAAAGTGAAAATATAATCTTCTAAAACATTGCTTTTAGATTCTGATGCACCTGGCTTGTTCAACTCGACACCTTATAAATGCATTGCATTGTTAAATTTCAGAACATGTAATTAGAGATGGCAACGGGCCTGGTAAGGACTGTACACCTCAATCCCCGTCCCCATAGGAAAAGTCTTTCCCCACCCCGTAGAGGGAAACCTTTCTCTGTCTACACCCCATTCCTGATATAGGGACCCTTTCCCCTACTCACCTCCATGGGGAAAATTTTCCCCACTTTCTTTTCTCCATCCTTGTTAGAAAAACTCCCCCCACTTTTAAGGGCAATTCGATAAAAGCTGAGGAAGGGACAAGTCGAGGATGTATTTATCCTCGACCTTACTAGGATTGGATTCAAAACGAACATATTTGGACTGGTTTTTGAGCTTGGTTCGTTCGAGCTCGAAACAAACTACTCAAACCCGAACTATGGTATTGAAAGTTTTTGAAAACAAATTTAAACACGAACCATACGAACTGAACACAAATATGAATCCAATCTTAAATTAAAAAAAATTTTAATTATAATTTTTTAATAAATTATATATACTTTTACTTTTCTAATAAATCATAATAAATATATTTGCATTTTCAATAACTCATAATAAACATATTTATATCTCCAACAATGTATAATATATATTTATTACAAATAAATAAACAAATTTTGCTATAGTAATGAACCAAATACGAATCAAACTCTCAAATCCGAGCACGAATCTGAATTTCACTATATAAAAGTCCGATGAACACAAACCGAATTAAATCCATCAACGAACAAACCAAACAAAAACATGAACATATATCTGTTTGCGTACGATTCAGTCTGAATCCAGCCCTAATCCTTGCCCTATCCCTGATTATGAGGATTTTAGTCATCCCCGTCCTTGTCCCATTCTAATTAGGGAATCCCCTCCCCGTCGGGCTGAATACTAAATTTTGAGGGCCAAATTGTCATCTCTACGTGTACTGAGTTGGTCAAACAGCCGATAAAGACTAGATGATTTGGTCTCCTCAGTACATGATAGTCACGACAGTTACAAACCTAATTTTTCGGTTCTATTCGCAGCTTGCTTACCTCTCCTACAGCCCATAAAGAAAAAATAACAAACGGAGGAAAATACTGTATCATATATTAGAATTGTTATTTGGAAAAGGACTAATGGTTATATCACCCGCATGTATAACAAATTAGGGCCTCCTGCAGATGTAACAAATTGGGATGACAAATGGCAGAAAAATTGTAGAGGACCACTAAAGAGAGGTGAACATGTAGTTTCTGATGATTAGAGTGGCTAGCGTAAATGAGAGATCAAAAGAGGAAAGGAAGAAGAAAATTGGGAGTAGACTGAGAGGAAACTGACAAAAAAAAAAAAGGAGAACTTGGCCTTGGAGAGGACTGGCACCTTTTTGTTCTCAGATTATTTTCATTTCACTTCACTGCTGTTCATCTTCTATTTTCCAATTTTTGCTAAACACTAAGACATAGCTGGATTGGGGATGTATAGAAACTCTGTTGAGGTTGTTGCAGAATATCTTTGCTGGATTGTCCGAATTGTTGTTTGAATGTAATTTGGGGCAAGAACATTGTGTCTTTCACTGGGTTCTGCAGGTTCCTAACACAAACTAAGCACTAAGTATACTTCATAGGTCCAAACCCACGCAAGTCAATGAAAAAAAAAGGTCTAAAGAATTTTATTCAAATTTCTCAATCAATTGTAATAATGCAAAGATGATACTAAAATCAAATACATTTTAAATCTACGGCAAATTACAAAAAGGCTTCTATCCAGGCATGACAAAGTATATATATCATATTACATGTTCACATAACTCCAAATCATTACACTCAACTCATTGCAAGTCATCCTAATTTCATACAAGTGCAGAACTCAAGTTTCCATTAATCCATGAGAGAACTACTAAGTTTCATTAGTAGAGAAAAGGCCTTTGACTGGATATTTGTAATCTGATATCTAACCACACTTTTCAGCTTATTGTTTAACAGACAAAAAATTCAGTCATCTACAGTACAACTGATGGCCATATTCTAAGCATCGGTAGGGTAGAAGTAACAGCAACAGTGAAATCATACAATTGCATCATGGTCCATCAATTTCTAATGACAACTTATATCATATTATACAGCAGAAACTTTTACTGCCAAGAAGAGAAAAAGAACCTCACTGGTCATACCTTCCTGAATGAATACAAGTAAACCCCATCGAGCAGAGTCTCAACCTAAGGAAACTAAAATTACTCAAATTACACCAAAAATTGACCAACACATTATCATGCATACATGTGACATAGAACACAAAAGCATGTTACCAATTCAATATACATATACCTGAAGATCGATTATGTGTCCAGCATTGAACCATTACCATTTCCTATAAATCTACTCAGACTAATATCTGGGTTTAATCCTCTAATAGCAAAAGCTATTTGTATTCAACCCCTATAATCGCCACAAGATAGACAATGATAAAAATTTAAATCAAAATCATCACAACTCATGAAACGTTGCACATTAGACAGATTCAATACCACGTTATTCGTTGCAGCCAGTACGCAACACTAGGCAAAACACCACTCAACTATCTTGTTCGTTTCTATACACAGGTGAAAACAAAAACCTTCCAATCTCAAAAGAACAACATAATTTGCCTCATTCTACCTCCAATGATAACAGATATATCTACAAATATCGTTTAAATCTACAAAAGTACATCATAGCAAGCACACAGAAGAAATATATGAATAAATAAACAAATAAAAACATTACTCACAAAAAGAAGAAAGTAAAACCCCAAATATCCCAGCATCATTCAGTCATTAAATCACGAGCAGAAATTGAAAATGAAAACAGAAAATAAATCAAACCCAAAGACAAACAGATGTTATATACCAGCACTGCATGATGTAGGCGGATCCTTCTGCAAATCCTTGAGCTCTTTCAAGATCCGCTTCGAAGCCATCGTCTGAACCTGCGATTCATCCAACAGATCTCCTCAGATCGTCATCATCACAACATACACGAATTAAAACAACAATCAATAACTAAAAACAAACCTAGTAGATCGCAATAGCACCTGAGAGACACCTGATCCGCCTGTTTCTTAAACGCGCTGTGTGGATTCGTGAGAGAGGAGGTCGATAGATCAATCGCACGCAGAAGAAGAAAAAATGAAAGGAAAAAAAGGAAGAGAAAATGAAGACAATGAACTGAATCGAGACGAATAGAAATGGAAGGATGAAATTGGTATATGAATTAGGATTCGGTGTGGTGATGACTTTGATAAAACATTATATATATTATAAAGGATGGGTCTGATCTGGCTGGCTGCTTCTGATTTGACCTTCAGATTGGGTTATTCTCTTCTTATAGTGGGCCCATTTTAGCGTCTTCTCTACGTTTAACCAAAATTTCGCCGAAAGTTGCCGCTGAAAATAAGTTACTTTGGTTTTATATATTATTAAAATTCGTGTGGTTCTGAATCTCTTATGAGTGGTACGGTGTCGTTTTTCCTGGGTTTTTTTCGCTTTGGTGGCAGTGAATATTCACTGAAACGGTGTCGCTTTCCTATTATCTGATAAGAATTTTATAAAGGCGCCTAGAGATATGATTTCAATGTATGGCCTAATAGTCTCAACATAATGTCATCTGTTTTTGGTCCCCTTTTGAGTTTTTCCTGCCACCCCTGAGGTTTGGATTGTTACTTTTTCCCCCTTTTTTAAGGGTGCTTTTGTGTAACCCACAACAGCAGTGGGGCCCTTGTGCCAAACTTTAGGGGTAAAACTCTAATTGGCTAGGAGATTTATTTATGGCCAAGCTTCCCATTCTCACCTAACATTTTTCTAAATGACATTTTTATCTATTAACTTTTAAAAAATTAAAAAAAATTTTTTGATTAAAATTTTTTGTTAAATTTAATAGTTAATTATTAAATTTAATTAATTAAAAAAATATTTTTATTTGTTAAATAAAAAATTTTTAAAATGATAAAATTAATTTTACAAAAATAATTAAAAATATTTCAATACTTAAAATTTAATATAAATTTAAAAAATTTTAAAAAATATCACATCTGTTAACAGTGATGACTATCATAAACTTAACTATATAACTAAAAATTATCACTTAATTAGATTGATGATTGGATCTAATTATCTTGAAATTCGTGGTAAACATATTTAATTATCAAAAATTTGACAGTTTTCGTCATTAAAAATAGATGAAAACGGTTAACATATTTGAAATGACTTATTTTTATTAATTAATAAGGCTATGGGTTACTTTTTTATTATTATATTAAATTTTATTTTAATATAAATATTATTTATTTTACAACGAATTGTATTTTGGTTATTTATCACAAGTATTAATAAATTTGAAAAGAAATTGGTCAAGGGTTGGTATTTAGTTTTCTTTTTAGTTTTTGGGTGGGATATTGTTCGTTAGGAAAACCTTGGGTGGGAATAAAGACTTTGGTCTTTATTTATTTATTTTCATACAGCCCGAACCCCATAAACGGCAGCACACCCCTTTGTTAGCTGGCATTTGTGACACGCCATGTGGATGGCTTCCATCTCATCCATATATCAAAGCCATCGAACGGATGAAATTGAAAGAGTGTAGATGAATGCCACGTCTATCCCACTTTAACGGTTTCAGATTCGTTGCACCATAAGACGTAATATAGAAGGTAAAAATCCTACGTTCCAATCGACGTGGCTAACGTGCATATTCATCATCGTCTCACCTCCCAAAACCAAATCGACCATCAAGCTACACGGACTCGCCTGACAGCAGCCAAAATGGAACGGCAGAGAACGAACCGGCGAGTCCGAATCCATGAATCGCAGCCGCCGAAATACGACGCAGTTGACGACAGTGATGATAATTCGATGAGAACGAGGCTATCGGACAACAATGTGACCGAGAATCAAGAGCCATTCATGGGAGTTAAGGTCCGTAGAAAAGCGTCGCTTCACCGAGAATACAAAGGCGACTATATCGATGTGCCTGCTCACCCGTACCTGATGAAGATTATGGACAAGCAAGGTATATATATATTTTTTGTGGTTATTAAAAGTTTAATTTGTGCAATTGATTGTTATGTTTTTATTTCTTTTCTTTATGGTTTCAAGATGTGGCAAATCGATTGATTATTTTTATTGGCCGTGTTTTGGAAGATGTTGTTGCTTTGTCTTATAGGTTTTTTTTTTTTTTTTTTGAGAAAACCGTTGAAGAGTTTTGTGTTATCAAATTTTGATTGAGTTGCTTGATAATTAGGTAACGTATTAGAATTATAGAAAATCATTTTACACCTTTATGGAAAAGATTGAAATTAGAATGAACCAATAATATGAAGAGCCGCGTCCTTTTTTTTTTTTTATGTATTAAATTCTTTTATAATGTTTATATTCCAGAAATTACAGTACCCAAATAATATACTGTATATTGTCTTGGTTTGGATGAGGAAACGAGGAATGGACAAGTAAAATTGTCGGATTAACCATGTTTCTTTCAAGCATGGATAATGTAGTCAAAGTTGAAGCAAACATGCACAATGTCAAGCCCACAGAAGAGGGAGAGAGTTTCACTTTTTTGGTTGCTTTTTTCATTGAGGGAGGGACTTTTGGACTTGGGATTGGTGTTCATTGGAAATTTTTGATATTGTCATTTGAAATTCTTGTTTATTCTCAAAAGGGACTTCATATCTGATTCTTGCAGGTGACAATCAAGTGCTCTTTGCTGATAAAGTTTTGAAGTTCACTGCTACTGGGAAGATGAAGCGTCGCATTCTTTTAATTACTGATTTTGCCATTTACCTTGTTGACCCTGATACTGCTGCACTTAAACGCCGCATAGCTCTGGCAGCTGTTGAGAAGTTGTCTTTGAGTGAACTAAGTGATAACTTTTTGGGAATCATCATTCCATATGAATATGACCTACTCGTGGCTAGTACTCGAAAAAATGAAATTGTTACTGTGTTAGTTGAAGCTACTAAGAGTGACTCAGGGCAACTTGAGGTGGTTTTCTCCAACAGGTAAACTTAATTTATGCTGCTGCTACCCGTGTTTATTTTTATACACTTGAGCGCATTCTCCATTATTTGGCATTTTAGTGGACTTGAACACTTTGTAAATAATGTGATCAAGGCTTGTCTGACTAGCATGTGGGCTTCCCTTATTGAAGTTCTCTGATCTGTGAGAAAATTTCTGGTTTTGTACTGGTTTGAATTGTTATTTTGTTGCTGGAGCTTTTACATACTATGCATATGCTCTATGATGGTGGGCAAAGCTTATTAGCTCGATTCTGTGAGCAACAATGCCATTGATAATGAAATTAATACAGTTGTTATCATGGAAAATTACAGTTGAATATGTGAATCTTTCTATTTGTTTTGATTTTATGTGTTGATTTGTTGTTGACTTCATCTTTGAGATTTTTTATGAATAACATGTTTTCCCAAATTTTTCCAGGTTTGAGTATAATGCAACTAGTGATTTGGTGAAGGAAGTTCTATTTGAGGAAGTTGAAGGTCTGTGTTAGCATAGAATTAGAGTTCTTGTCACCAGTTTAGCACATTCAAAGATTTGGCTATGGCCTGTGCTGGTAATATGCCCCTTAATCATCATCTTTTTGTGTATTGCAGGTGGTGTTAAAACAAGAATTCGGACAAAATAAGTTGCATCTTATACTTGTTGTAATATGTTTGTTGACTTTTGTGGGGGATTGGAAGTCTCCATTGTAAAGGTAAAAGACCGATCATCCATATATATGTTGTTCCCTTCACATTAAGATCAAGCTCCACTGAAAAGTATGTAGCTTATTGTTTTGATAGTTGAAATAGTTTGATTTATGATTCTTTTTTGCAAAAAAATGGTAGTGTAATTGTGTTGTTCCTGCCAGCTTCTTCCGGATGTGTGAAATGTGATATATTCTGAGCAATATAATAATAACGTTTGTCAGAGATGACATGCCTATGGTTTCAAATTTCATTTTTCTGCTTCTATGTTAAATTTACATGGGGGGCATATTCTATTTTGCGAAGCCCATTTTATCCTTGTGAGCAAACAGTGAGAAGAAAATTTTCACATTTTAAATCTGACGTATGCCATTGCAAATTTGAAGAAGCTGTCAGAGGAAAAGATACAGTTTTAAAATTGAAGAGAAAAAGATACGTGTTTTGCCTTCATAGCGGTGTTCAGCTTGTAAGGCAATTTTTGGCGATAGTTGTTAAAAATCTGTAACATATTGTGTGCACGTGACTGGTTGCCTAAGATTATCAGGAAACAAATTGAAGAAAATAGAACCCCAGATTGGTCTAAATAGTGAAGGAAATAACTTGCTCTCTCACAGGTCTTCCAAGGGTTTGCTGGTCCCATTTAGATAATTCTTTATCTTTACCCTGTGTCCTCAGCAGTCCATTTCAAACAAGCTTGTCAATGATGATGACGATGATAGAATTCTCTTTTTCTTTTTGGTTTCTTGATTCTTTCATCTTTATGATGACAATTGTGCTATACCTCTGGTAGGACGCAAAGCAGAAACAAAATGAAACCTACGCAAGAATGATGTTTGGAGGGGCCTCTTTAAACTATCATATGGATATCTAAGATCTTATCTTTTCAGCTGCATCTTCTTTTTCGCATTTAAATTGCTTGAAGCGTGGGGACTGGCATATTACATGCTTAAGGTCCAGACTATTGAAAGTCTAATAATGTTAGCAGTTAAGGTAGTTTGAAGCCATTGATAAGTTTGGTTTTGGCAGATTAAGAATTTCATATGTATAGTCCAAAATTCACCCACTACCTGATTCTTTTATAGAACAAAGAGATTAAATTGCCTTTATTATTGAGCAAGGCCACTTGATTCCACATGCATAACAACTCATGACTCACTACTAAATAATGCAAATTAACAAAAAAACTTAACTCTGCCTTTGACCTTAGCTGGGTCAGGTGGCTAAAGGACATAAACAACTAATGCTATTTGACTTACTACCAACCCAAAAAGAATGTCAATGTGCAGCAGAGGAAGAACCAATTTCAGTTGTTGGTTGAGGGGTTGGACTTGAGCTTGAGTTTTCTGAGTTATTTGCCACTGGTGACCGGTTTTCAGTACTCCCTCGCCAGAGTTCCTCCACCATCTTTACAACCTCTGGCATTTTAGGCCTCTGCTCTGGCATTCTCACAACACAAGCCATTCCTATTTGTAACATCTCCACCATTTCCTCTTCTATATTGGGGTACCTTAAAAGTGCTACGTCAAACACTTCTGCAGTCCACTCTTCTCTAACCACAGAATTTACCCATCTTACCAAGTGAATAACCTCATCACTGCCAGTGGCATGTACAGGTGACTTCCCTGTGAGAAGCTCGAGCAGCAAGACCCCGAAACTGTATACATCAGATGCCTGAGTTGCTTTCCGACTGTCTGTTACTTCAGGGGCACGGTACCCTGCAGCTCGCATAACTGATGGTGGCATTGGACTCATCAGTGTTGCCATACCAATATCAGAAACACAACCATATCCTTGAGGGTTGAGGAAAATATTTGAGGCTTTTATGTTTCCATGGACAAATTTCCCACCACTTTGTGTATGAACATGTGCTATACCTCTTGCTGCACCGATTGCTATGCTCACTCGAGTCTTCCAGTCTAAAGATGTCCGTCCCTCCACTCTTCTTCCTGCAAATCGCAAAACATGTTAAGATAAAATAACATCTTTGAATGAATTGATAGAAGAGAGTGAACAAAATAGCAGCAGGTTTTAGCATACCATGTAACATTGCTGAGACACTTCCCTGACCATAATAATCATAAACCATAAGCTTCTCATCCTTGGAATAGTAATATGCTCTTAATGCAGTCACATTCTCATGCTTTAGGTTCCCCACCATCTCCATTTGCTGTTCAAACTCCCTTTTGCCCACGTTCACTTCCTTCAGCCTCTTCACCACGACTGTCGTTGCATCCTCCAAAGCTGCTTTATAGGTTATCCCAAATGTTCCCTTTCCAAGCACCTCAGCAGAGGCCCTCAGCAAATCCTCCAAGTCAAATGCAAGGTTACAGCCCTCAAAGAACACAAGACTGATGTTCTTATCTTGGTTTTCAGAGGCCCCTGCTTTCACTGACTTCTCTTTCTTTTGTGATTTCACTGGCAAACCGTCCTGACCTTCTTTGTTAGAATTGCAGTATAAAATTAAAAGAGCCACTACAACAAACCCCAACACACAACCCCCTATAATTAACACCAACAATGCTTGTTCACTCAGTTTTGTGCTTTTTCCCCTTGTTGGTTGTCCATTTGGTGGTTGAATTGGAAGAGCTGGAGGGAGGGCAATTCCTGAGGAGACATTGTTACCAACAAATGCCCCACTTGGAAATCTTTGAAGAGAGGAAGGCACACCTCCAGTGAGGTTATTGTAGGACAAATTTAGATGTTGCAAACTGGAAATGTTGAGATCAGGAATGTCACCTGAAAGCGAGTTGTTAGCAAGATTCAGGGATGTGAGGTGAGTCAAACTCGAGACTGAAGAAGGGATAGTCCCATTGAAATAATTGTTTGAAAGATCAATAACTGTAAGACTCTTCCAAACCGAGAAATCTGAAGGCAATGGACCAGAGAAGTTGTTGAATTGGAGGTAAAGGGTGGACAGATTTTGGAGTTTTGAGAAATCAGAAGGGAATGAACCTGAGATATTATTAGATCTCAGACTCAGATTTCGTAGTGCAGATAATCTGCTAATTGTGTTGGGTGGAATAGAACCTCGCAATCCAATTCCAGGCAACCTGAGGGCTATAACTCTGGAATTATCTTCACTACATGTCACTCCAGTCCATAAACTGCACACAGAGCTGTTTTCATCCCAATTGAGAGAGCGAGGATGATGAATATTATCAACAAAATCCAGTAATGCTTGCTTATCTTCGACTGGGTCGGCCATAAGAGGCAGAGAACTTGTTCCCAGCAAGACAATTGCAGAGAAAACACACAAGAGCTTCATCCTGTCACTGTTGTTTCTGCAAATCTAGGTCACATCTACATGAAAACGGGTAAAAGAGATGAATGGGAGTCAAGAAAACAAGCACATTTAGTCTGATTTCTGATTATAAATTAAAGCCCATTAAGTCATAGACGTTTCATATCAAAAGACTCAATAAATTCTGCTAGCGTTTGCTATTTGGTCAAAATAAACAACTGTGGCTAAGTTAGGTTAAGTTGTTTATTGACTTTCGGCCACCTACTATGATTGGCTGCCTAGAAAAATGCCGAAATAAAAAAGGAATCCAAAATCTAACCTCCACTCATTGCTCATTATATTCCACCATTAACACAAAACAAAGAATCATCAGTTCAAAAATGATTATATATATATATATATATATATATATATATATAAACTTTCCTTACTTGAGTCTAGATCGCATCAAAACATTCACAACCCAGAAACCTACACAGATTCAAAAACGCATTGAAGCTTCAGCTATCTTCAGAAGATGCAACTGAATAAAGGTCGAAGAAAGAACAACAGTAGAAGTGGTGATGGAGGGACATGATCTATGGTTGCTTGAAAAGGCAGCATCACATGCAAGAGACCATTTTGATAATCATGGATAAGGCATTATATATATATAAACGATATAGTGCACTAACAGGAAGCTGCACGTGGAGACAAGACAAAGAAAAGACAACGGATATCAAGGGTTAAAACTTGAAGAAACTACTTACATATTTTAACTAATAACAGCTACCTAATGTGGGGCACACGTAATTCAGCTTTATCAGAATCTAAACCTTCCTCTTCATTAACTTCTCTGTAGCTTTTTTGTGCTTCTGTTTTCCGCCATTGTTGCTTCTGCTGCGAGCTTGAAATTCCTCTTCACTGTCGGTTAAAATAAATAAACTGATCTGATGGACGGTGGGGATGATTTAATGAAGGCATGCAGAGTACGTCACTTATAATTTTCTTAATTTATTATTTATTATTATTATATTTTTGTATCGATTTGATGGACGGTGAGGATGATGAATTAAAAGAATTATTCTAAATTTGACCAATTTCATTACGACGTCATTTCCTCTCCTCTCTGGATTTAACGTTGACTTTCAAGTTGCTGTCGCGAATATCAGATGACAGACCATGGATACCAGCATAAATTTGGTTTCTTCGCGCCAGCCCAAGAACCAATCAATTCCGACCGTTACACATCTCATGTCACAGTACGTTGGAATTTGTTGTTCGGCCCTTGTTAGGTTTTGGACGAGACTAAGGTTGATTTTGAGCCCAACTTTTTAAAATTCAAGTTTTAGAGGGTTGCCTTTACTTAAATTTAGAAAATTTTGATTTAAAATAGTATTATTTTGACTAATAAATATCAAAATAATATTATTTTAATTATATATTTAAAATAATTTATTAAAAAACTCATAAGAAAAATTGATAAAAAGCTCATTAATTCTAATACATACATACATACATTCATACATACATACATATATTGCTTATGCTTTATAATTTAGGTCAAACAACTAATTACCACCCAATGTTTTTTTAAATGACAAAGTTTACCTAAAATTTTTTAAAAAGCTAAATGATTAAAGTCAATCATTAAATTTAATAGTGATTGGTCAAATGAGTATTTTTGTTTGCTTGAATAAAATTAAAAAAATAAAATTCATTTTTATAAAAATAATTAAAATATAAAATAATATATTAAAATATAATAATATATTAATATTAGTATAATATTAAAATAATATTAATATATTAGTATAATATTAAAATAATAATAATAAATTAATTAATAACAATTAAAAATTAATAAAAAAACTAAAAATTTAATATAAATTTTAAAACTAAAATAAAATTTTTAATAAGAGTAATTTTATAAATTTATTATTATATTAATATTATTTTGTATTAACATTTATTTTAATATTAATATTATTTTTCTATTAAATGATATTTTAATAATTTCGGTAAAAATATTATTAAAATTAAAAAAAATTAATTAATATATATGTATTTGATTTTTCAAAAAGTTTTAGATAAAAATTTGTTCTTTAGAAAAACCTTGAGTGGAAATATGCTGATTGGCCTATAATTTATTTATATTTACAAAATGTGTTATTTGAGTATACCAAAAATGATGAAGCCTTTTAATGCAATGTTGTTCAGATTAGGGGACGTTCATTTCAAGTACATAAACTAAAACGTGATTTTGAAAATATTTATAATGTTTCCAAAAACAGTACTGCTTGGATGGTCCGCAATTAACACAATTCGAATGGAACTCGAATTAAAAGGAGTATAACATGCATACTTTCTTATATTAAAATGTTATAATAAATATCGTTTAGGTTATATTTAAATCAATTTAAATTTGAATTTGACTCAATTAATAAGAAATCGAATTCAAACTCGATAAGATTGGTGGATATAAGCTTCAGGTTTAACAAGTCACGTAAAACTTTTTCGTGGGCCTATTAAAGAGTTGTTAAAAATGAGTCATCAAAACGACTTCATTTTAATATACATTGGTTAAAAAAATAATATAATTTTAATTAATTTAAATTAAATTATTTAACACACACGAGCTTAATGAACCAAATTTCCCAAAAACTCGAACTTAAGTTTGATAATATTAAAATTGTGACTTTAAGCTCGAACTCATATTCAATTCTAATATTTGCTAATGGAGTAGAGTTCGTAATCAAGGCTAATGGATTGAGATGGATTCAAATCAAATTAAACTAAATTTAAATTCGGTTCAACTAAAATTGAACTCGAGCTCATCTCGCTTAAATTGATTTGAGTTCAAATTCAATTCAAGATCAATCCTATAAACGGACGAAAAATTCTCCCGGAGTCACACGACATCACGTAAAGCTTATAATTAATCAACCGACAGTCACACTTTTTTCGTGTTAAATACTGACACTCAACGAATTGTCAGACTGGGGATATGAACGACGTCGTTTTTTAGCTGATTAGGCAACCTGTATTCGTTAAGTAAAAAAAATACCATAAACAAATATACCGACGCATGAGATCCGCGATATATCGCCTAAAGACTTGATTAAAAAATAAAAGAAAAATGGATGATAAACGAGAAAGAGAAGATAATATTAATAAAAAAGACGAAACCATTCCAGCCAATACCATGCTCATTTTACATAGCGAAATGCGAAACCCTAACTCCAAAATATCGCGATAAATCGGAAGAAGATTTTCAAATCTTCAACCTCCGTTTATCTCTCCGTCGAGAAGACCATCTCTCTCTCTCTCTCTCTGTAAGCTCTCCTTAAATCTCTCGCTCGCTATATCTCCTCGTCTTGTTTTTACTTACATTTCTTCTGGATTAAAATATTTTCTTTCCTAGCTGTTTGGATACCGAGAAAATGGAAGTCAACGGGAAAATTTTTTGAATCTCAGAAATTCGCAAACAGTTGTTTAAAGACTTTGTTTGTTTCCCTGAAAGCACTAAATTTGTTGTACAAAATGCGAGATGAGATTTGGCATTGTTATAATTATGACCGTAGAATTATTTTTCCTGTAGTTGCAGATTTTCCCAGTTACCAAACAGCACTTCAGATGGGATGATGTGTGCTAGCGTGTTATATATGGATTCTTAGTTATGGTAGCCAATTAAAAGTGAAGTTTGAATAAAATCTGGGAGCCAAAATCAAATTTTTTTTCCAAATTAATTGATCTGTGTTATGGTTAATGACCCAGGATAAAGAAATCCGTTTAATTTTTTCGATAAAGGTGCACTTTTCCTTGTTTACTGTCTTGTATTTGATAACAGTTCTGGGTTTGTTGAAATTAGATTTGCAAATTGCAGAAACTGCAGCAAAACTTTCTGCTCAACTGTTCAGCTGAAATGCTAAGTCAAGTTCAATTATCAACCTAGATTTTTGCCATGGTTATATTTTAAGCATTGATATTTTATGTTATTGTCCCAGGAGATACTTGATATCCTTGGTTTTATTTTATCAACTTTTCAACAGTTAATTGGCTTTTTAGATCTTACTATTGTCCTGTGTTTTTTTCTTCTATTTTGATTGTGCAGGTTATTTCAGAGGGGGGAATACCTTTTCCGCAACAGCAGTAAGTTTGAGCTTGTTAGTTCTGGTAGTTGTATAATGATATATTTTGGAGACGTAAAATCTCGTACATGCACATGTGAAACTTTATATGCTCTGTTATGTATTAGTTCTGCTTGATGATTGCTTCAATGGCTGCATTTTTCACTTTTGTCAATCATTAATCTTACGTTGTTCTTGCTTCGCTGAGACATCCTTCTTCCTTTTGAAACTGTTTATGTAAAAGGATAGTGATGAAATTAGCTGCTTCTACTATCATGTAATTGTTTGACTTGATTAGATGCTGAAAATGAATTTTGCAGAAAGTGAAAGAAAGGTCGTTCTGAAATATATTTGTATTGATCATATGTCTATATGCTCTTGCAGTGGTTAGAGAAAAAGATGTGTGTTGGGAATATGCAGACAAATTGGATGGAAATAAGGTCAGATGTAAATTTTGCATGAGAATTTTGAATGGTGGCATCAGTAGGTTGAAGCATCATTTATCCCGTCTTCCTAGTAAAGGTGTAAATCCATGTAGCAAAGTTAGAGATGATGTTACTGATAGGGTAAGGGCTATAATAGCATCAAAGGAGGATGTCAAAGAAATACCAGCTACGAAAAAACAACGGGTTGCAGAAGCTAAATCTCCTGGAAATATATCTGCAAGTAAATCTCTTATGCCTTTGGATGTACCATCTCCTATGACAAAAGTTTTCCCTACTGTTACATCAATGGGAAATTCCCCATTAAGCAATGAAGAAAATGCTGAGAGGAGTATTGCTCTGTTCTTCTTTGAGAATAAGCTGGACTTTGCTGTTGCCCGTTCGTCATCCTATCAACAAATGATTGATGCATTAGGAAAGTGTGGTTCTGGATTTGCTGGTCCAACGGCAGAAACTCTGAAGACAATTTGGTTGGACAAGATCAAGTCTGAAGTGAGCCTACAGTCTAAAGATATTGAGAAAGAGTGGGCTATGACAGGCTGTACTATAATTGCTGACACATGGACTGACAACAAATCCAGGGCTTTGATTAATTTTTTGGTTTCCTCTCCCTCCAGAACCTTTTTCCTTAAGTCGGTAGATGCATCCTCCAATTTTAAGAACACAAAGTACCTGGCTGATTTATTTGACTCTGTCATTCAAGATTTTGGTTCTGAGAATGTTGTGCAGATAATCATGGATAGTAGTCTCAACTACACTGGTATTGCAAACCATATTTTGCAGAACTATGGAAACATTTTTGTGTCTCCCTGTGCATCTCAGTGTTTAAACATAATCTTGGAGGAGTTCTCTAAGGTAGATTGGGTGAACAGATGCATTTTACAAGCACAAACTGTATCAAAGTTTGTATACAATAATGCATCAATGCTTGATCTAATGAAAAAATTTACTGGGGGACAAGAACTCATCAGAACTGGTATAACGAAATCTGTTTCAAATTTCCTGTCATTACAGTCTATGTTGAAGCAAAAAGTGAGGTTGAGGCATATGTTCAAAAGCCCTGAATATTCTTCAATTTCCTCTTACGAGAGTAAGCCACAAAGTGCATTTTGTATTACCATTGTTGACGATAATGATTTCTGGAGGGCAGTGGAAGAAAGTGTTGCCATTTCTGAGCCCTTTCTAAAAGTGTTGAGGGAAGTATCTGGAGGAAAACCTTCAATGGGATCAATTTATGAGCTAATGACCAGGGCGAAGGAATCAATAAGGACATACTATATAATGGACGAGAATAAGTGCAAGATATTTCTAGACATTGTCGACAGAAAGTGGCGAGACCAACTTCATTCACCTCTACATGCGGCAGCGGCCTTTTTGAACCCTAGTATTCAGTATAATCCAGAAATAAAATTTATTGGATCCATAAAAGAAGACTTCTTCAAAGTTCTGGAGAAATTGCTCCCTACTCCTGATACAAGACGTGACATCACCAATCAAATTTTAATCTATACAAGGGCAAGTGGAATGTTTGGTTGTAAACTAGCAATGGAGGCTCGAGAAACAGTTTCACCTGGTATGTAATTGATTCTCGTTTGCGCTGAATTTGTATCCTTTGTGTGTGTTTGTTAGGTGTATCCCAGAGTAATCCATCTAGTAATCCATAAATGTGATCGTTCGTACAGAGTAGTAATATGTTTTGAAGTTACCTTAAAGAAGTTGATATCAAGTTATCAGTATCTTTCATCTTAAACATTATCAGTAGTATGCAGTGGATGCCTGAAAATTTTGCTGCTTGTAGTTTGGAACTCACAACTAGTACTTTGTAGGACTTTGGTGGGAGCAATATGGCGACTCTGCACCTGTGCTGCAACGAGTCGCGATTAGGATATTGAGCCAAGTTTGCAGCAGTTTCACATTTGAGAAACATTGGAACACATTTCAGCAGATTCATTCGGAAAAGCGGAACAAGATTGATAAGGAAACACTGAATGACCTTGTGTATATAAATTACAATCTCAAGTTAGGAAGAACAAAATCCGTAGAAGCAGACCCTACTCAATTTGATGATATTGACATGACTTCTGAGTGGGTTGAGGAGAGTGAGAGCCCAACTCAATGGTTTGATCGGTTTGGTTCTGCTTTAGATGGGAGTGACTTGAATACAAGACAGTTCAATGCTGCCATTTTTGGAGCAAATGACAATTTATTTGGCTTGTGATTGATTGTGTAAGTTATCAATGTTGTATATTTAGAATGCCCTGTAATTGTCTCTGTATTTTTAGCAGGTTATGAAATTTAGAAGTTAAAAAGGATCTTAAAATGATCATGAAAAACAGTAGCAAAGTGTTGATTGATATAGATTATAATTCAATTAAACTGTATGCATTAACCATGAATTCTGGTAGGCTTGGTAATTGGGCGGGGTTTGGTCTGAATACTTAGTTTTAGATTGAACAAAATTTGGGCGTCCCAATACCGTTAATGGCATAGAAATTGATTAGTTATCTTTCGGTTACATCGAACGATTAGGTTAAACTGATTAGGTCGAATAAAAAATTATATGAGCATTGATTTGAATCAAAATTTTCATTATCAAAAAAAAAGAAAAAAATTGGGCATCAAATGGATTTGAATTAAATTATGAGGTCTTAATGGACAATCTCAAAATTAGGGTGAACAAATAAATTGAATTTAATAGATCGAATTATTTGATAATATTAAACAAATTTTCTATTAAAAGATTTTTCCATATTGTTTATTAAATATATTGAATTAAACGAGTTGATTTTAAAAATAATTCTAATTATATTGAAAGCTTGGTTAAAGAAATTTAAAAATTAATTTATTGTACAAAATTGTAGAGTTTGCCTCCAAATTAAAAAAAAAAAAGATATTTTTTTCAATAATTTTTTTTTTCATATCTCTACGTATTAAAATAAATAAATAAGTAAATATAATACACACATATATATATATATATATATATATATATATATTTATTATTTGTTCGGACCCTTGACGAGGTCAAAGCGGGTCCAGTCTGAAAGCCTTGCGTATAAGGCAAGTTCTGAAAAAGCAGCGAGTGTTTCTCTCACACGCACAAAGAATCGTCAATGGACTACGATTACAGAGCTAGAGCGAGCTCGGGATATCCGATGTACGGCCCTCCTCCTGCCACGTCATCATCAGCACCCTCCAGCCATCCGATGTATCACCAGTCATCGTCTTTTTATCCGAAGATCGGTCAACACAGTGCTCACCCTATTGTCCCTCCCGTTTCTCGCTCTTCCTCTTACCACCATCAGACCTCTTCTCCTTCCTCATCTTCTTGTGAGTTTAAATGTCAATCTCAATCTGACGGCTAGGATTAACTTTTGATTTCGAATTTGTGAAAATTTAGTTTTTTTTTTATTGATGTGATTGTGATGTGTTCCAGCGGGGTTGGGAATCAGGGTTTCTTTAAAACCTGAGTATCGAATCACTGCTCCGGTACGATTTTGTTTGGCATTTTAAACCTTGATTTTTCTTTTTTTATCACGCTTGCTTTTTGATTGTTTGTATTTCTACTTGGTCATTTTGAAGCCTCAATTGTCGCCACAAATAGGAGATATTCCCAGGAGCAATTTTCAGTTTGATTTTGATTTTGAAAGAAGGGTTTTGGCTGAAGCCGAGAAGGGTAGCCAGAACTGGAGCAAGCTTGGGATGGAAAATGTTCCATCAAAAACTACTGTATCTACTTCGTCTTTGGTACGATTTTTTAAAGGGGTTTTCAAAAAAAATAATGATTCTAGCAGTAAATATAATATTTTTTTTTAAATGAGCTTTAGGTTTTAAGATGGGTCGTATTATTGTTAATGCAGGGTTCGGTGGCGGACCCGGTGGTAAGCAAATACATTGCTTCAGGTCTCAACCGTGATGCTGTTCCCATTGCTGTTGCAAACTATGGAGACAGCCCGGCCAAGGTATTTTATTGAGCTCGTTGAGTGCTTGCTACCTTTAAGTTTAATCCCTATGTCCTGCGGGCTTGACAATTGAAGATGATTTGATAATTGTGGGACTTAATCTTTATCTTTTGTTGCTTTTCTAGTCTTTGAAATTAGTTCTGATTGTAATTGTTGGATAAGGAAACGTTTGGCTATTGAAGCGACTATTTTCATTGCTAATCATGATAAACAAATGTTGAACTAGATTTATACTGTTTACAATTACATTATATCATACTCTTGGTCGTTTCTCTTCCTAAACTATATGAACAATATCTGTATTCTTGGTTTAACTTTTCTTATTTTTAATGAGAAGGCCATCATTGAGTTTGGATGTATGACTTAAGCATGGCATTGCTCCACTACTAAGACTCTCTATATATATTGTTAAACTAGGGAATTTGACCACAACGTCGGGTAAAAAGGATATGATTTTATTGTGGTATGTCGTTTGCAACTTAAACCTTAGCCTGCTAGAGAGCAAGTCACTTTCTTCTCCACTTAGGCAAACTCTGGGGTTACAATTAAGACTAATTGAGCTAGCAGATTTGCAATGTAGAATTATGGTTATAGCTATATGGCACTACTGAGATTATATTGAGCTAGCAGATTTGCAATATAGAATTATGATTTTGATGGCTATATGTGGGCTAATGTTCACAATAGGAAAGTCTCTTGATCTTGTTTACTTACTTGGAGGAGTTGTCTCTTTTCTGCTTTTATGTCATTTGGCATGTTTTGTAGTCATCAATCATCTTGCAGCATTCATTTCTTGAGTGGCTCAACTAAGATAGGTCTGCTGCACATTTTTTTCCCTGCAGATTCGAGACTTTGCCAACGGTTACACTCTTCTCAGAGAAATGGGGTTTTCATCAAGCAATGTTGCTGAAGTACTACTCATGTATGATAATGACACAGATAAGGCAGTGGCACATTTCCTTAACAATTCGTCTTGAGAGTACTTAAAGATAAAATTGGTCGTATGTAATACGGAGTGTTTTAGACTTTGGAGTGATGGTGGTATACATAAGTTCAGTGCTTGCTTCGTGAATGCAGTTTTTTTTCTCATTGTATAAAGATAGCCACCAATCTTGGGGCTCCCAATATGAAAAGTACTATTTTTATTTGAGTGAAAAAGTATTCAAACTTGACTCGATTCATATCACCCTTCAATTAGACTGAATTTGATTTAATTTGAATCCTAACAGGGTCGGCTCAAAGTAAGAATTTAATTTTAGATTTAATACATACCAATTCAAACTCAAATGTTTGAATTACTTGAATTCGATTTATTTATTAGAAACATAATCCAGTCATTAATTTGAAATCAGTTCGTTTTATTCAATCTCAAACAGCTCAGATCAAAGGCAAATTTCAAAAAATAATGAATGGGACATATGATGGTTAACAGGTAAACTTAATATTAAATCATTAATGTAAGAAACGATCTAGCAACCTGACTTGTAGGTTTTATCAATCTCTCCTCTAAATGGAACGATCACACATAAAAGAATCATATTCCTATATTTTGTAGAAAGAATAATCCACATCATAAGATACAACAAAGTTCCTCATATTTAGACACATCTGCACTAGGTTACCTACTCAGTGATTATTTGGTTTATTCTCTCCATGTAAATGTGTGTTTAGAAGGAAACAGAATCAGCTTCAGAGGGGTACAAGGTCCAAACAGCAGGCTTTTCTTTGTCAAGCAGAGTGCAACAAGTTAAGATTTAAGATTTTGTAGGAACCAGGCGTTGTATTTGCTTCACAGAGGTAGAACCAAGATCAGATCAAACTCCGGCACAAATAGCTCCTGAAACAACAAATATAATTCAGTCACCTCGACAACACAAGGACAAATTCCATTTTGGAGTATCTGTATCATAAAACTTGGTTACATTCTATTATTAAGTTAGGTGCCTAGTGCCTCATCAAATTGATCTGATAAATTTGGAGAATTTTCAAGTATTATTGAAGCATAACTGCATTGTCGCCACATTAGGGCATGGGGGTGTAATCTAGCCAAACCAAGTAGCACTTGGTTCAAACTCGACCTGATGACATTAAGGCAAAGCTTGAACTCAAGCTAGCCAAGTTAGAAAGTTTTTGGCTCAAGCTCAAACTCGAGACAAGAATGATTTACTCGAGTTTGACTCAAAAAATTATATTTAAACTTTATAACTTATATATTTATTAATTATTCTCATATTTAAAGTTAGAGATAAAGGGTGTAATTGAATTGAGCCAAATCAAGTAGTATTTAGCTTGAGGTCGATTCAATAGCATTAAGACAAAGCTTGAACTCAAACTTGTCGAGCTA
This sequence comes from Anacardium occidentale, assembly GCA_026122585.1. Classification (NCBI taxonomy): domain Eukaryota; kingdom Viridiplantae; phylum Streptophyta; class Magnoliopsida; order Sapindales; family Anacardiaceae; genus Anacardium; species Anacardium occidentale. The sequence goes on from JAJEJH010000139.1 coordinate 211,749, forward strand.
GTAAGTTATTGACTCAAGCTTGAGACAAAAACAATTTACTTGAGTTTGGCTCGAAAAATTATATTTAAAGCCGTTGAATTTTAAAAAATTATATTTAAACCTCATAACTTGTAATTTATTAGTTAATCATATTTAAAGTCAATAAAAAAAAATTTTAAGGACTAAGTGTAAGATTTGAAACTTTTAAAGGTTTAATGATATTTTACTCAATCCGAGCCGTGAGCTTGCGAGCTCATTGAGCCGGTCAACAACAAGCTCGAGCTTGGTTCTACACGAGCCAAATTGCAAGCAGCTTCACTCGTTTACACCCCTAAGCATGCATGTGTAAGAGAGAGAGAGACCTGATGACCAAGATGAGCAGCAAAACTTTGATTCATCAATGTGTTTGACATCAAGCCCAATAAACCAGGATCCAGCACTGACATCATCATGGGCATAGGTGCGAAGTATATATCTTCACAAAAAGTAATTATGTAATCAGTCCTTGCCCGTTGTGCTGATAGTTAAAAGGGATGGATGAAGAAAAAGAAATGAACTGACCTATTGATGGAAATAAATTTAGCCAAATCTTGTGATATGACAAACATTTCACCTGATGCATGGCGGAAATATCTGTTGGGTGCAAAAAAAAAAATTCATTACATACAGCAAACATTCAAGCAATGAAATGTTATACAAACATATTGAGATACAGACAGTTTCTTATCACCAAACTTCCACCATTCTGGCTCATACCATTTATGGCCACTGCAGTTCAGAGAAGTCAACAGTTTAAAACAATGAGAATAATCATAATTATTCAAATTCATTTGTAACTGTATCTTCAACACAAATTGCCCTTCATCTATATTTTTAGAACAAACTTACAGTTCAGAGAAGACTTCGCCAGATTTCATACACCCAATATAAGCGCGAGGCTTGTCAACATAAGTAGCAAGTGTAGCTCCCAAGGCATCTGTGAAGAAAAGAAGGATAAGCAGGTGGGCAAATAAATTATAAATAAACCATAAACACAATGCCAAAAAGAACACATTTCCCTTGTGTCCTATGAGAAAATAGAATGGTCAATAGAATATAGTTTATGATGTGAATACACTGTTCATCTTATGTCAAGCAAAGGCATAAACCTTCATGACTAATTTGACTCTCAATGCAATCATTTTTATGGAATTCAGGTAAGTTTTCAATTTTAGAAAAGTATTATACAAAACAAAAGTAGTGGCTCAAGGAGTGGCATGGTAAAACCAAATTGTTAATTTTGAGCTGATGCAGGCCAAGATATTACTATGCTACTCTGTCAAATTTAAAGTCTCAAAGTTCTTATGAAGCATAATAGAAAGGCAATAGGTAACATTACTCTGTCTATGGAGATACTAACCGATATTCACATAAATATCATCATTGACTTTAGCATAAAACTCAGCATCCCACTTATCTGCAGCGTAAGCAAAGAACAATTTAGCCTTCTTCGGAACCTCCTGAGGTGCCTCCACATGGTTTTCCTGCTAAAAAGGTGGGCTAAAAACTATCAGATAATAGAGTTTATACCCAAAAAAGCTTATTTTGTCTGAACCTTGGAAACAAAACCCTGTACCAGGCTTTAATGGGCACAAGAATTGCCATTTATCTAGGCTACATCATCCAACGAAAGTTTATTAAAATATAGCAAATTCAAAAGCTGTTAAAATATGGCACTTTCATATCCGGGAAAACAAAAAATGAACTTGATGACCTATCACTACATACAAGGATAATGAAGTCATTGGTCTGTTTATGCTCGCTGTCTATGTCATTGTCCAAACTGTTCCCATGATTGCCACTGTGGAAGAACATATCATCAGACCAAAGAGTTCTATCCGAGCATCACATTGAATTGATCAGAACTATAAAAGAAAAAACTAGAACAACTAGTACTAGAAAGAGTAGTAAACCTTCTTCCAATTACAAACCGTGCAATTATCCCCTTCTCATGCTCCAGTTTCTTCAAGGCTGTACCTGCAAAAGTAAAGAATTGTGTTCGGGATTCCAAGGGCAATTAGAACCAACTTCATTGAAGAAATTCTGACTTCCAAAATAAAAACTCTTGTTGATTACAGAACATTTGAAAAAGAGGATACCCTAGGTACCTAAAGAGCCAACAAAAAATGAAAGAAGCTAACCAGTTCCCATCCATGCTTTACGAATTGCGTCTCTATTCTTTTTGTGGCCAAACCTCGTTAGTATTCCTATGACAACTAATGGTCTCTTCTCAGAATGATTACCATTAGCATCTATAGAACTCTTTGAAACAAAACCCTCTTGTTTAGCTGTTGCCAACTGCTTCTCAAGTTCTGTTAACTTCTTTTGTTGCTCCCTGATAAGAATCATCAAATGAGAGTGATTTCTATCGCAGTTCTAACTTATGAAATACACTAAACACCAGTACAATTTAAAAAAGCAAGCCCGAAATAAATTAGGTGAATTTTCTACTAACTCAAACCAAAATGCCAAAATTAAATTTACCTGCAAGCTATGATTTTCAAAGTATCATCCACTGATATTGCAGATTGCCCCTGAACATCAATAAGAATAAGTAACAAAACTCAGAAGATCAAATGTTTATAAACATAAATTCCAAACAAAAAGTAACCCCCAAAGAATAACAAAGCACAAACTCACCTGACCAGTGATTCTATCAAGCTCTTTGATCATATGAACCCTATTCTGAGCATCTTGCCACAATCTATCACAACCCCACCAAAAATGAAACATTTTCACCCAATTGGGGGCTAAGAAAGCACATTTTTATGAACAAAATTGGAGAAAACTAACCTGCCGGCAACATAAATGGAAGCTAAAGTGGCGAACATGGAGAACAAAAGAGATGAAATTGGGGTCTTCACCATCATACTCGATAGTCTGTTACCAGATCCCTTGCTCTGCATGTTAGCTCAATTTCTTTAATAAAGCTAACGTTTTTTCCAATGGATCCAACAATCGAAACAATATATGAAACTTTTGATGGATCTTCTACATGGGTTTGTTGCTCAAAGTGAGAAAATGAGACCTGTTATTTGTTTAAAGAGCGTAAATGGAGTTTCCTTCTGGGTCCGAAGTCTTCCCAAATTCAATGTCACTTCCTCGAATAACGAATTTTTTTTCCGAAAAAAAAAAACTGCTTGAAATTTTGATTTTTCGCTTAAATAATTATTTAAATTTAAGAAATAAAAAAATTACTTTTTATGAAAAAACGATTTTTTTATAATTATATTACTGCAAGAAGTATAAACCCCCACTTTGGACCCATTTTATGGATTTTTAATGTGGCCTATTCAATTAATAAAAAATAAATAAAATATTAAAATAAGATAAAAATTTAATAAAATTATAAATATTAATAATAAATATAAATTTATATATAAACGACAAACTCGTAAAAATTTATAATGAATTTATGAAAAAATAAAAATTTAATTATGTCAAAAATATATTTTTTTAATTTTTTAAAACATTTTTAAAATAGTAAGTAATAATTACATTACCATTTTTTAAAAATTATTACCTTTTATATTTCTTTGAATATAAAAGGATAGTTAAAATATTTCCTTAATAAGCTTACGACCCAATTCAATGTAGAATTCACAAATTGTTCTACATTTACTAAAATAATAATAATAATACGATATTATTTTTAATTGAAATAGATTAAATATTTTTAAAAGAAATTTATGATTTAAAAAACCCCTAAACCTTATATTTTTTAGATTAAAAAAATTACATCTTAATTTTAAAATTATTTAGAATAAGTTAGCTTGATCCGAGTAAGCAGTCAGCTCGAGTATTTCTTTAATTGATTGATTAGATTAATGAATTATTTGAATAAATATTAAAACACTATTAAAAACAGTTTTACTCATTCAATCATTACTTTAATACAAAATTTAAATTAATCAAAATTTGAATTCCGTTTATTCGTAGTATACCATCATGACAACATACCAATGTTGTCATGATGGTGTGTCTAGGTCGAGCACTAGATCTTGATCGAACTAGTTCCGACTGGTACGGGTCTAGTCTAAGTTTCGTAACACGGGCTTGTATCATTATATATCAAGACCAATAGATAAGACCCAGCCCAGCCCATCCCATTTTCAGCCTTTGTTTTTTGTTGGGGCTATGAGGAGGTCCATCTCCGGCCCAATAAAAAATAAGGAATCACCTACTTTCTTGGGAGGCTCACTGTTTTATTGATTTATTTTAATTATTGGCATCAAAATGTATAATAGCCGAAAAAAACAAAATTTTTTTATACTACTTAATATATATTTATTTATAATTCAAAATATACTGTATAAAAAATATTAATTTCAATTGACGATATTTTTTAAACAACAGTTTTGATAGAGGTCAGATTATTGTTTTGATTTATTCGAATCGAATTTAAATTAAAAAATTTTTATTTTAAAATCAATAATTTGTTGACATTGTCTTGTTTTTCGTATTCGAATGATTCTTATTTTTCTTCAACAAATATTATTTAATTGTCAATTTTAATCTTAAATTGATTATTATAAATTAACCATTAATATTGATCTATTTGAAATGATATAATACAATCAAAAGAGTCAGTTAGTAACTCGAAAGTTTTTTTTTGTTGGGTGACGGAAAACTCCTTCTCGAAGTCACCATCAAAATAATTTTTTAATTTATTTGATTTTTTTTGTTTTTTAAATTTATTTAAGAGATGATTAATCAATCTTTAAATTATTAATCATTTTAAGTTAATAAACACTAAATAAATTCGACATCCCAATCGTGTTGCACGTGATAAAGTCAATCTGACATAAACCTTGACTAGAACCTCGGCCTCGCATTTTGTTTAGCCAAAAATCATCCAAGTCATCAGCCTGATAGGAGTGATGAATTTGTTCCTTGTGGGGGGTGGACCCGTGATTGAGTTTGGCATTGAATATTGTCTCAGCCACATATTACCACCCGAGGCTTTCCTCGTTGAAAATTGTCATTCACAAAGTTTTTTAAAGTTTAATACCCACCTTTTTATATAAAAAAAAATTAAAATATTTTTGTATAAAATTTAATAATATTAATATTAAAATAAAATATAAATAATATTTAAAATAAATTTAAAATAAAATAAATTTAAAATAATAATAATAAAAATTTTAAAAATAAAATAATTAATAAAAAAATCATTATCATCGACAATGTCACTGACGGTAGTGACTTATATATCTGGCCTTCATAATGATGGAGACAGCCAGATTTGACCATTAAAAATCTAACAAAAACAATCAAATCTGGGTACCTCTACTATTGAAGAAGATAAAAAAGGTCAAAATGCTATATATTGATCATTTTTAATCATTTTAGATGACAGAAATGATTAAACCTAATCGCTTTTCCTATTATAACGACTAGATTTAATTGTCAATAGAATCAGATGATTATTTTCGATCATTTAGTAATGTTTTATTTATAGTGGTGATAGCTTTTTTTAATTATTAAATTTATATTATAATTTTAATAATATTTTATTTTAATTTTATATTTTAATATTTTTATAAAATTTATTTTTATTTTTAATTTTAAAAAATAAAAATACTTCTCCGATTTTAATGAATGAAGGGGTGTTTGACTTTTAAAATTTGTAGGGTCACAATTGTCACAATTGTCATTTTCTTCTGAATTAATCAGAAGTGTTATGTCACCTTCAAAATCACGGGAGCATTGATTGTAATAAGAAGGCCAAAGGACATAATCCCACCCATAGTTTGAGGCGGAGAAAAGTCCCACCCGCTAAGTTTAAAAACCCCAGATTTCCACCCTTTTTGCAATTTCTATCCAATTTTATTAACCTATTTTATGAAATGACAAAAATACTATTATTAATAAAAATTTATAATAAAAATATAAAATAATATTAAAATATATTAAAATTATAAAAAAATTTAAAAATTTTTATAAAATTATAAAAAAATATTTAAATTTAAAAAATTAAAAACCAGCCACCATCGCCGTGCCGGTGGTGGTGGTCACAGTAAATAGCACCAGGTGGCCGTTTCGGCCACCTGGTTCCAAGGGAGGCCAGATTTGGCCTCCTTAATCGATGGAGGCAGCCAGATCTGGCCGCCTCCTCTTTTGGCGGAGGCTGCCAGATTTGGCCACCTCTGCCCGAAACCTTGGCCGAAAACGGCCATTAGGGACAAAGCCGACCATCTTCGGCCTTTTCCAACTTTTTTTTCTGTCGGAGGCTGCCAAATCTGGCGCCTCCGCTAAAAGAGGAGGCGGCCAGATATGGCCTCCTCCGTCTATTAGGGAGGCCAGATCTGGCCTGGTGCTATTTGCTGGGGCCACCGCCACCGCCACGATGGCGGTGGCTGGTTTTTAATTTTTTTAATTTAAATATTTTTTTATAATTTTATAAAAATTTTTAAATTTTTTTATAATTTTAATATATTTAAATATTATTTTATAATATTATTAATTTTAATTTTAAAATGACAAAATTGCCCCTAAACATACTGTTGACCGTTAGATTTAACAGTCAACGGGTGGGAATCTGGGCTTTCGAAACTTGGCGGGTGGGATCTGTCCCCGCCTCAAACTATGGGTGGGAACATGTTCTTTGGCCTAATGAGAAAGTCAAAAACAGAGGCAGCCTTCATATCTAATCAAAATAACCATCATTATTTCAGTAATTTTGAAAGATGACGAAGGTGGTGATGGTGTACATTGGGCTGCACGCATCATGGCGGACGTCAAGGTGTCCAGCAGGTCGGTGGCTGATTGGCGAAGCGGAGAAAGTCTTCTACTGTACGTGTTGTCGCGGTCGACATAAAAACAAAAACCCTGTTCTTTATTTTGTCGCTATAATCGAAGAGAGCAACCTCTGCTCAGCCTCAATTCGTGGTGCCAAATTGGAAAGCTCCTCCCCAGGCTGGCTGCAGCCTAAAGCCAACAGCCACCTTACTTTTTTTTTTTTTGGTAATTAACAGCCACCTTACTTGAATTTAGTGAAAATTTGACAGACAACAGGGAAAGAAACTTTAAAGAAAGAAATTCAACATTGAGACTCCTGTTTTAGAATGCTTTTAAGTCATTCAATTCAAGCATGAGTTTGTTATGAACATGGTATTCATGTTATAAAACTAAAAGATACCTAATAAGAAGCTTTATTTGGAGGAAATCTGAAGATACATTAAGGACAGAAAAACATGTTTCACGAGAGCAGGAGTAGGTATAAAGTGACAAGTTAATATAATAGAAAGCACGCAGATACCAGGAACCATGCAAGATAATTAATCTTTGATGGACCAAATATTAATACAAAATAACGTTGAATGAGCAATAATAATTAAGTACTACTGTATGATTGGCTTGACGAAGACAGCCACCGAGTGTATGGGGCCTTGGAATATGACAAGCACAATATCATAATCTTGATTTGTCATCATCTTCGGCAAGGAAAAATGCACCAGGGAGGGAGAATGATTCCAGCAGAATTAGGGCTCTTCGTAATATATATGTTTTATTGTTTTGAGAAGCAAGAAGAAAGCGACATACCAACCACACATGGTGGTAGTGATTTTCTTCCAATTTCAAACTCAAAGCAAACTTTGCCTTTGCACTTGGTTACCATACTTATCACAATACCCTTTTACTTCTTTTTACTTCCTTTGCCATCGCTTCCCTCTTTTTTCAAACCAAACCCACATTTATTCTTCCAACAATTTTCCCGGAAAAATGTTTCCTGTGGAAAGTTTTATTAATAGCTAACCCTTGTTCTGTCATCATTGAATTTAATGTGGTGTGCAATAGTGATAATATCATGTTCGAGAAGAAGAAGATACTTTCAATAAAAATGGAATGAAAAAAAAATAAAAATTCCAAACTTAAAAGTTTGATAGCAAATAGCTATTCAAAATTTTTTTTTTGGGGTTTACTATTATCTCAAAATATATAAATTAAGAGTTAAATAATATAATATACAAATTAAGAATTTGATATTAATATTTGGCTAATAGATTTTAGATTCATAATCTTTTTATTATTTGATTGTCTAGACTTTTGGTATGTAATTTGTTACTTAAGGCTAATTTATTCTATTCAACCTTAAAATTTTGATAAAACATGAATACTAGATCGGATGAAATTCGGTTTTAATATGATCTATCTATTATACTTAAAAATTGGGTGAAATCTAAGCCTATCAATTAGTAGACTTAACGGACTGAACTAGTCTATCAAATTTACAAAGTTGGGTGTATTACCCTCTGGAATCGTGTTTTTGTATATTTTTAAGGGATCGATTTGAATACTTTCACCTATTGGCTTCACATTTTATATAAATTTTAATATTTTTTTATATTTTATTTGGCCAAAGAACTTAATCCCGTCCAAAGTTCACCGAAAAAACAAAATCTCACCCTCTAATTTTGAAAAATTTAAACACCTACCATTGACTTTTATTATCCATTTTTTCTGGCCTTTAAAATAATTATACTGCACTTATTACAAATAATAAATATAATAAAAATATATTTTAATATTAAAAAATATATAAAAAAAATATAAAAAAAAATAATCGTTGTTAATGACAGTAATCACCTATAAAATGACCAAAAAGTTGGAGACTATCTCTTAGTTCATGAGACTACTAAAGGAGGCCAGTTTGACTTTCTCTATTTTTTACGAAGGCGATCAGATTTGATTGTCTCAGTTATCAATTGTAATTAGAAACTGTCGTTAGGGTCAAAATCGACCATTTTCGATCGTTCTCGACTACGTTTGTTAGCAGAAACAGCTAGATCTCACCGCCTTGACAAAAAATGGAGGATATCGATTTGACTTTTTTCATCATTCCGTGAATCAAGAGACTATTTATAGCCTTTTGATTCTTTTATAAGTGGCTATTGTCGTCAACGATGTTACTAGTAGTGATAGATATTTTTTAAAAATTTTTATAATTTATTTTAATAATATTTATTTATTATTTAAAAAATAAAAATATTTTTTAATTATTAATTATTAATGGTGAAACCGATAGTTGTATCAATTTTTTTAAATTTGAAGATAAAATTTTATCTTTTCCACGTTCCTGGGATGAGAATATGTCTTTTGGACTATTTTATTTGTATGGAGTGAGTAATCCCCAAATTACCCACATGCTTTATGTTAAGATCTCGACATGACCATGAGCTTTTCAAGAGCCATGGGGTTGCGAGGGCCAGGCCGCCAGCCACGTCTACGTTGAAGACACTTCTCCGGTTAATGTGCTGGAAAGGCAATTTTGACACAACAACCAAGAGAACTGAACTGACATATTTGTCTTGTTCTGGAAGGCTAAAGAACTATTCCCACCCATAGTTTGAGGCGGGATCAAGTGCCGCCCCTAAGGTTTCAAAAAACCCAGTTTCCCACCCTTCAACCAAATTTAATATTAAATATATTAATAAACAGTAATAGTTTAAGAGCATTTTTATTATTTTAAGATTAAAATTTTTAAAAATAATAAAATAAATTTTATATAAATATAAAATATTAAAAAATATTAAAAAATTTAAAAAAATATAAAAAATTTTGAAAATAACCACTTCCACTGATATCGACGGTGGTGGCCACCGATAAAGAAACCGGATGACTGTTTTCAGTCACCTGGTTCTAAGGGAGGCCAAATCTGGCTTCTCTGTTCGATGGAGGTGACCAGATCTGGCCGCCTCCAATTTAGGAGGAGGTGGCTAGATCCGGCCACCTTTGTTAGAAAAATAAGTCAGAAACGATCGAAAGGGATTGTCATTGGTCCTATCGACTGTTTTCGACCTTTCTTTCTGGTGGAGACGACCAGATCTGACTGCTTCCACCTAATAAAGAGGTTAGATCTGACCTCTCATGGAATCAAGTGGTCAGAAATGATCACCTGATTTCTTTATCGATGGCCACCACCGCCGGTATCGACGGCGGTGACTGCTTTAAAATTTTTATATATTTTTTAAAAATATTTTTATTTAAAAATTATTTTATAATTTTATTATAAATTTTTTATTTCTAAAAGGATATTTTAATTATTTTAGTATAAAAATTATAAAAAATGTTTCCAAAGGTGGGAGATTGGTTTTTGAAACCTTGAGGGTGGCACTTTCCCCCCCTCAAACTATGGTTGGGAATAATTCCTTTGGCCGTTCTGGAAATGTGGTCTTAAATTTTCTACAAGACTATATACAATTAAATTCCCAAAAAACAAAAGACTATATACAGTTATGTTTTAATAATTTCTAATCTGCTGCAAATTTCTGTGGCTGACTCGCCACATGCAGCTCCTCTGACTCCAAGTAAACTGCAGCTAAATTCTAAATCCACTTCAACGTGATTTATATAGAGCCCTGAGAAAAACGAGATACTCGTAATTGTTTTTATTTAATTACTATGAAGTTTTCTTTTAACTATTTTCTGTCATCTCCTCAAAAGAGCCATGATAGAAGATAAGCTAGTTGCGTTAGAGCCGGTGTTGCACGAATTGGGCCAGGTAAACGAGGGAATAAAGAGGGTGAAAAAGAAAAATCATTTTTAACGTTAGAGGGAGAGAAGGTGTCCCTATAGAAAATGGGTGGGAGACAGACGGCCGTTCTGCTGTAGAATGGTAGCGTGAGATCTGAGAAAGAGGTGAGGATTTGAAGGTGAAACGACAATGGTGAAGAATATGATATACGAATAACGAATATGACGCGTAAAAAAATAATCGGCCTCCCCGATTCACGTGCAAAAAATTTTTAGCGACAGTTATTATTAGCTACGTGTTTGTTTAAGCAAACGAAACGAAGAAGACAAGAAGACACGTCCACCTATTATAGATGTCAGCCATGACGACATTGATTCAATTCCATACTTTTTCTCACCTTGTTATGGCTTTTCTAATTTTATTATAAATCTTCTCTCCGCCAGTGCCCTTTGCTTCAAACTTCCTGCTTCTGCATCTCACTGAGCCAGACACACGGAACGAACAAAACGTCAAGAAACAAAGACCGCCCTTTAAGACTTAATTTATCAGTTTCATCAATGTTTATGAAATAAACTGTCAATGATAAAGCATTGGAGACGTGGGTTAGTTTTTTTTTTAATTAATTTATCTTGTCTTGATTTGGTAGAAAATGTTGTCAAAATGTAGCAGTTGTTTAATTCGTTTTGAATTCTTCTTCTTCTGCTTGATTCGTTTGTTTAAAGTAACTCCCCTATTGTGGCATTGCCCACATAGATCTTACACCAGAATTTTTGACGTATGAATGCATTTTAATTTTTCTTGTTTGGTTGAAAAAACGAGAGTGATACCCGGGGACTGCTTGGTTTCTTTTCTTTCTTTCTTTAAACATTTCTTTTAAATTTCAATGTTATATAGCGTAATTTGTAAATTGCTCGGTTTAAATGAATTGTTTTCAATATTAAATAAGGGAGTGTCTATCTGGCTCTCATAGTAATATTCTAATGTAGTGAAAAATACCATATTAGAATTCTCTTCCTGGGATTTATATATGAGAATGACGGTGAGGCATTTTTGATACAAGCTTATAATTTTCTCTCTCTCTCTATCTTCTCTCTCTCTCTTCTCTACTGCTGTTTCGGAAATTTTGTTGATGGAGGCTGGTTTTTTACGGTTTGAATTTGTGTGAGTCTACAGGAACATTTGCACCTCAGCTTCGTATAGAGTACTCTGAGTTGGAGAGAAAGGAGGAGGAGATTTAAAGGGTCCTAATATGAGGCTATTTTGAGGTACCATGGACTTCTCATTATCTTTTTGTGTATGTAGTAACGTCAATTTTCTTTCGGTAACATTGCAAAGTACTGAGCTCCATTCATGCTGTTTTTCTTTTCTTTCTTTTTTTTTTTTACACTCCTGTCGAAAGTTTGCACTTTTGCTGCCTCATTGTTTCTTTCAATAAGAAGAACAGGAATTAATGATAAGTCTTTTAATTGTATGATTTGATAATTTAGTATAAAAAAATTCTTATTATTTATGAATATTTGTTGGTAAATCAGGTCTTGGAGAGCAAAGGAAAAAAGATTGAAAAAGGAAAAAAGATTGAAAAAGAAACAAATTGATGGAGGATCTATGGTTATTGTTCTGTGGGGAACCTGGTTTTTCAGATACTTCTGGAAAGCCATACAATTCTGGCTTTTTGTTTTTCGGTAAACCAAATTCATGTATTAATCATGCATTGACCATTGGCTTTGATCTTTTGCTTCTGGTCATGCTCTTATTCAGTTTGATTCACAAGTCGTCATCAAAAAGGCTTCACATTATGGCTCGTTTTCAGCAACTAACACTACTGCAGATAGTAGCTGCAGTGCTCAATGGATGTGTTGGATTATTGTATCTGGTTTTAGGCATTTGGATTTTGGAAGAGAAGCTGAGGAAAACACAAACTGCATTGCCTTTGAATTGGTGGTTATTAGTACTCATTCAGGGTGTCACATGGTTTGTTGTGAGTTTGACGATAAGCCTAAGGGGAAGCCATCTTCCAAGAGCACCAATGCGGCTACTGTCCATTCTTACCTTCTTATTCTCTGGAATTGTATGTGTTTTATCTATCTTTGCTGCCATACTTAACAAAGAAATATCAATAAAAATAGCCTTAGATGTTCTTTCTTTACCTGGAGCATTGTTGTTGCTGCTATGTGCTTATAAGGAAAATAACCATGAGGAAAGTGACACAAAAGCTAGTGAAAGTGGGTTATATGACCCTTTGAATGGTGAGGCTAATGGGATAAGTAAAATTGATTCTGTTGGTCAAGTTACTGGATTTTCCAAAGCTGGTTTCTTTAGTAAATTATCGTTTTGGTGGTTGAATCCATTGATGAAAAGGGGTAGGGAGAAGATTCTTGAGGATGAAGACATTCCCAGTTTGCGTGAGGCAGATCGAGCGGAAAGCTGTTATCTCCTATTCCTGGATCAGTTAAACAAACAGAAAGAATTTGACCAATCATCTCAACCATCAATTTTGAGGACAATAATAATATGCCACTGGAGAGAGATTTTTATGTCTGGGTTCTTTGCTTTGCTAAAGATTCTTACTATCTCAGCTGGTCCTCTGCTATTAAATGCCTTCATTTTGGTTGCTGAGGGAAACACAACTTTCAAATATGAAGGTTATATGTTGGCCATATCACTTTTCTTTTCAAAGAGTTTAGAATCGTTATCACAGAGGCAGTGGTATTTCAGAAGCAGACTAATTGGTTTAAAAGTGAGGTCTTTGCTCACAGCAGCCATTTACAAGAAACAATTGAGACTGTCAAATGCAGCCAGGCTGATGCACTCAGGCGGTGAGATAATGAACTATGTTACAGTGGATGCTTACAGGATTGGAGAATTCCCTTTCTGGTTCCACCAAACTTGGACAACAAGTCTGCAGCTTTGCATAGCCCTAGTAATTCTCTTCCGTGCAGTGGGTTTAGCAACAGTTGCCGCCTTGGTGGTTATAATCCTTACTGTGTTATGCAACGCTCCACTTGCAAAGCTGCAACACAAATTCCAAAGCAAGCTCATGGTTGCACAGGATGAGAGACTAAAGGCTTGCACAGAGGCCCTTGTCAACATGAAAGTTTTGAAATTGTACGCATGGGAAACCCATTTCAAGAAGGCTATTGAAAATTTACGGAAGGTGGAATATAAATGGTTATCAGCTGTGCAATTACGAAAGGCATATAATAGCTTTCTCTTCTGGTCTTCACCTGTGTTGGTTTCGGCCGCCACCTTTGGTGCATGTTATTTCCTCAAGGTTCCTCTTTATGCTAGTAATGTTTTCACTTTTGTTGCGACTTTACGTCTTGTTCAAGACCCTATAAGAACGATCCCTGATGTTATTGGAGTTATCATTCAAGCAAAGGTTGCATTTGCACGTATTGTGAACTTCCTTGAGGCACCAGAGCTACAGATTGCAACTGTGAGGCAAAAAGGCAACTTGGAGAATGTAAACCATGCCATTTTCATCAAGTCAGCAAATTTTTCTTGGGAGGGGAATTCTTTGAAGCCCACACTGAGGAATATAAGCCTAGTGGTTAGGTCTGGCGAAAAGGTGGCGGTATGCGGAGAAGTTGGTTCAGGAAAGTCTACCCTTCTAGCAGCAATTCTTGGAGAAGTTCCAAAAACTGAGGGAACTGTAAGTTGCCACTGTTCTTACCCTATCTTCTGTAGTTGTGGAATACTTGTAATCCATTTTATGAATTTCTCCTGATATGTTGATCTACTCCTAAAAATTTTGTAATTCTGCAGTTTATAAGCACCAACATTTATGTTAAACATGTCTTTTTTGATATCTTTAGGTTCAAGTGTATGGAAAGATAGCCTATGTTTCTCAAACAGCTTGGATCCAAACTGGGAGCATACGAGAGAACATTTTATTTGGGTCTTCTATGGATAGCCTTCGATACCAAGAAACACTTGAAGGGTGTTCCTTGCTCAAAGATCTCGAGTTGCTTCCTTATGGTGATCTTACTGAAATTGGAGAAAGAGGAGTTAATTTGAGTGGTGGTCAGAAGCAGAGAATTCAACTGGCTCGTGCTCTCTATCAGAATGCTGATATATACTTGTTGGACGATCCATTTAGTGCTGTGGATGCTCATACAGCTACAAGTTTATTTAATGTAACTGCTTTTCTTTCCTCAACTTGATCTCTATATAATAACTTGATTTTGGGGAAAGCTAACTTAAACTCTGGCAGGAATATGTTATGGGAGCACTTTCAAATAAGGCAGTCATACTTGTGACGCATCAAGTTGATTTCCTACCTGCATTTGATTCTGTTTTGGTTAGTGAACTCTCAATATATTTCTTCTCTTCGCTTCTGTGTTTCTAAGTAACTTAAATGTTTTTTCAGTCTGGATTTTCTTTTTCTAGTTACCGTGTCATTCTGGCTGGATCTCTTCAGTGTTAGATATCCGTTATGTTGTTACCTTAAGGGCTTAGCTGCTTAATCTAAAACAAACAAATTGAATTTAATCAATGTCCCTCTAGAACCTACTTGCTTGCAGCTTTAATCTCAAACCATTTATTAGATGATTTCCTTTTCTTCAATTTAATGGCATTTGCATCATCTTTCATTTGTTTTCCATGTTCGAAGTTCTTCAAGCTTTTTGTATTTTAGTGTTTTGTGCCTGTATTAGATTCTTATGTTATTTAGGACTAATTGTTGCGGTTTCTATTCACCAGGTAGCCTATAAAAGAGTACATAGTGTTTTTCAGTATTAATATCTGCTTCTTATTCTAATTTCATGAACAATTTGGTCAGACGGAGAACACAAAGTGACTGTGCATGTTAAAATATCTAATTGAAATGTATGGTTTTGTGAACAATTTTTTGCAGTTTTTCTTTTATTATGATCTCTTGACAACGAGTTATTGGTAGTAATCTTGATTTTTCTTGCAGTTAATGTCAGACGGGGAAATCCTGCAGGCAGCTTCTTATCATCAATTGTTGTCATCAAGTAAAGAATTTCTGGACCTTGTCAATGCACACAAAGAAACTGCCGGTTCTGAGAGACTTGCCGAGGTTACTTCTCAGAAGCATCGTGCACCTACCAAAGAGATCAAGAAGGGTTATGTGGACAATCAATTTAAAGCATCCAAAGGTGATCAGCTGATAAAACAAGAAGAGAGAGAAATAGGAGACACAGGGTTGAAGCCATATATACAATATCTGAAACAGAACAAAGGCTTTTTGTTCTTCAGCTTGGCTAGTCTTTCTCACCTTATATTTGTGTTTGGTCAGCTATCACAAAACACTTGGATGGCTTCCAATGTAGATAATCCTCATGTCAGCACATTGCGGCTGATAGTAGTTTACTTAGTGATTGGATTTGCCTCAACAGTAGTTTTGCTCTGTAGATCTCTCTCTACTGTTTTCTTAGGTCTTCGATCATCACAATCTTTATTTTCACAGCTTCTAAATTCTCTTTTCCGTGCACCTATGTCGTTTTATGACTCCACGCCTTTGGGAAGGATACTTAGTCGGGTAAGCATCTGGATTATAAAATGTTTTCCTACAATAGAGGTTGATGAAACTAATATTTTTTTTAAAATGTTTGAATGTTGGTCCTTAATATAGGTCTCCTCCGATCTGAGTATTGTTGACCTTGATATTCCATTTAGTTTAATCTTTGCTGTTGGGGCTACGACTAATGCTTATAGTAATCTTGGAGTACTAGCTGTCGTCACCTGGCAAGTTTTGTTTGTCTCAATACCAGTGATATTTGTGGCTATTCGCTTGCAGGTAATATTATGCAAATTTTTCTAATGAATTACATAAAGTGGGGTGCTCTTCTATAATATTCCATGTGAAATATATTATGGAGTTGTCACGATGAACCTTAACAAGAAAATTTACTAATTATTATATAAAATTTCTTTTCTTTTTCCAGAGATATTATTTTTCTTCTGCGAAAGAATTGATGCGGATCAATGGCACGACCAAGTCCTTGGTGGCAAATCATTTGGCTGAGTCAATAGCTGGAGCTATGACAATAAGAGCCTTTGAGGAGGAACAGAGGTTTTTTGCAAAGAGCCTTGATCTCATTGATACCAATGCTAGTCCCTTCTTCCACAGTTTTGCTGCAAATGAATGGTTGATTCAAAGGTTAGAAACACTCAGTGCAGCTGTAATCTCGTCAGCAGCACTCTGCATGGTTTTGCTTCCTCCCGGAACTTTTAGCCCAGGTTAGTGCCATTAGTACATGTTATACAATTTGAAATATTTTTTGAGACCGATTCTTTATATATTATTACGCTACTAACTGTTATTTAATTATTTCTGTTATGTACAGGATTTATAGGGATGGCACTTTCTTATGGTCTTTCCTTGAATGTTTCCTTAGTTATGTCCATCCAAAACCAGTGTACTGTAGCAAATTATATAATTTCTGTAGAAAGATTAAACCAATACATGGATGTACCAAGTGAAGCCCCTGAAGTGATAGAAGACAGTCGCCCTCCAGCCAGCTGGCCTGTTGTGGGTAAAGTGGATATCTGCAATTTACAGGTAAAAATTCTATCATTTTCATCAATATTGCGTTTCAATGGTGATTAGTGTACTAAGAAATTTGTTAATCAACAGATTAGATATAGGCCTGATGCACCACTTGTCCTTCGGGGCATCAGTTGCACATTTGAAGGAGGGCACAAAATTGGTATTGTTGGCCGAACTGGCAGTGGAAAGACTACTCTCATAGGTGCCCTATTTCGATTAGTGGAACCTGCAGGAGGGAAGATTGTAGTAGATGGCATTGATATATGTAAGATTGGGCTTCATGATCTGAGGTCACGTTTTGGTATAATTCCTCAAGATCCTACACTTTTCAATGGCACTGTGAGATATAATTTGGATCCTTTATCTGAACATACAGACCAGGAAATATGGGAGGTAAGTTTTAATACTTTTTGTTCTCTGTTGATGTTTAGGATCTCACAGACGCTTTGACTGAAATTCTTTTTCTTTGAAGTGCTTTTTGTTTTTGGCATCCGTGTGCTAATCATTTCCTCGGCACTTTTGTAGGTGCTTGTAAAATGTCAGCTTAGGGAAGCTGTCCAGGAGAAAGAAGAAGGCCTTGATTCTTTAGGTAAGTATTCTGGCATCTATAATTTTTTCAGGCATTTATTTTTATATTGATATTAACTATGAATTGGTCATATAGTGGTGGATGATGGATCGAACTGGAGCATGGGACAAAGACAACTATTTTGTTTGGGGCGTGCGCTATTAAGGAGAAGCCGGATATTGGTGCTTGATGAAGCAACTGCTTCAATTGATAATGCAACTGACACCATCTTACAGAAAACCATTCGGACTGAATTTGCTGATTGTACAGTGATCACAGTGGCTCACAGGATACCAACGGTGATGGATTGCACTAGGGTACTTGCCATTAGTGATGGTGAGTGACTGGTCCTGTTTTTGAGCTTCCTCTAGTATTAATATAAATTAATGAAGGATCTATAAATTTTCCCTTCTTTATCTTTTTTTTTTTCATAATTCATTTATTCAAATGAAAAGTATTTTCTATGATGCAGGAAAGCTAGTGGAGTATGATGAGCCACTGGAGTTGATGAAGCGAGAAGGTTCACTGTTTGGGAAGCTTGTGAAGGAATACTGGTCTCATTTGCAATCTGCAGAATCACATTAAAACGAAAAGCTCTCTTTTCTCGGCAGCAAGAATTGTAAGTAGTTGTATAGTATTGCCATAATATGTTAGGCTAGAGAGCAAAGAACAAGGGAACTTTTGTTCCTCTAGTAGGTTGCATTAGCTATATTCAAGTATGGATCAAAAGTAATGAGCTGGTGTATACTTAATATCACCCCTTTGATATTATTGTCAACCCCTTCCCGTTTGTCAATGATATAATTTTTTTTACTTAATGAGTGCACTTGCGGTGTCATCAACTTATGATTGTTGATGACGAGTGCAGTGGTGCATGGATGAAGGCATTGTGATTTGTCGATTGTGACAGAAGGAAGGACGACGGTCTGCAACAGTTAATCCAGGTGCTATGGCAGTAAAGTCTAAGATGGTAGACAAAGTCTGGAATGACAAACATGTCAACAGAAGTTGTTAAATTTTGGATTGTTTTAGAAGTGAAGTGCAGAATATTGCGGGCAATTTCTTAAAAAAATTAAAACCTGAGCTTAATCAGTCTCTAATACCACCATAAAACAAGAATGAAATAAAATATGAATTACATCGATGAAATGATTTTATTTTAGGCTAAAAACTTCTCTATAATTGTATAAGATATAAATAAGGTAGCAAAATGTGTAAATATGGTAGTAAGGCTGGCTACGCTAATTGTGATTTGGTTCCAGATTACATTAACAAGTATGACCAATATGTCATATATATGTTTTCCGTTGATTTGATGGTCCTGTGAAGTTACACCTTTTCAGTCACTTCTGCAGCCAAAACACAAAATACTTAACAAAGAATATTTTCAATGTTGCAGGAAAGCTCGTGGAGTATCATGAGCCAATGAAGTTGATGAAAAAGGGAAGGTTCACTGTTTGGGCAGCTTGTGAAGGAACACTGGTCTCATTTGCAATCCGCAGAAGCACATTGAAGCTAGCAGTTATTTTCTTGTATGTCTTGCCATGGCAGCAAGAAGCGTAAGTAGAATGTATAATATGGAACGCCATGATATTATACGGCTAGAGAGCAGAGAACAAGAGGAACACTTTTTCCTTCAGTAGATTGCATTAGATGTACCCAAGTTCTTATGCTTCCTTATTTATCAAAAGCAATGAGCTATATTGCACCATTTTTCATTGGAATTTCAACGGCTTCCTGCATGAATAATAACCCACAACACCTTGTGAGTTTTGGAAACTCAGAAGTCCACTGTCTTCCAATGCCTTGAAGTTAAAACACAGAAGGAAAATATGAAACAAAGAGATAGAAATAAAATTGCCAAAAATGTCCATAGATTAGATTGCAGGTGATTTATCATTATTTCAATTGGGTTTTGTTTTCTTAGTTGACTTATGAATGATGTTGCATACAGGTCACTCTTATAAATAAATTATATCAATGATGCTATTTTATGATAATAAAGATAATATGAGAATGAATAGAAAGCCGGACTACATGATCTTGGTCAGTTTTATAGGAGTCTCTAGTCAACCAATCAATGTCTATTTTAGCACTTTCTTTTACTTTTCATTCATGAAAGACGGTTGACCTTACATTGAAAATGAAATTAAAAAAAAAGGAAAAAAGAAAAAAAACTACTAATAACTCTTCTCTTGGTCTTGAATTCTGGGTTTAAGACATTGCAATGCAGTGGAGTCAAGTCTTGTCTAGGGAAAGATTTATGATATGGCAATGCCATTGTCTCAGGTATTCATACTGGAAAGTTGGGCATGGAGAAATTTTGTTGGAGTTTTGGAAGTCCAAATTTTCTAGGGAGGATGAGATCACATAACCTGATACGTTCAATCTTATAGCGTGGTTGGATGATATCTGAAACTTCTTTAATGATGTCTACTGTCCTTTTGTGTATGCATGATGCACCCACTGTGTTTGAATTTAATCTGATTACTAGCCATAAATTATATATGAGTTGTGGAGAAAATAATATTTTCCTTCTTGAGATTGAATTGAAGTGTCCTGGATGTGGTCTGTATATGAAATTGCTTTTTAAAGTGATGTCTTCTCCATGTGAATCTGACATCAAGAAATTTGAATATCCTTTCTTTGAATGAAGAATTGAGAGTCGGACTGGTTGTTTTGTTTCTTTCCCATAATGTTGCTTTGAGTGGGTACTTTTTTCGAATGGATTGTCTATCTGGAACCCACATCAAGGTTTTAATGCATTAGAGAATCAATATTAGAATTCGCTTCCTAGGATTGATATATGAGAATGAGAGTGAAGATTTTTGATACAAGCTGACAAGTCCCTCTCTCTGAACTCTGTTGCTGTTTCAGAATGTTGCTAATGGTTTGTTTGAATTTGAGTTAACTTTTACTGGAGAATTGCACTTAAGCTCCTTCAGCGGTACTCATTAAAATGAGAAAAGGGAAGTAATTTTAGGTCATTTTTAAGGTACCATGACTTCTCATTATATATCTACACAAGCAATTACTTCAATTTCACTTCACTAGAATTATAAACTATTACGTTCCACGGAGCTTGTTGAATTCGTTTTGGTTGGTCATCTCTCATTTTCATTCATGATCTTTTACTTTATCATAGTTGTGAGAATTTACATTTTCACTACTATTTGGGTCTTTCAATCAAAAGACCGGAAAGTGAAGATAGCTCTTTTTAACTGGACACTTTGGACATTTAGAAATAGAGCCATTTTTTTTTGTTACATATAATTCTGTAATGGCATGCAATACATGGTTTAAAAAGCAAGGAAAAAAATGACGAAGAAACTATGGACAATGTTCTGTGGGGTATCTAGTTGTCCAGACAGTGATGGAGAGCCATGCAATTTTGACATTTTGCTCTTTAGTCAGCCAAATTCATGTATCAACCATGTGTTTTTCATTTGCTTTGATGTTTTGCTCCTGGTCCTCCTCTTATTCGATTGGATTCAGAAGTCATCATCAAAAAGGATTCACATTCCAGCCCATTATCAACGTTTTACACCGTTGCAGATAGTAGCTGCAGTTGTCAATGGAAGCCTCAGATTAATGTATTTTTGGCTTAGGCATTTGGATTTTAGAAGAGATTCTGAGGAAAACTCAGACTGCATTGCCTTTGAATTGGTGGTTACTAGCATTGATTCAAGGTGTCACATGGTTGGTGGTGAGTTTGACAATAAGCCTAAGAGGAAGTCATCAGGCACCAATGCGGCTACTATCCACTCTTACCTTTATGTTCTCCGCAATTGTCGGTGTTTTATCTATCTTTGCTGCTATACTTAGCAAAGAAATATCAATAAAAATAGCCTTAGATGCTATTTCTTCGCCTGGAGCATTCTAGCTGATATGCACTTATAAGGGAAATAAATATGAGGTGAGTGAGGCAAAAGTTAGCCAAAGTGGTTTATATGACCCTTCGAATAGTGAGGCCAATGGCACTAGTGACTTTGATTCTGTTGGCCAAGTTAGTCAACTTTCGGAAGCTGGTTTCTTCAGTAAACTATCATTTTGGCGGTTGAAACCATTGATGAAAAGGGGCTGGGAGAAGACTCTCGGGGATGAAGATGTACCCAGTTTGCACAAGAAAGATTGGACAGAAAGTTGCTATCTTCAATTCCTAGATCAGTTGAACGAGCAGAAACAAATTGAATCGTCATCTCAACCATCAATTTTGAGGGCAATAATGATATGCCACTGGAGAGAGATTTTGACTTCAGGGTTCTTTGCTTTCTAAAGATTCTCACTCTCTGTGCTGGTCCTCTGCTGCTTAATACCTTCATTCTGGTTGCTGAGGGGAAAAAAAGTTTTGAATATGAAGGTTATGTATTGGCCATAACACTTTTCCTTACAAAGAGCATAGAATCCTTCTCACGAAGGCAATGGCATTTCAGAAGCAGACTAATTGGTCTGAAAGTGAGGTCCTTGCTAACAGCTGTCATTTACAGGAGGCAATTGAGATTGTCTAATGCTTCAAGGTTGATGCACTTAGGTGGTGAGATAATTAACTATTTTACAGTGGATGCTTACAGGATTGGAGAATCCGTTTCTGGTTTCACCAAACTTGGACAACAAGTCTTCAGCTTTGTATTTCCCTTGTAATTCTCTTCCGTGCAGTGGGGTTAGCAACCCTTGCAGCCTTGGTGGTTATAATTCTTACTGTGCTATGCAACACTCCTCTTACAAAGTTGCAATATAAGTTCCAAAGCAAGCTAATGGTTGCACAGGATGAGAGACTTAAGGCTATTTCTGAATCTCTTGTAAGCATGAAGGTTTTGAAATTGCATGCATGGGAGAACCATTTCAAGAAGGTCATTGAAAATTTACGGAAGGTGGGATATAAATGGTTATCGGAAGTGTAGTTGCGAAAGGCATACAATAGTATTATCTTTTGGTCATCACCTGTCTTGGTTTCGGCTGCTACCTTTGCGGCATGTTATTTTCTCACGATTCCTCTGTATGCTAGTGCTAGTAATGTTTTCACTTTTGTGGCGACTTTATGTCTTGTTCAAGGCCCTATAAGGAACATACCTGATGTTATTGGAGTTGTTATTCAATCAAAGGTTGCATTTGCACGTATTGTAAAGTTCCTGGAGGCACTGGAGCTACAGATTGCAAATGTGAGACAACAGGGAAACTTGGAGAATGTGAATCATGCTATTTTCATTAAATCAGATAATTTTAATTGGGAGGAGAATTCTTTGAAGCCACACTCAGGAATGTAAGCTTAGTGGTTAGACCTGGCGAAAAAGTGGCTATATGTGGAGAAGTTGGTTCGGGCAAACAACCCTTTTAGCAGCCATTATTGGAGAAGTTCCAAATACTGAAGGAACAGTGAGTTGCTATTGTTCTTATCTCATCTCATAATAATTTCAAAACCTTTACCGTATGTTTTCTGCCCTTCTAATTTTTTCAAGTTTTGCATTTCAGAAGCTCTAATTTTGATTTGTAATCATGCTATATTTAATATTTGTAGATTCAAGTTCATGGAAAGATAGCCAATGTTTCTCAAATAGCTTGGATCCAGACTGGGAGCATGCGAGAGAACATTTTATTTGGATCTGCTTTGGATAGTCATCGGTATCTGGAAACACTTGAAAGGTGTTCTTTGGTCAAGGATCTGGAATTGCTTCCCTACGGTGACCACACCGAAATAGTTGAAAGAGGAGTTAATTTAAGTGGTGGACAGAAGAAGAGAATTCAACTTGCTCGTGCTCTCTACCAGGATGCTGATATATATCCCTTGGATGATCCATTCAGTGCATTGGATGCTCATACTGCTACAAGTTTATTTAATGTAACTGTTTATATTTCTCAAAATGCTCCCTATTTAATAGTTTGGTTTTTAGGAAAGCTAGCTTAAACTCTGGGCAGGAGTATGTTATTGGAGCACTTTCAGGAAAGACAGTTTTACTGGTGACTCATCAAGTTGATTTCCTGCCCGCATATGATTCTTTTTTGGTTAGTGTACTCTCAACTTTCTCCCCTGTGTCCAACATGTTCTATTCTTTTCACTTCTGAGTTCTAGCAACTAAGTATTATGGCTAAACCACTTCCTCAGTGTCAATCTGTTATGTTGTTTCCCTGAGGGCAGAGTAGCTTAACCTCAAAAAAACTGATTGAATTTAATCAATTTGGATGATGAAATCACTTGATTGCAACTTTAATCACCATTTATTTCACGATTCTGTGTCTAAAAATTGATGTTTTTTGTAACATCTGTCTTGCCTTTTTTCAAGTTCATGGCTCAATGAATTTTTTGAAATCAGTTAACCTATTAGAAATCTTGAGCTCTTTAACGTGCATCATTACCGGGAGGGAATGACCAATCTAAACATGACCCAATATTACTTATTTGGTTATTGGAAGAGCACTGAGAGCACATAGTGACTCCGCAACTGCACGTAGCTAAATGAAATGCATTGTTTTGGGAAAACCCTTTCAGATTCCTTTTTTGGGATGATCTTTCTACAACCAGCTATGTGAAGTAATTGTTATTTCTGACAGTAAATGTCAGATGGGGAAATCCTGTGGGCAGCTACATATAATCAATTATTATACACTAGCAAAGAATTTCAGGACCTTGTTAATGCACACAAGGAAACGGCTGGTATTGAGAGACTTGCAGAGGTTCCTTCTCAGAAATATGGTACAACTGCTAAGAGATCAAGAAGGGTTATGTGGAAAATCAATTTACACCATCCAAAGGTGAACAGCTGATAAAACTGGCAGAAAGAAAGATAGGAGACACAGGGTTCAATCCATACACTCTTTATTTAAAACAGGACAAAGCCTTTTTGTTCTCCTCCGTGGCTGGTCTTTCTTACCTTATATTTGTAATTGGTCAGATATCACAGAACGCTTGGATGGTTTCCAATGTTGACAATCCTCATGTTAGCACATTGTGGTTGACAGTCATTTACTTAGTGATTGGATTTAGCTCAACACTCTTTTTGCTATGTATATGTCTCTCTACTGTTGTTTTAGGCCTTCGGTCATCACAATCTTTATTTTCACAGCTTCTAAATTCTCTTTTCAGTGCACCTATGTCATTTTATGACTCCACACCATTGGGAAGGATACTTGCTCAGGTAAGCATCTTGATCAAAAAATTTGTCTTCAAAAAGGGTTCTTGAAACTAATGTTTCTTTTAATGTTTGAATGTTGGTCCTCATATAGGTCTTCTCCGATCTGAGCATTGTTGACCTTGATGTCCCATTTAGCTTAATCTCCACTATTGTGGCTACCATTAATGCTTACTCAAATCTTGGAGTACTAGCTGTTGTCAACTTGCGAGTCCTATTTGTCTTAGTGCCAGTGATTCTAGTGGCTATTCGTTTGCAGGCGATAATATGTAAACTTTTGTAAGAAGTTATTTAAGACGGTCGATTTTCAATTATCATTCTATTAATAGTTACAATATTTTTGCAGAAATATTATTTTTCTACAGCAAAAGAATTGATGGGCATCAATGGCACAACCAAATCCTTGGTGGCAAATCATTTGGCCGAGTCTATAGCAGGGGCCATGACAATAAGGGCCTTTGAGCAGGAACAACGGTTTTTTACTAAGAACCTTGATTTAATTGATACCAATGCTAGTCCTTTCTTCCACAATTTTGCTGCAAATGAGTGGTTGATTCGAAGGATAGAAATTTTCAGTGCAGCTGTTATCTCCTCTGCAGAACTTTGCACGTTTTCACTTCCTCCAGGAACCTTTAGCCCTGTTGAGTACTCTCAGTATCCTGACAGAACCATTACTCTCTTCGAATTGCAAAATTGCGTGAACATGTTTTGGAATTTGAAGTATTTGTTTTGGAGATGAAATCTTCATATGCTATTCAGCTGCAAATTCCCACATAGTTACTTTTTCATGTGCAGGATTTATTGGGATGGTACTTTCTTATGGTCTTTCACTGAATAGTTACTTAGTTATCTCAATTCAACACCAGGGTCCATTAGCAAATCATATCATTTCTGTAGAAAGATTAAACTTGGTACATGAATGTACCAAGTGAAGCCCCTGAAGTGATAGAAGACAATCGCCCCCCACCCAACTGGCCTGCTGCGGCTAGAGTGGATATTTCTGAATTACAGCTAAACTTCTACTGTAAGTCCATTAAAGTTCTCTCTGACTAATGATTAGTATAATCAGAAGTTTGTGGATCATACAGATCAGATA